>LPNX011098041.1:110118-209602 GCA_001517045.1 Pseudotsuga menziesii
GCTTGATATGACTTGTTTACATTATTAATCCTCCCGATCGGAACATCGAGGCATGACCACATGACTCAAATACATAATAGAGACATCCCGGAATAAACATCGGGTTACAATATATAAGATACATAGAAGAATACATTTCGAAGTTACATATACATCAACAGCCTAAAGAAACTCCATAACGGTGGGGAGTCATATGAAGGGATAGCTTGTAAAAAGAGATTCAAAAGAAGCTCTATTTGGCGTGAAAAATAGCTAAGAGGGTACCCCTGAACCTGAAACAGTTGTGGCATGAGTACCAAAGGACAACATAGGCTTAGAAGAAGGATACTCATGAAAAAAGGGTCCTATCCATAGAAGAACAATGGTACAAAACAGGGAACTAATGGTTAATGATACCATAGTCCGTGGCAAAAGGTTGATTTCTAAGGTTAATATGGATTGAATAAAAATGCCAAAATGTATTGGAAATGACAAAACCACCCTATTGGAGCAACAACACTTTGTAATGATGAAAACCCTGTTCCAAAGCATAAAGAAATATGGGATTAGTTGAATGAATTTTCAAACTATAGAAAAAGACCCACTTAAAGAAATATAATTTCTATAAATAGTTGAAAAATCAAACAAAACTCACCATTTGAACTTTTGAACCATAAAAAGCAAGTTTTACCTTCTACCTTTGTTCGATCATTGTGGACAATTGAACCGACGAAATTGAATTGTGCAAGTTGCAAGTAAGCCTACACCCTGAGCTCTTCATTTTGATCCAAGTAATTATCAATTTTGATTCTAAATTCCATTATTAAAAGCGTCCTTAATGTAGCACGGCACGTACGCGGGTTGCTGGTTTGAAGACTCATGTACACGCGTTCTTTACGTGAGTTGCCTTACTGGACAGTCTCATACAATACGCAACCTGTCTAACTAGACAATCACGTGTACTGCGTGGAGGATAAAGGGCTAAATATAGTCAAAAAATTTTGAATTTTGATATGGAATCACTGAATCAAATTACTTGTTTTGCTAGGTTAAAGATGGTTCTGGAATGGAGGGAAAGGGAGCACAAAATAATGGACCAAGCAGCACTCCAAAGTGCGCCCACTATACAGGCATTGCGAAGTAGTGGGCTACTGAAATTGTTTTGCACATCACCCATGCAGGAAAATGCCTACATACTTGAGTTCATGGTAAATTATTGGGATCATGACTTGGGGATGTTCAACCTACAGGGTGAAACCTTGGATATTACCACTGAAGACATATATTTCATAACCCGTCTGTCATGTCGAGGAGCACCGATGAACATAGAGGGCACGGGCAGGGGCGGTTACCCCATAAGTGTCCAAAACTATATAGATGTGTTTTGTACACCGGGTACTCAAAAGAGAGGGAGTTGCATCCCTGTTGTACATATCTGAGACTTTACTCTACATGTACTTGCTAGCACCATCGTGAGAATTTGAGAATCCTTATCTTTACATTTGGCTACACGAAACCAAATGAGGCTGGCCGTTGACTGTTTTCGTGGTGCTCTCTATGATTGGTGTTTGGGAGTTGTCCCTATCATGAAGAGACAATTGTCTGATTGCAAGAGAGGAAGGTGGAAAAACTTTGGTTATGCAAGCATATTAGTGGCCTTCTTCTTCAAGAGAGTGCCAACATTGAGCTCGGCCATACCTCTACCAGTCAGATCTCCACGTCAGCTGAGGCTGAGCAGGTGGGGAGACATATTCCTCCGTCAAGGAGGAGGAGACATAGTACATAGTGTATATGATGATGATTTCTATACCTGGTGGGAACGACAGCTACCAGCACTGGAGCAGTTTCCATATGCCGGGGTGGACTTTCGAGGTGACCCCGACCTTGTCCTCCCTCCAGGAGGAGCATGGGGAGAGCTAGGTAAATAATTTTTAATTTTTATCATTTTTCAAATTTTTATGAATTTTAAAATGATAGATATATACATATGTACAAGTCTTAATCCTATAAATATGTCAAAATGTAGATATTGGACCGGTCTACCCTGAAGGGCACCCATGCATGTTTGTTCGTCCTGTCATAGGTGAAAACGCGGGACTGATCAAGGTTCTAGAGGGGAAGTTGGCCAGGCTAACCCAACAAGTACCTACCTTGCGGATAGAGCACATCCCATCTACCATGCAGGAGTTTGTTGTAGGAGTTCCACTGGTCTGGCTACGTCTATTCAGGCGAGTGGTCAGAGCGGTACTTGTATATATAGAGGCTGCGGAGGCTGCCAAAGCCGAGGAGGCTGAGGAAGCCAGGGTGCAAAGGGACCATGGGGACCAAGGTAGTCCTAGTGACCAGGGCGGTCCAGCTTAGAGCTAGGACATTTTGATGGACTATGACCCACATTTTTGTACATTTTGTATATGACGGGATCTGAGGGTCAGGCTTGACCTATCTATGGACAGATATTTTACATATATATATATATATATATATATATATTGTTGTCAGTTTATTTACAAATGTTTTTTTATATGTGTGCTGTATATATTTATAAAATGTGTGTGAGATGCCAATCTAAAATATAATTAGCATATGCATCAGTCAATGAATTTTGATTTCGTGGAATATGATTGAATGTAATAACTTCAAAATGTCTTTCCAATAAACGAATTTGCATGAACTAACGTAATAAAATAGGATTTCGTACTTGATAAGCTCGATTGAGCTGGGAAACCACCAACTGAGAGTCCAGATGGACCTCAAGCTGGGTGATACCACGTGACAAAGCATCCCATAGGAGCTCAATTACAGCCCTATACTCAGCAACATTATTAGAATTAGGACCTAAACAAGCGCCTCCTGCGGCAACAAGCTGTCTTGAGGGAGAATAGATAACCCATGCTGCCGAAGCTAGGTTACAAGTGTGACGGTTGGCGCCTTCAGTGAACCCTATATACCATTCAGAAGACATCTGCAACAACCAACAGATAGTATAAAAAACAAAACTGACAACCTAATGTACATAAAAATACATACAAGAAAAATACAAGAAAAAGCGCTAAGCCTAAGCATAGTAATTCTTCAAGTAGAGCCCATTTCTAGGCTCAGGAAGCTTATTCCTGTCAAAATCAACTAACTCATATACACCCATACTTAACACTTTCGACACGACATAAGGTCCTAACCACATGGCCTTGAATTTTCCTGCCCCCAAGGGTTCTTTGTCCTGGTCCCAAAGCAAGACAAGTTCCCCTTCAAAGAAAACCCTAGGTTTGACCGATTTTTCATACTGATATTTGACCCTATTTTTATGAGCTTGATTAGCAGTCAGCGCATCTCTACGTTGTTCATCAAGGTGTTCTAAATGTACAAGACGTTCCTCAAGCTCAGTCGTATCAGGTAACACATGAATGGCTATCTTTAGAGACGGGATTTCACACTCAATCGAAGTAACTGCTTCCACTCCATGGACGAGTTGGAAAGGGGAGAAACCTGTAGCAGTTTTTACATTAGTTCGGTAGGCCCAAAGAGAAGGATATAGCATGATGTGCCAATTAGAATGGGCTGCATCAATTGTACGTTTAAGAATAGTTTTTAAAGCTTTGTTGACAGCCTCAACCTGACCATTTGCTTGCGGATAGTACAGAGAAGAATGTTCTTGTCTGAATCCGAGCATGGTAGTCAGTTCCGTCATCATGTTATTTTGAAAATGACTGCCATGGTCAGTGACATTCACTTTGGGTATACCAAACCGTGCTATAATCTAATCGAATACAAAGAAAGTTGTTGTTTCCCCGTCAGCTTTAAAAGTAGGCATTGCCTCTGCCCATTTCGTAAAATAGTCAACAGCGACAATGATGTATTTATGCCCCCCAGCCGAGGCTGGGTTGCATGTCATGTAATCAATACCCCATTTCATGAAGGGGCCTACCGAGACAATAGAAAATAACGGAGCAAGATGTGACTGCATCTTCCTAGTGTAAAGCTGACATGGATGGTCACAGCGCTTCACTGCTTCCACACAATCTTTAAAGATCGTGGGCCAGAAATAACCGGCACGTAGTATCTTCTGGGTCGTTGCTAACCCAGATAAATGACCCCCACATGCTCCACTATGGGAATCATTTAGGACAATCTTCGCTTCCTCGTGGGTAAAGCAATGACGCAAAACAGAATCTACCCCTCGTCGATATAATGTATCTCCTATAATGAGGTAGTTCTTGGTATGAAGGCGTAATTTACGTCGTTCCTCCCTTGAGGAAGCTGTAGGATACTTCAAAGTCTGGAGATATATAAGAATATCTCTATACCAAGGATCAGAGGTGGATATCAGGAAGATGTGTTCATCTAGGAATGAGTCATCTTCAACGGCTACATCTTCTTCAGTAGGAAATTCTGCTATAAGTTCAGCAAAAACTAAGGACTTCTTAGACTTAGTGGATTGAAAATCCAAGTCAAAATCTTGGAGAATGAATATCCATTTATTAAATTTTCCCCCAACAATCCATCAGGATAAAACATATTGAAACGGATTCACATCCGCCACTACTATTGTGGTCCTCAGTAAAATGTAGTGATGTAACCTATGAATAGCATAAACGGCTTCTAAGGCTAATTTCCCAACGTGGGAGTATCTAAGTTTAGGTCCGTCCAAAGCATGGCTAAGATAATAAACGACATGCTCTACAAGCTTATCGTCCTCCTGGACTAGTACTACCCCAATGGTCGACTCCAACGCAGTCAGATATAATATAAAATCCCTAGAATAATATGGCAGATGTAACAAGGGTGCCGACATCAAAGATTTTTTCAATGCCTTGAACGCAAGTTGTGCAGTTTCATCCCATACAAATGGGGTGTCCTGTTTGAGCAGGCGCATGAAACCCTTAGTAATCTTGGCATAATTAACAATAAAACGTCGAAGAAAGTTAGACTTTCCTTGCAGGCTTTGAAGTTGCCTGAGAGAACGAGGAGGAGGCAGATTTATAATGGCCCCAACTTTCAAAGGATCCACCTGGATGCCTCTATTAGAGACAATGAACCCGAGCAATCTTCCTGACTCGACACAGAATACACACTTGTGGGGATTCAAGCGGATTTTATAATATCTGCATCTCTTAAATATCAACCGTAAATGATCTGGACGTTGAATCCTCTTACGAGAATGTGTGGGCATATCATCAAGGTATGGTTCGACAATGGCTTTAATTTCATGGAAAGCGAAGTTCATAGCCCGTTGAAAGGTTGCCCCAACATTTTTCAATCCGAAGGGCATTTTCTTGTATGCGAAGGTACCCCAAAGACAAATGAAAGTAGTTTTATGTTGGTCTTCCGGTTTTATTTGAATTTGATTGTATCCGGAGAAACCATCCATAAACGAGAACACTTCACTTCCCGCACAAGCATCTGTAATCTGGTCTATAAAAGGTGTGGGATAGTTGTCCTTAAGACAGGCTTTATTCAAATCTCTAAAGTCCGTACAAATGCGGATAGTCCCTTGCTTCTTATCAACAGGAACAGGGTTGGATACCCATTCTGTCAAAGCGATGGGATAGATAAAACCAACCTTCAACAGCTTTTCAACTTCTGCCTTCACAATCGTCGCTTTGCGCGGGTTAACAGGTCTTAAATTTTGTCGAACCGGCTTGGCATCAGGATATGTTCGGATTTCATGTTCAACAATCAATGGATCTATGCCTGGCATCTCCTCATATGACCAAGCAAAGACATCGTGGAATTCCTTAAACAGGGCAGTATAGATGGCAATCTCTTCAGGAGAGCAAGTTGCACCTATGTATATGTTTTCCACGACATCAGGGTTTATAGAGATGTTAATAGGTATAGTGGCGGAAATATTTTCCATATTCCCCTCGGCAAAAATTCCTTCCCTAGGCAAGGGATTGATAGGTATATAAACATCTTCTGACAGTCTCAAATGAAACTCTTGGTTTTCTATTCTGCTTGGTTCTGGAAGAAAATAGGATCGATGATGAAGATCCTCACAAATCTTATCTTGTCCACTCATGGCTTCCAGAATAGCTTCATTGGAAGGTAAAACCATGTCTAAACAATCTATATAATGTGAAGAGTTTTTCGCCCATACGGGCAAATAGACTTCTTCCATATCTTCCGAGACTGCTAGAGGATCTGGAATGGGATCAACAGTGGCTTGAGTGATAGCTTGATAAGCGACCTCCACTGCCGATAAGGGCACTTCCGGTTCATGGGGAGTTGGGAGAACCCAAGGATCAGTCCTATCGACAACTGTGGCAATGGACTTCCCCACACTAGTAGAACCAATATAATTAACCGGGGCTGGAAGATCAAATGTGCCCATCAGTGATGTGTACATTCTAGCCCCCAAGCTCTGTGCAACAGGTTTGACTTGATCAACCAATGGCACAGCGGACTCATTAGATTCTAAACGACCTTTTCGGGTAAAATCAAGTTGGTCAATAGAAACCAACTTGACCTCATGTGGAAAAACCACTACATGAAAAACGGCCGACGCAATAGCGGACATCGCATAAGTCCAGTTTCTTCCCAGAAGCATATTATAGTCCAAAGGAGCGTCAATCACTTCTACCTCAACAGACACTGCTTTTCCTGCCAACTTAATTTCAAAAGCCGGTAAGATACCATGCGGACGGAAGGACCTTCCATCAAAAGCAGTAAGCAGATTGTTTGATGGGACCAGCTCTGGGGATCCAAGAGCTTTCCAACAGGCCAAGGACATAACACATGTAGAAGCCCCCTCATCAACAACTGCCCTTCCAATGGTCTTACCACCATGGACGACATATATTGATAAGGCTACATGGTAAGGCAGGAAAATTTCAACATCAGATAAATGAAATTTCGCCATGAGACTCGAAGAGTCCATGCTGCTTAAAACTGCTAAGAGGGCATCCCTCTGAGTGGGACAACTCTGTAACACCTCTAAAGCTGACATTGCACACGGGGTTTGAGCTAAATCTTCAACCACGGAGTAGTTTGAAGCAGCCCTAGCATTAGGGTTATGCAAGGTCTTCTTGAAGACACCTTTCGGTATCTTCGACATAGTTTCAGTAGGTTTCTCTATCGTGAGAGGGTTAGAAGTTTCACCTACAGCTTTACCCTTCTCAAGAGTCTCTTTCTCATAATTTTTGTTCCTTGTCTGCAACAAAGTCAAAGATCGAACCATGTTGATATAGTTTGGGTCAGGGGCAGTTTGAGTGCCCCCTGCTACATTCGAAGTTGAAGCTAAGTTCTGTCCTTGGGGAAAGGGATCCTTCAGGACAGCCGGTTGTTGAGCTTTAAGCAGCTTCTGGGCTTGATCCATAAGGGGACAAAGGTGATTAAGGTGGTCCTTGTGGCACAACTTACACGAGAACTTGACCTTCTTCTTTTCTTTCTTGCCCCCATCAGCATTGTTCGCGGGCTTTTGCTTGTTTTGATTTCCCTCTCCCTTCGTTCCTTTCTTCTTCTTCCCGTCGGGCTACTGATTTCCCTTCTGAGAGGTTTGAGCAAAAACATTTGCACTCTGGGGGGAGGGGGAAGCCTTTGCTGCCTCCGCCGTAGACTGCTTGACAGACAACTAGTGAATTTTCTTAGCCAAAGACTCTACAGTGGGAGAGTTAACGGACCCAACCACACCATCGGCATGGGGTCCAGGCTTCGGCTTCTCCGCATCGTGCGCAAGCCTCGGTGCCTCAAGGATAATCTCATACAAGATCCCATATTGTGAATAAATCAAACCCAGTTGCTGGGCCCTGAGAATGGCTTATTCTTCATTCATCACTCCCGAGGTGGATATGTCCTTAGATATGTAGGGCAACAGGGATTTAAGGAACCACTCTAAAAGGAACTTAGGAGGGATAGTGGCTTTTATAAGGCTCTTTCACCTTCTCCACTCTTATATGTGATCCGAGGTGTGGGTAGCCTTGTTTTGCCTGAAAGTAGACAACAAGTCCGTTCCGAAATCATATCGAACCGGAAGCTGAAAGTGGCTAAGAAATGCACTAGCCAAATCCCAGAAACTACTGAAGGTAGCAGAAGGCATTTCAATATACCATTTTTCCGCGGTACCTATCAAGGTTCTCTGGAACAACCTCAACCTAACTGAATCTTCATTCAATGAATTCAAAGAACACCATAAATGGAATGTGGTGGCATGAGCCCTAGGATCTTCACCAACTTTGCCTTCGAGCTTAGGGATGTCTGATGGCAATTTGGTGGGAACAGGTGGCCACAAGGGGTCATGCTTCACCGGGTCATTCATCAATTTTGACAAATCTGGCAAGTTTAAGGTTACCAGGAATGGAAGTTTGGGTCGAACCGGGGTACTAAATGTGCCAGCATGGGGATTAGAGGGACCTACCCCTGAATGCCCATGGGTAAAAGTGGGGTTGCCCCCTGCCACCGGTTGCGAAGTGGGAAGATTACTCTGAAACGGATTCCATCCATAAGCCACAGGATTGTGTGTGGGAGGTGCAGTATAAGAAGTTCAGGCTATCCCCATAGAAACAGGGGTCTGAAAGACAGGAGCCGGTATCCCTCCGCTGAACAACGAAAAGGGAGAGCTCGTAAACGGAACCGAAATCGAAGTTTGGAAACTTTGCCCATAAGAGGTATTGTTCCCAAACTGCACTCCTACATAGGAAGGTGATGGACCTACGTATGGAATGGATGGGGGAATGTGCCCCCCATTCCAAGGAAATCCTTGAACAAATGCCAAGGATCCTACCAGACCGCTCTGGGTAGTATATGGGAAGGAAGAAGGAATGGTAGGTATACTGGGGATCCCAGTAACCATATCACCAGAAGTACCTACTAGGTTTGAGTGAACTGGCGGTTGCACCACCCGGCTCGCTGGAGTCAAAGGTGTAGAACATACACTAGATCTAGGGGCACTTACCGGGGGAGGTAGTACCCCTTTAGTCGAAATGGCTGAGGTGAACACAAAAGGGCTTTCTTCCGTAGAAGACATGATCCTACCCACAGGGACACCTAAAACAGGTGAATCAAAAGGTCTAACATGAACGATCACAGGATCATTTAAATCAGTCAAGGGGGTGTTAAAGTTCCTTGCAAACTCATCAGTCTGCAATTCTTCTATCTCAATTGTATCAAGATCAAAACGGTTAGCTATGAGTTCTGGTTCACCAAGAACTTTGCTTATTCCTACAGGTTCAAATGAACCGTCCGTGTCTAATCTCCGCCTTTGGGGTGGAGGTGGAGGCTCCAATGTGACAAGAGGAGGAAGGTTTCGCAACCTTCTAGACCTTCTAATAGGTTGGTCTTCCACGATTAAAAATTTGACAAATCACACCCTAAGGCCAACTAAACACAAGCAAAACCACAGAGAACACACTATAAAAATCCTAAAGTCTCAAACAATCAAACAAGGGTAAAAGATATACTTTCCCGAAGAAAGCTGATGAACGATTACTTAGCGTCCTTGAAGTGGTTCTTAGGCACAAGCGGAGGAATCACCCAACCGCCCTCCTACACTTACAACAAGGGTTACCTTCCAAGCTCGTTCAAGGTGAATCAGAAATAACTTTCCAGTTTACCTAGGTATGAACCCTAAATGTCAAGGGACTAAAGGCTACCTCAGCTATACCAACAGTCTGGGGGAACAGTCACAAGCCTGACTCGTACACATGGGCAGGGTAGCTGAGCCTGAAACTTTTTCTAGGACAGAATCCCCAGATGTGTAAAAGTCCTTATTTACGTTTTGACAAGGATTCGGAGGAATATCTCCTCTGTCCAATGCCTCCACATGGCCTCGTGATTGACTCTCGTTTGAGAGGAACTTCCCAAATACAATCGATAAAGTCAAGGATTTACCTAAAGAAAAGTCCACTACGTCTGAATTTTAAAACTTATGGGAAGTTTACACTTCCTATCCCACAAGTCTAGCCTAAGCTAGTAGGTGAAAGGCCCCTAAAAACAAAAATTACTAGTAAATTTTAATTATGCGTTCATTTTAAAGGGTTGTTTCTTACTCAGAACGAAATGGAGTGATGTACTTATAGTGTTTTTGACTCGATAAGAAAGAAATAAAAGTAAAGGTGTATTTTTCAAAGCAAATTACCACTATTAAAGAAAACTTCTTCTTCTTTTTTGTAAATATATATTGATGAACTAATGCAAACGATAAAAGAAAATAAGCCTATATTTTTTGTAGTTTTTGAGATTATATTTTAAAACTGAAATGAAAACTACTTATGCAAAAACAAATGCAAAAGCTTGACAATGTTTTTCTTTTCACTTTTTAAAATTGCTCAAACTCTACCATGCACCTAAAATGCACTAAACTTGAGTAAACTTGGATCTAATCAACTGTATAAAAACAACAAACTGAAGTAAAACAGGCTAACAGAACCAAGAAACAACCAACAAAGGAATACTAGGAACCCTAGCTTGGGTATACATAATGACAACAAATCACTGTAAACTCATAAAGGTAAGTGACAACCAACCCACTATCAAAAGATAGACTGGAAAAACAATGCCCAAGACCCTGATCACTGATCTGGACAGAGACACTTCACCCTACAACCCAAATAAGCCAAGCTACTTCAACATGCAAACAGAAAATAATCCAAGCAAAAGAAACCCAAGGGCTTTCGAAAAATCACAAAGTGTGGTCACCAAAGTCTTCAAACTAACAGCACAGTATCTATAAAGAAATCCAACTGACATACATGAATTATGCAAAGACAGGGACAAGCAAACCCTAACTTAAAAAATCCCTATTTCCAGGCATGTATGCGACTGTATATAAGGGCAACTCGCGTAATGTACGCGACTGTCCAAAAGAGCAACCCGCGTATGCAGGCCTCTGTACACGACTATGTAGAAGAGCAACCCACGTACAGGTACAAATTTTTTCTCAAAAAACAAGAAAAATCCACAAGACTTTCAAACACTGTGATAAGTATGAATCAGGATAAAAGACCACACACCAATTTCAAAGCAAAGACTGGTCAAGGGTGCCAGAAACAACCTACAGTAGTCTGGGCTCCCCAGTGGAGTCGCCAGTTCTGTTGTACATGAATAAACACCTTATAACCGAAGGTCTGGGGTTACCAACATACTCATGAAACTTTTAGGAAATCGACTCTAGAATGCAGTAAAGGAAATAGGAGGATAGGAAAGACTCACCCGAATACACGACGGTTGATCTTAGCTTGTCCTCTTCCGCTCTGCTTCTCCTCCAAAGCCTTCAGGGATGCTTCTCCTTCACCTGTCAAGAGTCAATCTTCCAAATATAACATGATACATATATATAAACAAGTCAGATAAATCATATACAGAATACTGAAACATAAGTATTTATCAAACCACAATATATGAGATACATTCAAGACACATATGGAAGAAGGATTCTCTTTATTAACAATAATGAAAGAGTTCAGATTACAACCCAACGCCTGAGACAAGGACTCCTCTGCAACCAAAGGATTCTGAGTTCCACTGCTCCAAAGACTTCTGTATAAACTCCACCAGCATAACTTTGCTCTCCAAGTGTATATGATTAACACCCTCCCCAAGGCCTGTATTTATAGTTGGTGAAATAAGGCAGTTTCGAAGGTTGAGGAGGTTGAGACAGTTAAGGTGATTAAGGTTAAGTGCTTAACTAATCTCAAGTAATCACGTGTTTTTATTTTTAATGTCAAAGGGATATGTGCGCGGGTATCAATACTAGCAACTCGCGTATGACACGCGAGTTGCTCTAAGGGTAACCCATGTACAAATCTATACGCGACATGCAACAACCGATACTCGTGTACAACATGCGAGTTGCATATATAAAGAGTCGCGTACATGACTTGACATATCTAAAGGGTAAAAATAACCAGCTGGATGGATGACAAATGTAGTTCACAATAATCCCATCTATAGTGTTTTGGGCAACCCTCAATCCATAAATGCCCTTTTGTGTGCCAACATGAGGAATGTCAGCACTCGGACGGAGAGGTGCCATTCAGGTGGATAACACCATGTTCGCCCAAAACTGGTCCTATGTGTCAAAATTTCATATTATTCCTCTATCTGTTTTCGGTGGTTAAGATTCCAAAATATTGGAACTGTTAGCTGCCGAAAGTAGGGCTTTCGGTGCCTAATGAACTGCCTCAGCGCTCGCCTAAGCCACTGAAAGCCCTTTTCTTCAAAAATTCTCAGGCCATCTCCAAAACTATTATGTCAAGTTTGTCTGCTTGTCTTTCTCATTCAGCAGGCTCTATGTTAGGAAGGTTAACAGCAGCCTGGCTTGCTTCTGGAGGCTGAAGGCTTACTACAGCTTCAGCTAGGGTTTCCAACGCTAGGTGGGTGCTAGGTTTTTGCTTGGCCTCCTTTAGCTGTAGTCTCTGGAGCCTAATCATCCTATACATTCTTGTGTTGTCTTTCAGGTACCTTTTATTCAGTCTCTTTAGGAAAATATACCTTTCTCTCTTCTCTACGTAATATTTATGCAATAGCTTGTTACTACTGGTTAATGCAGCATTATTTTTCTTTATTTCTCTTTCCAAAATCTCCATCTCATACACTTGTCTCAATAACTGATTTATCCTTTGAGTCTTGGGATTGCTAGAGGAAGCCTTCTCTGTTGGTTCCTCTTTCTCTTTTGGTGTAGGGGATGGTAGTTCTTCAATCCCTTCTACAACCTTCAAATCTAGGTCTGCACCTTCCTCTTGTTCCTCTTCTGAGTCTGAGTAGGGTAGGTTCAAAATGTTCTCACTGTGTGTTGCAAATTCCTGGGATTTCTCACTGAAATCCAAGTTTCTTTTGACCTTGTTAGCTTTGGAAGAGGGAGGAGGTTGTCCTACTGCTGCTA
The DNA here is from genome assembly GCA_001517045.1 of Pseudotsuga menziesii. Lineage (NCBI taxonomy): Eukaryota > Viridiplantae > Streptophyta > Pinopsida > Pinales > Pinaceae > Pseudotsuga > Pseudotsuga menziesii. The sequence continues at coordinate 122,912 of LPNX011098041.1, forward strand.
GGGATATAACCCTTCTCTTCCTTTTCCCACTTCTTGGTGTGTTGGACTTTTTAGCAAGAAACTTCCCCTTTTCTTCTAGCTGAAGGCCTATTTCAAATCCATTCCAAAACAAGAAATAAGGCCATGCCATAATCCTTCTCTTCAGCAATTCTTGTATCAGAAGTTGGATAAGATCATGATGAGACAATCTGCCAGCAATCTTGGTTGGTTGAGCCTTCACCTGGTGTGCCATTTTTCCTAATCTCATGTGTAACTAAAAGGGAAAATTCAGTGGGATTTTACTTGTGAAGTGGTTCATCAATTTAAAATGGTAGATCATGGCTCTATTGTATCTCCCTTCACATGTTATGTAGACCGCAATGGCCTTCAACAGTTGTTGCCACCTCTCTTCTAACCGGGAGGATGGTACACTTTTCTTCCACACCACTCCTCTATGCTCAGGATTTAGGTAAGACCTAGACTCTACATCCTTCGGTATGGTGGTCTTAAACCACTTCTCTCCTGTGTTAGGGAGTTCAATCACCTCGATAATTAGGGTTTCATCTATGTGGAATTCTTCTTTGCCTATGACTGCCTTGAATCCATCGAATGAGAGAGAAAATTCCTCAGCCACCTACTGATGTGAACCTTGAATATTTTCACAAAACCTATAGCAGCCAGTAGCCTAGAAAAATTGAAAGACCTCTAGATGTGCCTGCAGGTAGCCAATATCTCCCAACTCCTACCTGAGAGTAGGTCCTCCCTTCTTCATCTTGATGAATGCCACTCCTGGGTACCTGCAACAATAAATTCAAACTCTGTATGACAGTGTTTTAGCAGGCTACTTCTCAGAGATGGCTTTCTGGTGGAGAGAAATGCCAAAGTCAAGGGTGGGGTGTACTGAATATTTGGCACTGATTATGAGGGATTTTTCCTGCATCATTGATTATGAGGTCAGAGGGTGATGTCTTCAGTTGATCTTTTCGAGGCCCCTTACCCAACAATCATGTTAAAATAAACCCTGGATACTCATTTGGCTTCTCTACAGTTCAGTGGACAGGTGGATGGAGAAGGAGGATTTCATCACATCACTCCTTATCAATTTCAAATAACGACCTCCTTATTCATTTCCTCGCGCAGTTATGCAACCCCCTATCCTTTCGGTGGTTTACAACGCCTTTTAATGATCGTTGCTTTTGCTGAAGGGGTCTTATTTGACCGATTTCTAACCGTTTTTCTCTTTTTCCTTTTCGATGGTTAACAGTATTTGGTAATTTTTCTGCTAGTTGCTGAAAAAATGGATTTTGGTGGCTAATGAAATGCTAACTCTTTCTCCCAAGCCACCGAAACCATTTTCCCCATGTCATGGTGAAACTCAGCTTTCGGCGGATAGTGGTCTTCCCGAAAATCCCTTTTAACCGCTGAAAACCCGTCCTTTCGGTGGCTAATGAAATGTCAAAGCTTTCGCCTAAGCCACCAAAAGCACCTTTTCCCCAACGCATTTTTGCCTGCTTTCAGCGGTTAACACCCTCCTTGAAATGTTCACTAAGCTGCCGAAAGCAACACTTTTCGGTGGCTAATGAGATGTCTGAAGTCTTACCTAAGCCACTGAAAGTGCCTTTACCAATGTCACTTTCTATCCGCTTTTAGCAGTTAACACCCTTCGTGGACCATTCACTAAGCTGCTGAAAGCAACACCTTTCGGTGGCTAATGAGTCGTTTGAAGTCTCGCCTAAGCCAACGAAAGTGTTTTTACCATTTACTCTATCGGGCCCGCTTTCGGTGGTTAACCTTTATCCTTCATTTAAATATTTAGTTGCCAAAACAAAGCCTTTCAGTGGCTAATGAGCTATTAAGAACCCCGCCTAATCCACCCAAAGCTAAAACTTTCAATTTCTTCAACCATAGCACAAACATGGACTTTTAATTTGTTAGTCATCTTTAAATCTTTCATGACATGACTCGAATTCTTCATACTATCAAAATAAATTTATTTTGGGAGATAACATTTGGCTCCTACTTGGGGATGGGAACCTCCCTGTGAGGTCCCAAGAACCCCAGACCAAAATGTCTTTCCTTGAAAATAACTAAAAACTTAACACTATCATTTACTGTTCCATTGGGCATGGATTTTATTTTGTAAGCAAAAACAACCTATTAACTACTAATTTACAATAACAAGGCTTCAGAACCTCAAATAAAGTAAAGTTTCAGAAAGCGTCCATTCACTGGGCCATCAAACACCTCTTCTCCTTCCAGATTCTACAACTTGAAGGTGTTATTCTTCTATACCTGAGCTATCACAAAAGGGCCAATCCACAAAAAATCAAACTTTCCATGTTTTCCCTTGTCCTGCCTAACAGCATCCCGCTTAAGGACCCAATCTCCAACCTGAAAGTTGTGTACCTTTGCCCTTTTGTCAAACATGACCTTTATCCTTTGTTGATGGGATTTTGATTTTCCTATCACTTGTTCCCTAACTTGCTGCAACTCCACCGAATCCATCATCCTCCTCACCATATCATTTGGTTCATCTTCCTCTTCCTGAAATAATTTTACCACTGGAAGAATGAGCTGAATGGGAAAAATGGCCTCAGTACCATAAACCAATTTAAATGGAGAAGTCCCTATAGATCTTTTGTATATTACCCTATCAGCCCATAAAGCAAACTTTAGCTTAGAATCCCAGCTTTTCTGATTTGTCTCCAATAGTTTTCTGATGATCCTGACTAGGATTTTGTTGGATGACTCGGCCAGGCCATTCCCTTGAGGATAATAGGATGTGGAATGCACCAGCTGAATGCCGATTTGACTCACACATTTTTACCAATGCCCCGGCTTTGAAATTTGGTGCATTATCAGTTACTAACCTTACTGGGCAGCCAAACCTGCTAAAGATATTCTCTTATAAAAACTTCATGATGACCTAATGAGTGGCATTCCCGGTGGGTACTGCCTCTATCCACTTGGTAAAGTAGTATGTGGCTACTAGGATCCATTTATGCTGCCCACTAGAAGATGGATTTATTTCATCTATGAAATCTAGACCCCATTGCTGGAAAGGCCCACTCACTACAATAGGCCTAAGGGGCAAGGATTTGAGCTACTGCATCCCTATAAATCTTTGGCACTGGTCACAGGACCTTACAAAGGTACATACATCAGCAAAAAGGACTGGCCAATAGTACCATTCCCTGAGGATCTTGTGGGTTGTGGTCTTCCAATAATGATGGCCCCCACATGTGCTGGATTGAAATTGATGCATGTCCTGATCTGATTCTTCTTTATCTAGACATCTCAACAAAACCCCAGACAGATCTTTCCAGTACAACAGTTTATCAACTATGCAAAATTTAACAGACTTTATTTTAAGAGCTCGTGCTTGATTAGAAGTGATACCATGAGGAACTTCTAATTTTTGATGAAAATAAATAATACCTGAGTACCACTCACATGAAGACAAGTTTTCAGCCACTGATTAAATGTCATTCTGATCCTAAATTACTTCTATTGCTACTACAGTTTGCAATTTTGTTGAATTGACACAAGTGAAGTTTATCCCCATTAGTTCACAGTTTTCTTTAGCCATGATTTTGGCCAGACCTAGTCCTTTTACTAGCTTAGTGGGCTTCACCTCTATATCAAACTCAATGAGCTTGGAAATACACTTAGCTCTCTTTCCATCAATGTCGGGCTGAGTCAAAACATCCTTCACATCAGCTGAAAGGACATAGGCAAGAACTTTTGCATGGAGAATGTAAATCCTGAAGGTCTTCAATGACTTTATGAGAGCATAAGCCTGTTTCTCAATTGGATCATACTTTAGCTCAGCATCTCTCAAGGTTTTTCTTAAGAATGCAATTGGATGATCGAGACCCTCATCATCTTTTTATAATAGCACAACTGCCACTGTGTCATAGGATGCAAAGGAGAAGATATAAAAACTCTTGGTATAGTCCGGACTAATCAGGGTTGGGGCTTCCATGATAGCCTTCTTAATGTCTTTGAAAGAGCTTCTTGCCTGGTCAATCCATTTTATTTTTGCATCCTTTTTTGGCATGGTTTTTATGTGCTTTACCAGCTCAGAGAAATTAGGGATGAACCTCCTGCTAAAGTTTATCTTACCCAAAATGGACTGAATATCTCTTTTTAACCTAGGTATGGACAGCTTCTGAATTGCTTCCCCCCTCACCGGATCAATCTTTACACCTTCAGCAGAGACTATGTGACCTAGGAGTTTCCCCTCAATGAGTGAAAATTGGGACTTATTAGGGTTGAGGGATATCCCAAACCTCCTACATTTCAGAAATACCATTCTCAAGTGCTACAAATGATCATGATGGCTGTGAGAGTAAACATTTAGGTCATCCATGTATATAAGCACAAATTTATCTTTCAATCCTAAGAAAGCTAATTCCATGGCTCTCTGAAAAGTAGCCCCAGCATTCATCAGCCCAAGTGGCATTTTATCATACATGAAAGTGCCCCATGGGGTGGTAAAGGTAGTCTTCTCTTGGTCATCAAGGTGCACAGCAACTTGGTTGTATCTGGAAAACCCATCCAAAAATGACATGACACTAGCCCCTGAGACCCTTTGCAACAGGTGTTCCATCTTGGGTAGAGGATAGTTGTCCTTTTTGGAGCATTTGTTCACATTTCTAAAATCCACACTCAACCTAATTTCCCCATTCTTCTTCCTTACCACCACTAAGTTTGCAATCCACTTGGAATAACTGAGGGGGATTATGATTTTGGCTTTGAGGAGCTTATGGATTTATTTTTCAATTACTGGTAATAAGAGAGGACTGATGGAGCTCAGCTTCTTCTTGAAATGGAGGTGTCCTTCTCCAAAGGAATCCTGTGCTGGATGATATTGGTGTCATAGGTTTTCATGTCACTATACTCCCAGGAAAAGATATCAGCAAATTCTTTTATCGGGCTGCAAAATTTGGACCTCTGATCAGCAGTCAACTCAGTGGGCAGATTTATCAGTTTTGGATGGCTTTGGCTACCTATGTTTCTCTCTTGGACAGCAGGGTCTTGCTCCTTTTTGACAGGCTTGAAAGGGATGTCATTATGATCAAAAATCTCTTCCAGAGGTACTAGACCCCGAGGTATATATTTTATGGGTAATTGGACAATATCCTAATCAACTACTTTATCTTTCAACTTGAGTTGTTGGGATTCCTCTATGTTTAGGTTTTCCTGATCTATATGTATATCAAAGAATTCATCTACTAGCTCAAGGAATTTACTAATCTCATCATCATTCTCAAACACCTTCCAAAATTTTACATTAGCTGGCAAGGAAGGTCTGTGCTTGACCTGAACATTATAGTTGAGCTGAGGAGGTAAAGGAGGAACAAACTGACTTGCAGAGATAGCCAGGGAATCAGCTAGGTGATTCAAAGCCCTAGGTATATATGACAGTTCAAAAAACATAAAGGAGTCTCTGATTTTCCATACCTCGTCCCCGTAGGCCTTTAGTCTGACATTTTTTGCTTGAAAAGTGTTATTGACATGTTGTATAATAAGGTCTGCATCTCCAAATACTCCATGCACGTGATCCCCATTTCCTTGGCAGCTTTAACTCCTAGCAGCAAGGCTTCATATTCTGCTATATTGTTAGTGGTTTTAAAATCAAGCTTATAAGACAGATGAATATTTTCCTTGGATGGAGAGATCAATACTACACCTGCACCTGTTGAAGTTTGAGTGCTAGATCCATCAAAATACATGTTCCAAACTGTTGTGGTCACTTCTTCGAGCTACCGATAGGTGGGCTTGGTAAGCTGGACTGATGTTTGCTGAGAATCATCTATTTGTAGAATCCATGACCCAAAATCAGTGTCTACTGCATAGATAGGGTGGTTGATTGAATTCCTTTCATTGCTTATGATGTAGGCAAGCTGATTCTCTCTGTAAAGCCTCTTTGTCTCCCCTCCAAACATGGGGATTTGGCATATGTTAATTCCAGCTGAAGGGTGCACCTAGCCTTTTACTCCATGATCGAGACAGCAAGAGACCAAATTTGGGACGGATATCAGCCACTACAATGTCCATCATGATGCTTTTCGAAGGTAGCTGAGTTAGGTTCACAACAAGGTCTTTGATGAGGCCCAAGCACTTGACCTTTTTGGAGTCAAAGGAGAATAAATCATGGTAGGGATTTGTAATGCTGAGACCAAGCTCATCCATCACAGCTTTTGGCATTAGGTTATGGGAAGCTCCTGAGTCCAGCAGACAGCTATGAAGGACTTTATCATGAATATTCAAGGATATGTAGAAAGGTGGGCATGAATCCTTTAGGTCTTCAATCATAGGGCCTAGGGTTACAACAGATTTATCATCTTGCAGATTGACAAAGTCAGTATCAATATGCATCTTTGGCTGAAGAGAATTTAGTATGGAATATTTCAATGCATCATAGCTCGATTAATTTGAAAGGGATCTTCAATTTCTGAATCTCTGACTCAAGTTTGAAGGAATAATGCAGTTTATCAGGAAACCTTACCTCATGTACTAGAGCTTTGAGTTGGACATGGTTAGGGCATGATGAAGGTGCTGGTTTTTGCAATGGTTTGGAAATGACAGTTGTTTTCTTTGGTAAAACAATAGCCTTTTTAGCTGGTGCAACAGGCTATTGGGAAGGAACATCATTCATCTTAAGTGGAGCAACTAGCCTAGACCTCAAATTATACCCTCCTTGACCATCAACTTGACATACTGCTTCTTCACTGATCTTCTCATCAATTAGGGCTTCCTCATATTCTGCTTGTGTTAGAAAAGAATAGTTAGCTTCATCTTCCATGCAGTGAATGTTGTCTTCAGCCTCTCCTTCTTCCTCAATGAATTTTGGCTCTTCTTCAAGTACAACATTCTGAAAAGGAGCTCTGATTCTCTGATCTTCCCCTTGATTCCTTTTCCTTCTGAGGATCTGAACTGGGGGGTTGCCTCTTCTATAAGGGACAAAATCAGGGTTTCAAGGAACAAAATCACTTGGCCCTTTACCTCTCATAGGTATCTGCCTAAATCCTTTAGCTTAGACATTTCAGCAGTCAAGTTATCTAGCAGTTTGGTCATTTTGTCAATCGTGTTCTCTGATGGAGAAGCCCCAAGAGGGTCTGATGGCTGCTTCTTTTTTTCTATCTTTCCTTTGACCTTTTGAGATGCCATAATTTTAGATTCTACCTCTAGGGCAGCATCCTGCATGAGTGATAAGGAGACAGACCTCCTTTCTCTGAGAAGCAGGCAAAAATTAGAGTTAAAGGCATTTGCATAAGTTATCCTGGCTGAGGTATCAGTGGGCTTGATTTTAGTGGAGATCTTGCTGTACATATTGTTGAACCTCTTAGTGAAGTTGGAGACAGACTCCCTATTCTCTCTTTTCAAGTTGCTGAACTCTGTGATATAATAGAGATGGTCTCTCCTCTCTCCCCAATGCTTTAGAAATATGTCATCTAGGGCTTCAATGCCTGCTACTGATCTAGTAGGCAGTTCTTTGAACCATTTCCTAGTCTGATCATCTAGGATATGCACAAAAACCCTAGTCCATACATCTTCATGTTCTATATTAATGTTCTCAGCATAACTATAAAATTCCTCTAGATGTTCTTCAGTTGTGAAATCTCCCTCTCCTGTGAACTTAGGAATGTACTTGAGGTAGTCTCCAGTGGGCATGGCTTGGAGAGGGTTAGGCAAATTTAGTGGGGCATACCTAGCTATCAGGATCCTTTCAATCTTGGTCATTTGAGGGGCAGCCATATTGGAAATGGGTATGGAAAGGGTGTAGGAAGGTAGTACTGAAGTAGGTAGTAGCTGAAAAGGTGATGGTGGTAAACTTATCCTAGTGGAGTCACCAGGGATTGGATCTTCATAAGAAGCAGTGCTTGAAGATGCCCAAACCATAAAATTTTCTGATGTATTTATAAATTCCTTAGAATTAAGTGTCTCGCCAAAAGAAATAATAGCAGAAATATTCTTTGAAATACCCGATGTAGCTTTCTTTGCAACACTGCTAGTTTGCCTTAGTGAAACCCTAGCTCTTCTCAAAATCTCTTATGGATGTGAAACAGGTGTTGTTGGTGGCCCTTGAGGGTTTCCTCTGGTACTTGGTCTTCTTGGAGCCACCTTATTTCAATGGAGTCACCAGATAGATGATTGCAACCAGGATAGTGTCCAAGCTTTGTCTATCATCAAAGCAAGGATCTATCTCGTCTCCCAGGGAAGCTGAGCTTCAGTCTCCTCTCCTCGGCAACGGCACCAATTTGTTATCACTCCACGAAACTCCTATAGGTTGCAGCTCGAGTATTCCTGGTAACTTAAATGTTTTTAGGGTTTTCTAAAATGGATCAAGTCAGGTGACCTATAAGACCTCCCACTCTCAAGACATGCATGAAACTCAATCAGGTACAAGGCTTCTAATTACCACTGTTCAGAGGTTGACAATATGGTGCAGGGATGGAGAACTTATCATGCTGGTAGATTCATACATAAAACAGATACATATAAATGGTTAAATCATGACAAGAAAAGCACTCATAATTCAAATAATCAATATTCCAATAGTATGATAGCTATAGGACATCAATTAAACTAAATAAAACCTGAATAACACATTCAAGCATAAGCACAGAATAGATAGAAAATGGAAGCTGAACATATGATAACAAAAGAGCTTATATTAGGTCATGAGCAAACTAAGAAGCTTGACAAAAGCAACAGTCTACAAGTTCCCGAAGTCGAACCTTTTCTATAACATAAGTCTTAGGCTTTATAGCCTTTACAAAAAAATTCAGATCCTGAAAAATTGGATCTGTTTTACTAAAAATAGATCAAATTAATGTTTTTGCAAAATTAGGTCAGAAACCCTAATTTAACTACTATTTTAACTAACTATAGAATTCGTTCACTGTGTGAACCTTCTGATAACTCAAGTAGGTACTAGAAATCACTGCCACTGGTCTTCTGCTGGTTAAGTCATTGTTTCACTTTGACAGCTAGGTGTTGGTGGCCTTTTCCCCCTTTATGTCATAGCAAAACTGAAGTATACCTTCCATGATTTTTTCTTCAACATCCCTCATCTTTATACTTTGTCCCTAAGCCATCCATGTTCGCCCAAAACTGGTCCTATGTGTCAAAATTTGATATTATGCCTCTGTCTGCTTTCACTGGTTAAGAGGCCAAAATACCAGAACCGTTAGCTTCCGAAAGCAGGGCTTTTGGTGGCTAATGAACTGCCTCAACGCCCACCTAAGCCACCGAAAGCCCTGTTCTTCAAAAATTCTTAAGCCATCTCCAAAATTGTTCTTTCAAGTTTGTCTTCTTGTCTTTCTCATTCAGCAGCATTATTTTTCTTTATTTCTCTTTCCAAAATCTCCATCTCATACACTTATCTCAACAACTGATTTATCCTTTGAGTCTTGGGCTTGCTAGAGGAAGCCTTATCTGCTGGTTCCTCTTACTCTTTTGGTGTAGGGGGTGGTAGTTCTTCAGTCTTTGCTACAACCTCCAAAGCTAGGTCTGCACCTTCCTCTTGTTCCTCTTCTGAGTCTGAGTAGGGCAGGTTCAAAATGTTCTCACTATGTGTTGCAACTTCCTGGGCTTTCTCACTGAAATCCAAGTTTCTTTTGACCTTCTTAGCCTTGGAAGAGGAAGGAGGTTGTTCTACTGCTGCTGGGGATATATCCCTTCTCTTCCTTTTCCCACTTCTTGGTGTGTTGGACTTTTTAGCAGGAGACTTCCCCTTTTCTTCTGGCTGAAGGCCTGTTTCAAATCCATTCCAAAACAAGAAATAAGGCCATGACATATTCCTTCTCTTCAACAATTATTGTATCAGAAGTTGGATAAGACCATGATGAGACGGTCTGCCAGCAATCTTGGTTGGCTAAGCCTTCACCTGGTGTGCCATTTTTCCCAAGCTCCTATGTAAGTAAAAGGGCAAATTCAGTGGGATTTTACCTGTGAAGTGGTTCATCAATTTAAAATGGTAGATCATGGCTCTGTTGTATCTCCCTTCACATGTTATGTAGACCACAATGGCCTTCAGTAGTTGTTGCCACCTCTCTTCTAACCAGGAGGATGGTACACTTTTCTTCCACACCACTCCTCTATGCTCAGGCTTTAGGTAAGACCTGAACTCTACATCCTTTGGTATGGTGATCTTAAACCACTTCTCTCCTGTACTATGGAGTTCAGTCATCTCAGTAATTAGGGTTTCATCTATGTGGAATTCTTCCTTTCCTATGACTTCCTTGGAGCCATCGAATGAGAGAGCAAATGCCTCAGCCACCTGCTGAAGTGAACCTTGAATCTTCTCACAAAACCTATAGCAGCCAGCAGCCTGGAAAAATTGACAAACCTCTGGATGTGCCTGCAGGTAGATGATATCTCCCAACTCCTGCCCGAGAGCAGGTCCTCCCTTCTTCATCTTGTTGAATGCCACTCTTTGGTACCTGCAACAATAAATTCAAACTCTGTATGATAGTGTTTTAGTTGGCTGCTTCTCAGAGATGGGTTTTTAGTGGAGAGAAATGCCAAAGTCGAGGGTGGGGTGTACTGAATATTTGGCACTGATTATGAGGGCTTTATCCTGCATCATTGATGATGAAGTCAGTGGGTGATGTCTTCATTTGATCTTTTCAAGGCCCATTTCCCAACAATCATGTTAAAATCAACCCTGGATACTCATTTGGATTCTCTGCAGTTCAATGGATAGGTGGAGGGAGAAGGAGGGTTTCATCACATCAGTCCTTATCAGTTTCAAATAACGACCTCCTTACTCATTTCCTCACACAGTTATGCATCCCCCTGTCCTTTCGGTGGTTTACAATTCCTTTTAATGATCGCTTCTTTTGCTGACAGGGTCTGATTTGACCGATTTCTAACTGTTTTTCTCTTTTTCCTTTTCTGTGGTTAACAATCTTTGGGGATTTGTCTACTAGCCACCAAAAAGATGGCTTTCGGTGGCTAATGATATGCTAACTCTTTCGCCCAAGCCACCAAAACCATTTTCCCCATGTCGCGGTGAAACTCAGCTTTCAGTGGATAGTGGTCTCCTCGAAAATCCCTTTTAACCACCGAAAACCCATCCTTTCGGTGGCTAATGAAATGTCATAGCTTTCACCTAAGCCACCGAAAGCACTTTTTCCCCAACGCATTTTTTCCTACTTTCGGCGGTTAACGCCCTTCTTGAAATGTTCACTAAGCTGCCAAAAGCAACACTTTTCGGTGGCTAATGAGATGTTTGAAGTCTCTCCTAGGCCACCAAAATTTCCTTTACCAATGTCACTTTCTGTCCACTTTCGACGATTAAGATCCTTCGTGGATCATTCACTAAGCTGTTGAAAGCAACACCTTTCTGTGGCTAATGAGTCGTTTGAAGTCTTGCCTAAGCCACCGAAAGTATTTTTACCATTTACTCTATCGGGCCCGCTTTCGGTGTTTAACCTTTATCCTGTGTTTAAACAGTTAACTTCCGAGAGAAATCCTTTTGGTGGCTAATGAGCTATTAAGAACCCCGCCTAAGCCACCGAAAGCTAAAACTTCCAACTTCTTCAACCATAGCATAAACAAAGACTTTCAATTTGTTAGTCATATTTAAATCTTTCATGACATGACTAGAATTCTTCATACTATCAAAATAAATTTATTTTGGGAGATAACAGGGAGCAACTCTTAAATAATTTTTTAATGTAAATTTGGGGATGGGTATCATAAAAAAACTATTTTTTTGTTCATATTTTCGAGATATCTCCCTGTGTTTTTACTCAAATTTCGATCGGGAGAGCTCGTTGGTTGCATAATTAAATTCCGCATCCAACGAGTACCCACTTGGCATACTTTTGATGGGCACCGCTACCCCAAAAACAAGAAATACCTGAAAAAAATGATGATGATGTCATCCAACGAGCTCTCCCGATTGAAATTTTAGTACAAACACAGGGAGATATGTCGAAAATACAAACAAACAAGTAGTTGTTTCTTTTCTTTATCCAAAATTAATAAATATTATTTTATTATTTTTACTATTATTTTATTAATTTTCCTTAGGAGGCCCATTTTGAGTTGAAAAATTCTCTAATGATTCTTTAGCTCATTCCTCATAATATTGCTCGGACATAAATTTCTTTTTAAAGTACTTTTTAAAAGTGCTCCAGTTTATATTCTTCTATTTTATGCCTTTAACTCTTTTTATGTCTTGCCACCAAAAGTCGGCTTTTCCAATTAAGTTATAAATTGTCATTCTTACTTTTAACTAGTTAGAATAGTTATATATCTAAAAAATAATTTTTCGTCCCGGACAACCATGCTTTGGCTTCCTCTCCTTTTTCTGTTTCGCTATTAAAAGTTGGGGGTTTAATCTTTTTAAAATCTCTAGAAATATCTTCATAGGGCTTGTATTTCTTCTTTCTAGAATGATAATTATCCTCATTGTTGTCACTAGAATACTGGTGTTTCTTCTTGTGTTAGTCACTGTAAATTTCAGAAGAAGAATTGCTTTCAATTTTAGAGTGTTTTAACCTTTTACACTTATGTTGATAGGACGTATTGTCAGATTCTATCTGTTTATCCTTTTCTTCGTTATGAAAATTTTCCAATGGTATTTGATTCAGCTCCTCCTGAGCTATTAGGATTCTTTCATTCTCTTTTTTAACGTTCTCCATTTCAGTTTTTAAATCTTTAACTGTTTGCAGTAATTCAAATGAATTATTAGTTATATCTTCCTTATTTGGTTTTCTTCCAAAGTTATTTTGTTCATTTAACAGGGACCTCTCTTCAGCATATTCTTCAAGTCCTTCCATACCTGCAATCTAGTTCAGAAAATATTCTGATATAACAACATTAAAATCATAAGTCAGTATTCATACTTTCTTTTAATTTTTTGTTTACGTGCGCTGAGCCACTTCAGGCCTAGTGTCTGGATGTGTGCTTTGATACCATATGTACCACCCCAAAAATTCACAAAATTTAAAATTTTTATGTGCGACACTTAATGTTGATAAATAGACCTTCTAAATAATTTACAAATTTTAACATTTTGCTAGCTGTCAAAGATTACCTAAGTTAAAAAACTAAACATAACTGCATACACCTAAGTAACTTGCTTGGACAAAAGTAAATAAATCAACATAGTAGAACCCGGTAACTTGTAGAAGGAACAAACAGCCCAAGGACCTCGTTCCACCCAACCTATTCTTGAAGATAACTCAACTGCTTGTCTTAGGAGCCTCGAGCCTATCCACTGATCCACCAGGATGAAAGAACTGTGTGAAAGGATGGGATTAAATACCCCTGCAACTCCTCATAACTACTTAATAGTGGTACTTCTACCTCTGTAGTAAAGAACTCAGCTAACAAGTTGCACTAGTTCTGAAAATAGTCTTAACACTCAAACCACTCCTAACTCTTCCCTCATCGAATCTCTTGTGCTTCTCTCTCAATAGATAGAAATTTCACAAGGTAAAAATTGAACAGCCTCCTGTTGAGTTCGATGGGTAAATATATGCATGCCTAAGTCTTTTGGTCAATTTTCACTTAATGAGCCACCTGCTCTTGTTCCACTTTCTTGGGGAACATGACCACAAAATTAGGGAAGTTTCCCCCTGCAACAGCTAGAAGTGGTTGAGGATGCTGCCATGTGTCAGTTTGCTCTAACCCCAGTCTATTCCTCCTAGTGGGCTAGTAGACACTCATTCAACAGCCTCCTTAGGCTATTTGTCTCATATTTTATTTATTAACTAATAAAATATTCAACATAATTAATTACAATCATCCTTGATCCCACTTGGCCAATAGTCATAAACATTACAACAAAAATAAAATATAATGTCTTCTTAAACATAAAATGTTATTGCAATTTGGGGTACATGACATCTGATCTCATGGTCTGATCATCATCTTCTCCACACCTGCAATGAGAAATGAAAGAGAGGAAGAAGAATGGGGAAGGAAGGAATTGGGGCACATCTCCCAAAGGATGAAGCACATCTCTCGGTAGAAGCAATGCTTCACATAAACATCAATCAATAATAGGCCACCACCTATGACAACAATCTTGACTTAACTACAACCTACTAGATGTTGGGAGCAAGAAAGGTGTTACCAAGTTTCATTTGGAGGATTGATTGTTATGTCATCTAATTTATCTATGTGTTCCTTCAAGCGAGCGTGTGGAATTGATTTGGGGATCCCACTATAGTCAGGTCATAAGAAATTGGCATGGAGATATAGAAGCAGTACTACATAAGTATTTCTATTGGTCAAAGCGCCACTGCATGCTCCATCACAAATCCATTCATTAAAAATAGGGACTGTACACCCCTCTACCTACTCTTGACAATCCCTGGGAATCCATCTCGATGGACTAGATGTTAGGTCTTCCTCCAACCAAGCATGGAAATGACTATGTATTCTTGGTTATTGATTTATTATCTAAGATGTCCATTCTAATAGCCTGCAAGAAGAGTATCATAGTTGAATCCACTATCAATCTCTTCTTTGAGCATATGTTGGTACATTTCAGAATCCCACATACCATCATCTCATATCAAGATAACAGGTTCTTAAGTACAACTTGGTCAAGCCTTTGGTCACTACTAAACACCAAGCTCACCAAATTCGTTGCCTTCCACCCCCAAAATGATGGACAGATAGAGGTCATCAACATGATGATTGTGCACATCTTGCACATGTACAATCCAAGAACCCATGCACATGGGATGAGATTTTTTCTTATGTTCAATGAAATTACAACAAATCCCTCCATAGCTCGACTGACCACAACCCTTTTCAGGTGGGCCTAGGCTTTCAACCAATGGGCCTCATTGATGTCAGCATTACCTTTTGCACCCATAGAGAAAGAAAACTCCCATGATTAATTAGAGGCTGACAGATCCACCAAATTCATTAAACAAATTCAACACATCTACCGGCAAGTTCATGATATTTTTCAAAAGGTCAATGCTAAGTACAAACAACACCATAATTGACACAGGGTTCCACACATGTTTCAAATGGAAAACAAGGTTTGGTTTCATTTGAAGCAAGAGCGCCTTACAATATCCCATCAGAAGTTGTGACCACTTCGCTATGGGCCTTATACCATCATCAAGTTTGTGGGTGACAATTTTTTTTAGTTAAGTATCCCCCCCTTCCTTGGCTTGCACCCATTATTCAATGTGGAACTCCTTCCACCATATTTTCCATAATTGTTGAACACATTGGAGGTGGCAGAGCAATTGACTTCTACAAAAATCAGCTTTGACTACATGGAATAAATCCTCATTGATAGGATCATGGACACATAAATGAAGGGAACTTGCAAACAAAATATCTAACTCTATCAAGTTGTCAAAGTAGGGAAACTCCTGCACCAAGGAAAGTGGCTCACAAATCTTCAAGTGCAGCATTAGTTTTCCCATTTGATGAAGAAACTCAATGCAATGGATACCTTTGCTTACTAAGGGAGGAGGATTGATCTAGGTAGACATAGGTGGCCACCCACCTAGTCCACTGGCTCAAAACACAATTTTATATCATCGCATTTTTTTATGGTTTTTTGGGTCATGAACTTCCGGGGCCCTTTTGATTCCCTAAATGACATTTTTTTGGCATGAAAACGCCCATTAGATAGCATGTATCTATGGAATGGTTTGTTTGTAATTTGTACTTCTTGGCTATAACTTTTCGACAGTCTACCAAGTGCCCCAAATGGAGATCGGGTGCAAAATGTACACCCTTGGGAAGTTGACATATCAGTTGACGACAATAGGGCCCACAGACCTTTTGGTATTTCATCTTCTAGGGTTGGGGTTTTGGTTGTTTCATTAGAGGAAATTTGAGGTCTAAAATGGGCCTCCTAAGGAAAATGATAAAATAATAGTTAAAATAATAAAATAATAGTTATTAATTTTGGAGGAAGAATGAGAAAAACTACTTTTTTTGTTTGTATTTTCGACATATCTCCCTAAGTTTTTACTCAAATTTCGAGCGGGAGAGCTTGTTGGATGCAGAATTTAATTCCACATCCAATGAGTACCCACACTACATACTTTTGACAGACCCTGCTACCCCAAAAACAAGAAATTCCTGAAAAAATGTGATGATGACATCATCATCACATTTTTTTAGGTATTTCTTATTTTTGGGGTAGCAGGGTTCATCAAAAGTATGTAGTGTGGGTACTCGTTGGATACGGAATTAAATTATGCATCCAACAAGCTCTCCCGCTTGAAATTTGAGTAAAAACACGGGGAGATATGTCGAAAATACAAACAAAAAAAGTAGTTTTCTTTTATGACAAATATGTCAATTCAACCATTATGGTTTACTCATTTTATTGAAATTCTATTGGTTCTTGAATTCCAACTCACAAAATTTATTGTTGGCGCATTTTCTTATAAGGCCCAATTTAGACCCCAAATTTCCTCTTATCTGAGAGTTTTCTCATTAATTATTTATGTTGAAATTCCTTTTTGGCCTCATTGTAACTCACTTCTTGCAATTGCATATAGCTTTCACATCTCTTCCCATAAATAAGCTACCACCATTCACTCTACATTTTGTTATAGTTCGTACAAACTTTATTCATTAATAGAAATTGAATATTATTATATGTTTGTGTCTTTCAAAATACATTTTGGTTCCATTTCATTCCCTTATAAACTTGTATCATTCCTTCCTACTACTAGGTTTTTTTATACAACAAGTTATGCATCCTCTAATAAATTGAGCTACATGTTTTTGCATTATAGGACAATACACAAATACCTCTATAAATTTGCAATTATATTCCCAACACCAAAATGCCCTGCAATGCAATCTATCACTTTTAGGAATAAACAACTTGTCTAAATTGTAGAGAAACCCATACTGAAGATGATAAGCATCCTTATTGTCACCTTCTTCTATATTAAATTGTGTTAAATTTGTGAACCATTGATCTACAGGAAAATATGAAAGTTGTAGGAAGGGAATTATGCAGTAGAATAATCAAAGAGAATGTACACTTAACATGAAATTCATGCCACAAATTTCAAATAAATCAGACAAGAATTGCTCAAATAATCACAATAGTAATCTTCATTCATTAATCAATAATACAATGATTATACAATAAATAGAATTCAAATGCCATGGATAGGATTCGAATCTACCATCTCAAGTTGAATGAATAGCTAACTCAGTGTGTCTAAATCATTATTGGAACTCACTAGTCTAACTCTGGATGTCTAAATCAGTCTAAAATCAGTTAACTGATGAGGTAGGTGGGAAAAAGGAACCACTCTCCCTTCGTGCATGAAAAACTAGCACTAGAATAACTGAAAGTGATCTAACTGATTGTAACTGGAGGTTAGCTCAGCATAACTTCTTACCTACCACAACTGACCGATGGAGGCTGCTGGTGTCACTCAGAGTGGGCTCCTCTCATGTAGGGATTTCTCCCAAAGGCACATAAATGCATGCATGCACATGCAGTAAGTGGAATATAACCTCTAGGTGTATCCCCCACACTCTAGTACAGTAATAATTACCCCCTAAGTTAGGAAAAATGGCCAAATATACTATATTAGACAAAGGAGGATTAATTAATCCTAACACTCCCTTTAATCCTAAATTTGGACAATTTGGGCCCTGGAAACTAGGCCAAAAGTCACCCATACAATATAAATGACATAAAATACTACTTAATAAAATAAGGAAAATGGGAAAAACCTCATGGAAAAAACCCCCCTTCAAAATAAGCAGGAATCAAGAAACAAGCTATACTTAAGAGAAAAAATTTATCTTTGAGCAAAAACTTGTAAAATATTTGATGCAATCTGCAGCACTGTGGAGAAGTAATGTATTATCTTGGTTCTTCTGTGCATCAGCATCCTGAGGTTGTGCATGTGAACCTCTCAATTTTCTTTCGATCTGATGAATCTTGCTTGTGTTTCTTCTTTTTGGAGGAGGAATAGAATGATCAATTTTGTTCTTCAGTGGGACAAATAGTTGATCATTCGCTGTCATCAAGTAGCATTTTTTTGGAAGTGTGTTGCACCACTCTGAGGATAGTGAAGCTATGTGAGAGAGTGTAACATGTTCATTTTGATACTAGGACCGTGTTCTTCTTCTGTCATCTAGATTCCCAACACCATTCCCAGTTGATTCAATGAGCTTTTGGACCATTTAGGCTTAGGCCACTGATTTGGAATGGGAAATGGATATGGATCTAGATTCTCATGAGGTATAGCCTCAATATCAAGATCATGTTTATCTTGTTCCTCATCATCTAAATCTAAAACATGAGACAATATATCATCATCAAATGGAAATAAAAGAGTGTTTATACCTCCTTTTGCTTCAAATTGTGGTGGATCATGCAATTGATCTTCTTCAAATTGAACATTGTGCTTTATGAAGCACTTCCTAGTTGCAAGTTCCATCAATTTATATGCCTTTACATCCTCAGCAGTATGCATTTGCTACTTTGGGCTTGGAAGGCCTTTCTCTTGTCCATAGGAATTATGGCCCATGCTTTGGAACCAAAAACTCTCAAGTGTGAGACATCAGACTTATGCCCCAATAGTGCTTCAAAAGGAGTGGCCCAATCACTGATTTGTGAGGCGCCTTGTTCTGGATGTATGAAGCATAGTTTACAGCCTCAACCCATAGATAATTAGGAATACTCTTTGCTTTAAGAAGACATGTTGCCATCTCTTTCAATGATATGTTTTTCCTCTCAACCACACCATTATGTTGTGGTGTGTAGGGTGCGTTGATCCATTTGAATCCCTTTTGATTCACATAATTGTTGAAAATATATTTTAATGTACTCACCTCCATTATCATATCTAATGGACTTGATCTTCTTTCCATAGCTATTCTCTACCAAGGCTTTAAAAAATTTGAAAGTTTTGATGAACTCAACTTTCTGCTTCATCATATATACCCAACAAAACCTTTGAATAATCATCAAAAAAAATAGGAAATACCTGGATGCATTGATGAATGTTGTAGGAATTGGTCTTGATACATCATTGTGCATCAGATCAAGTGTAGAGGCAGCTCTAGTTTCCTTCCCAACTTCATGTCTCTTCTCTGTATGCTTACATACCAAGCAACCAAGACATGCTCCATCTAATGTTTTGATGAGTGGCGAGACCTCAACCATTTTTTCATTGTGAATTTGTTGGAGATATTTGAAATTGAGATGCCCAAATATCTCATGCCACAAATTGCTTGTGTTATTAGCACGAGTCAATAAAGTTGGCGGATGTGAAGTAGGTGGGAAATGGGAGAACTCATATGCCCTAGAGGCATGATTAGCAAACCCTTTCGCTATGATATTTCCAGTAGATGATTCAGTGATCTCTACTGTGTCAAAATCGAATGTAACTCTATTGGGAGAGCATGTATGAGTCATCTGATAAACATACAACAAATTTATTGCAAGAGAGGGAACATAGAGTACATTCTTGAACTCTCCATGTTGGATTTTAATAGAACCTCTCCCAACAGTTGGGATTTGAGAGTCATCTCCCATATGAATTATAGGTCCTCTTGAGAGATTTAGAGTGGTGAAGGATTCCCTAGAGGAAACCGTGTGGTTGGATGCTCTAGAATCTATCAAATAATCCTTCGACTGAGTGAGGCTTTCCTTCAAGGTATGGGACCTCTCATGATCTTATGTCGGTTGTCCAGCATCAGACTTGTTTGCTCCTCGTGGAAGGGAAATATCGTTCTTTTCAAGGAGTGTTGACAGGTGGTCTATGGTCTTCTTCATGCACTAGATCTCTGGATGAAATCCTCTCATACAGTAGGGATAGTTAGTCTTCTTGAATTTCTTCTTTTTCTTGGAAGCTAAGGCTCCATCGAAATATTTTTCATTCTCCTTTAGCTTCGACACAGTGTATTTGGTCTCCTTTACTTTGTGCTTCCCTCTTTCTTGTGCATTATTTGAGTGTCCTACAAAGATTGCTTGATTCTTGGAGGTTTGAATCACTTCCATTTGAGCCAATTTATCTTGCTCTTGTATCAAGGACTCAACAAAAGAATCTAGAGAAAGCATCTTCTAATTGGGAATAGAAGTTATTCCAGAATGAAATGTAGAGATAAAGACTGAGTACTATGAGCCAAGATTTCTCATCACTGACATCACAAGATTCTCATATATCCTCTCTAATCCACAATGTTTGCATTGCAGTACTACTCTTTGTACTTTGTAAAGAATTGTTGAATAGTTTTGAAACTGCTAGGTTGTAGTGCAATGAGCTCATTCTCCAGAATATGCCCTCGAAGCTCATCTTGTTTGCCAAACAAAGATTCAATATTTTCCCTACCTTCCTTCAGAGTCCTTAGTACCTCAAAATGGAACAAAAGATCCTGGGAGATGTGAGTGCACATGAAGTTGAAGGCTTCATCAATCCGATTCAAAAACTTGTTCTTCTCAGCATAGTGTTGGGGCTTAGCTTCTCTTCCCGTTGCCATCCTAAATAGGCCTAGTTTGTGCAAGGATACCTGCATATCTTCCCTCCAATCAATGTAATTAAAGGGTGTAAGTATTCTAGGTATGAGAGCTGAAGAATTCTCCATATTTATGTATGTTGATCAAACAATTCCTCTAGAATCTATGTAGATACCTGTAAAGAACACTGCAAAACAAATTCAATTCACAATCATATGTTAGTACAAGACTTTACACCTCCACATGTGCACTTTCTTAGAGCCCATAACACCTAACAGACTTCTCTAAACAGAATCCAGAGGGAGCAATGCTATGATTCCAGGAATTATGTGGAAACTCAGCTGCTTATGGTGCACAATGGAGGTTAGACAAGGTTTATTGCTAACCTAAACAGGGCTCTCATACCATGTTAAATTTGTGAACAATTGATCTACAGGAAAATATGGAAGTTGTAGGAAGGGAATTATATAGTGGAATAATCAAAGAGAATGTACATTGAACAGGAAATTCATGCCACAAATTTCAGATAAATCAGACAAGAATTGCTCAGATAATCACAACTTTAATCTTCATTCATTAATTAATAATACAATGATTATACAATGAATAGAATTTGAATTCCATGGATAGGATTCGAATCTACCAGCTCAAGTTGATTGAATAGCTAACTCATTATGTCTAAATCACTATTGGAACTCACTAGTCTAACTCTGGGTGTCTAAATCAGTATGTAATTAGTTAACTGATGAGGTAGGTGGGAAAAAGGTGCCACTCTCCCTTCATGCGTGCAAAACTAGTGCTAGGCTAACTGAAAGTGATTTAACTTATTTTAATTGGAGGTTAACTTAGCATAATTGTTACATACAATAACCAATTGATGGAGGTTCATGGTGGCACTCAAAGTGGGCTCCTATAATGTAGGTATTGCTCCCATAGGCACATAAACTCATGCATGCACATGTAGTAAGTGGAATATAACATCTAGGTGTGTCCCCCACACTCTATTACAGTAATAATTACCCCCTAAGTTAGGAAAAATGACCAAATAGACTATATTGGACAAAGAAGGATTAATTAATCCTAGAAACATTGGCATTCTAGCTATTGAAATACCTCTTTAAATTCCTTGTATTTTGTGTATGTCTATTTGTATGCATCATGGGTGAAAATATCCATGTGAACAAGAGTTCCCAACTCTATAATATTGGATGTGGGTGGCCTTGAAATATTGTATGCCAACTTATTAGTGTTACCCTTCTTATATTTTATAGTTAGCTAAAATTGTTGTAAAAACCCCATCCACTTGTAGCATCTGGTTTGTTGAATCTTTCTCTAGGCCTACAAATATTGTAGTGGCTAGTGATTAGTGTGGGTGATGGTTTTGTTTCCCATCGGATAGTGCTTCCATTTATTAATAACTTGAACTAGAGCATAGAGTTCCTTCCCATATGAATGGTAGTTCAAGACTTTGTCATGGAACATTTTATAATGCAAATAGCATGCTAACTTAACCCCTTGCATCAAGACCTCTTCCATATCATATCCACTTGCATCTATATCCACTTTGAAAGGATTCTACAAAATGGGAAATGTAATATTCAGTGCTTGATTATTTTTTCGTTTCATCTCATCAAAATATCTACGTCGATCCTTTCCCCACTAGAATCTCTTGTTTCTAGTTGTTATGGCATGGAGTGGTGCAACCACCATTCAAAAAGATGTTATTAACATCTATGTGTATTGTGTTTCCACCTAAATAATTATAGAATTAGTGGCATTAGTAAGAGTAGGAAACTTGAGGATGGTCTTCATCTTTGTCAGATCCAACTTGAGTTCCTATCCACCAATCACATACCCTAAATATACTAATGATTAATAAGAATATTCACATTTATTAATGTTTTCCAACAGTTGATGCTTTTTCAAGGTCTCTAGAACCTAGCTGAGATGTGAGATATGTTATTCCCAAGTATATCTATAAATGAATATATCATATAATTACACTATTATAAATGAATCTAAAAAGGGACACAATACATAATTCATCAAACTCATAAATGTAGTGGGTGCAATATACAAACCAAAAGACATGTGATCGACCATTCATATATAAATTACCTTGTCTTGAAGGAAATATTCTAGGATTCTTCTTCTTCAACTCATACCAAATGATATCTTGGTTTGAGATTCAACATGGTGAAGTACTTGGCATGCTGCAATTTATCTAACAAGTCAGTGATCCTGGGTAGATGGTATTGATTATTAAGGGTGGTCTTATTCAAATATATATTGTTAATACACATTCTCCATGTCACATTGTTCTTGGTTATATGATGATAGGTGTCCCACAAGGTGAGGCTCTTGGTCGAATTACTCCCTACTCCATTAGCTATTGTAGTTGCTTCTCCAATTCATCTACTTTCGATATGGATATTATATACAACCCAATTTTTGGAAAAGGAGCGTGAGGAAATGATTGTATCTTGTGCTCCACTTACCTCTCAGGTGTTAACCCTTTAATCTCCCATGACATCTCTTTATATCCCTACAAATATCCTCCATTTGGTGTTTTTTCTCTTTAATACATCCCTCTAAAGATTCCTTTACTTTTACCTATTAATTTCCTTGCATAGTCCTCTTGATATGGGTAATACAAGCTTTCTACTAGAACTAATCAAATTCTTCACTTGGATATCACTTACCAAAGAGAAATTGGATTTATCTTTGTGTTAATTGATTATAAAGGACTTATCATCCTTAATCAAGTAGTACTAGTTGATTTCTCATCCTTAATTGATCAATACTAGTTGACTTCTCATCCTTAATCAAGCAGTACTAGTTTTCTCTCATCATGAACATTGTATCCCTCATGCACATGTATGGGATTCCAAACACTACATCACACACATTAAGTGGTATTATGTCTACCTCCACTTCATAAATATAATTTTCACTTATAGAAAATTGTATCTTGTAGTACATAGTGACCCTGAGCTTTGCATTGTTATTTATTAATCCTAGTGGATACTGGTGAGAAATGACATGAATTTCCAATCCAGGCTTGTTGACTAGATCTTTTTCTACAAGGTTGGCCTATGAACTAAAATCAAATAGAGAATCCACCTTTTTCTTCTTGACTTGGATCTTAATATAGAAGAGTTTAGTCATATCCTTCTCTTCCTTGGGATGGAGGCTACTCAGATTGACCTCCTTTTGCATTGTAGTGAAACCAATCTTTTTATATACATCTGAGTTACTCTATACCCTGTTTGCATGAACCCATGAATATCATTTTCTTCTTCTTAGCATCCTTATTGTGGTTATTTGGATTCAACTTGGATGTAGCTTCCAAGACTTATATTTAGTGTGACCATTGTTATTACAATGGTAACAATGGCTGTTTGGATCCTTACACTCATGTGCAATGGTTGTTGTCCGATTGTCCTTTCCTTTCCATTTCATTTTTTCCTCCTTAAAATTGTTGATGTAATTGTAACTTCGGAATGTATTCACTTGTATATCTTATGTATTGTACCCCGATGTTTATTCCGGGAAGTATCTATAATGTAATTGAGTCATGTCATGCCCCGATGTTCCCATCGAGAGGTTCTATAATGTAAGCAAGTCATGTCAAGTCATTGTGCGTAACCCTCCTATTGGGCAAGGGTTAAAGTCGTCACAGTTGTGGGGCCCTAGGGTTATTAGTCTTTCCTAGAGAATTTGACCCTAGGTGAGTCATTTTAAGTTGGGGCAATAGTCTCCACCATTGTGTTAAGGATAACCCTCCTTGTTGGTCAAAGGAGGAAAAGTCCCCACAAGTTGTGGGGCACTAGGGTTATTAGACACTCCTAGAGATGTCAGCTCTAGTAAGTAATTGTTAAGTGAGGCCGACACGTTGGAGTGGGTTTCAAGTGAACGAAAGAATATAAATAGAGAGTGAGCCTCTCTATTTATGACACACACACTCACTCATTGGGGCGCATGAGTGAGAGGAGAAGTTGTTGGGACAAGAGAAAGACTGCTGCTATCGGGAGATCATCTTTATGTTTTCGGGTTTTACTTTTGGTGCTAATTCTATCTCTAAGGAAGTTGCGGGGTTTTCTCCTTTATGGTTTCCCCGAGGAAAATTATTTGTGTTTCTTGTCTCTTGTGTTTTTATTGCTGTGCATGTTATTCTCTCAGTTAAAGATCCTAAGATCATAATGCTAGCTTGAATGATAAAAATATAACATGGTATCAGAGCTAACCTGAGAAGAAGACATTGTGCAGCTGCAGAAGCTAGGGCTTCTTAATTTTTGGATCTCTCTCCACAATCCATCCGCAAAAGTATGCTAGGATGAATCTCCGTTGAAGGGCGCATATTTCTGTCTAAGTGGAATTCAATTTCGAGCGTTTTCAGCTTTCGGTGCGGAAAATTAGGGCTTTCTACAGAAGAGGAATTTTTGAGTGAGCCTGGCCTAGAATTTCTCTACTCATCAAAATCAAATTTTAGATACCTGGTTCAAGATTTTTGGTTGGGTACAACTTTGGGAAAGTCAAACCCTAGTTTGACACCGGGCTGGGAAAACCCTAAATACTAAAACTGATAAGTTTTGGTACATTCGCTATATCTCTGGATTGGAGAAGTATCAGGAGCGGAAAATTTCATAGGCCGACGATAAAATCCATATTTACACTGTATCCAAAATTCAGCCTTAGATTCACTATATTTTGGGAGATATGATCCCTCCAAGTTAGGGTTCCAGCCTCTTCCAGGATTCATCCCTAAACAGGACACCTGGGGAGAATTGCTATATATTGGGCTACAAAGGTCCAAATGAAATTTATGAAGATGTTCTAGAAAGGGCATGGACTTTACTTTCTGTTGCCCAAGTTTCAGACCTAGAAGATGAAACAGTGACATGTGGAAGTCTGTACAACTTCACTGTTCTGAACAATCCTATAACAGGTCCCCTTGGGAAAATGATCATAAGTCCCAATTGGTGAAACCTATGGTGTTAAAATAGGTACATGCGAGGATACCTTAGTGCAAAATTTTAGACACAAAGGAGTAGTAATTTCAGAGATATCGTAGAAACAGTATCAGGCATTTCTGCAAAAGAAATTGGAAAATTAGGGCTTTCTATTCCGAGAGCTTCCCTCCACTATTTTCAGAAAAGGAGTACATTGGACAGCTCAAATTGAATACATCTATCTTTCTATCCAATCAAATCTGAAATATTCCAAGTTTGAAAATTAGGGTTTCTCTAACAAACCCTAGATCAGCCAGCTCCGGAACCAGGACGGACACCTCAAATCGGTAAGATCTAATCTTTTGCTATTTTCATTTGAGGTTCTCATTTCAAAGTGATCTATCACATCAGCTTGATGATAAGCTTGGTGAATTTGACAACTTCCGAGCATGGAAGTATATGATCTCTCGGAATAAAATGAATTAGACACCTACATGAGTAGAGAGGTTCCAGTTCCAGAGGGAGATGAGGCTTAAAGCCTTACACAAGAAGAACTTGGTCAAGGCCAAGAAGATCATTGCTAATTCAATCATGGATCACCTTGTGCCACAAGTGTCTTCCCTAAAGACACTGAAGATGTTTGATTCCTTGACCAAGCTATTTAAAGGAAAGAACATAAATCAGAATATGACTTTGAGAAAACAGTTGAAGAATGTGAAGATCCAGAATGCAGAGACCATACAGTCATACTTTACGAGGGTCTCTCAAATCAAAGAAAAACTTGTAGCAATAGAAGAAGAAGGGGAGAATGCAGAAGTGGTGATAGCCACCTTGAATGGCCTCCTAGGATCATAGGATTCATTCATGCAAGGAATGTGTGCCAGAAGAAAGTGATCACTTTCAGCAAAATCTGGGAAGAGCACACATAAGAAGAAGAAGCTCGAATCATAATAAGAGAAGAGAATATGGGAGAAACTGAAGTTCAAGCTCCCACCATCGAAAGAAGATCCCTCAAGCGATGAGGAATATGAAGGACTCAACTCTTCAAGAAACTCTTATCCATCTTAGCATTTGGATAAGAAATGATGAATGAAGAAGATGATGAAGCTGAAGGCCCAAGAAAGAGTCTACCTATGAAACAAATAAAAGATAAGTATTCAATGATATTGTTTTGATTATGCATTTTCAGTTGATGTATTATGCATGATAGAATGTTTGCATTAAAGACAGTATACTACTAATATGCATGTGATGGGTAAGTAGCTCATGGTGCTATACAACTCTCCATTTCTACTTATCTAGAATGAAACCTCTTTGTTGACATATTGGATTAGTGCACAATCTCAATGTTTCCCTGGTAGAGATGGAAGGCATCTAGAAAAGTTTCCGTGAGATATGGATGAATGTTGTATTGGCTAAAGTAGTTGCATGATCATATATTTATGCATAATAATTTGCCATTAGGAATATACCTTATGAAATGTTTCTAACCATACAACTAATGCATTTGACTTGTAGGAAAGATCGCGTACAATCACCTACAAGCAAAGAAGGATGAGACTTGTTCCGAAGAACAAGTGACGACAATTCAAAGACGAATAATAATATGCATTGACATCATTGTTGCAGAACCTTCCAGCCATGAAGAAGTAACCAAGAAGAAAGGGAATACCAGTACAAGAAGAATGATGTCTAGGATGCAGTATCGACACGTGAAGGGAAGTTTGTAGTTCCATCATGTGTTAGATGGAAACATCATGGGATACAAGGTAAGATTCGTAGCACAAGGCTTCTCAAGAAAATAAGGCATAAAACTACGAAGAGACATTTGCAGCCACTGGAAGTGAAGTCACATGACAGGCAGAATCATGTGTGCAAATGAAAGAAGGCTTTGTACAAGCTCAGAAGACACCCATGGGATAACACATACATGAGGAGCTTGATGAAGATCTGAAATTTTACTACAAGGTTGATAAAGGATGACAAGCTCACAGATGGGTGCGAGAAGAATGCTTTCAAAGATAGAGGATCTTGGTATCCAGTGACCTGTTGCAGCTGCAACTATTTTCCCAAATTTTTGAAATTTTGGACCCTCCACTTAATTTTTATCTTGCCTAGAATCGTTTGGATCCATGAACTCTGTTTTTGTTTTCCCTCTGCTACAAGTTTGGACTGTTTTGAGGTTAACTGTCTTCATGCTTTTCAGAAAAATGCTTATGTCTGAAACTACTTTGGGTTGTGGAACTTGGAGTTTGGTTTGAAATATTGCCCTTTGATCTGTGATTTCTTTCTTTGTTTTTAGAAGTCTATTTCTCATTTTCGCCACTGTTTTGGAGGTGAAACAAACTTCATCGCTGCCCAGCCGAAAGTAACATTTTTAGTTTGGTTGTTCCGAGGCCATTTAAACAACGCATCAGAGCCATATGTCCTTATGGAGCCTCCGTTGCGGAAGCTAAACGATGAGTGCTCTGCCGGATAGTCTTGACTTCTCCGATGTCGTGTTGTTTTGCATTGTCGGAGGTTGGTCAAATTTTGAGTCGAGGTTGTTTGATCTTTATGAAGCCGATGTTTTAGAATTGAGACAAACTTTTTGGACCACTGCACGACCCTAAGTTTTTCCGAACACTTAACGTTTTCACAATGTTTCTGCGCCATAGCGGAAAGTTTATGACGTTGATCGAAGGTTGTAGTCTGATTGTTTTCTGCCATTGTGGCTCCCGAGCGAACTAAGTGCTCACCATATAACTGCTCCGCCCGCCGATGCTTTGTCTAGGTTTCACCGATATGTCTTTTGGCCATGGGGCCCGTATTATTTTCATCTTCCGCCATTGCCACTGCGTAATTCACTAACCTCCCGACATTGATGTCATTTCGTTCGTCGACAGGGAACTTTTTCGCCCAATGCTTTGGCATTTAGTTCTTTCGACTCTGATAGAATTAACGGTCTCGCGGAACTCGTTGTCCGTCTAAAACCCGTTGTTGTGGCTATAAGTAAGACTATCTGGACGATGCTTAAATGGTTCAAGCCATCGATAAGGTTTTTCCCGCTGTCTTGTGAGTTTTAACCCCTATGTGGGCAGCGATGGTTTTTTATTCTTGTTAAGGCTCTCGCGACGAGGGCACAATACAGGGCCTCATTTTGATGATCAGTTTTGTTGTTAGTATAGTTTAAGTTTATTGAAAAGATGCAGTCCTAATTAATGATGAATTTTTGTTTAACTGCAGACGGACTCAGAATATTTTTCAGATTACTGCTGCGAGAAGACGTAGCTAAAGGATAAAGCTGAGGAAAGTTGGCTGAAAAGTGATAAGCAATTTTTTTTTGAAATCAACGAGATCTCAAGAAGGAAAAATAAAAGATAAGGTAGAATCGATGGCAACAAAATCCCAGGCTTGGAAAGGGTCTGTCAGTTACCGAGCTGATCCTGTTTTATGAAGTACTCATAAGTTGAAATCTGAAATGTAACGCAATATATGAATCATGAGTACTCACGAAAAAGACAAAATTGTGAGATTAAACGGTTTTTGGGGAGCCCAAAGGTCAGACGGTTGGGGAAGCCCAAGGGTTTTGTTGTCTTTGTATAAAGAGAGGAAATTTAGAGAGGATAGGGGCTTTTTCCCTGGAAAAAATTGTGAGCTATTGTTTCTAAGAGGAACTATTTCGTTTTACAATAAGAAATTGCAAATTTTGCCTATTGGAGAAGGTGTTGTGTGGAATGTTTGAATGTGATAATATGAACAATGTTGAAGGGAAACTATTTGGTTTTCAACTATGTTTCATTAACTGTGAGAGCGTTCTAACTTTCTGAACCTATGTTCTTATCTAAATGTTCTCTAGTATATTCTGTGATAATTTCCACTATGAGTAATGGAGGTTTTAACTGTTGATGAGCTATGTTGTCGTGTATATCTTTATTCATGTTTATGTGTTTTGATTCTAAGAACAGCTATCTGTGATTTACCTTAACATGTAAACGGTATTACATTACTCATGAATTAATATTTTGCTCTCTAGAGACAACTTAGTTAGTATGTATTTTCTAGTTGTGTATGATTTAGCTGCGAGAGAGTCTAAGACGAGAGGTAAGAACTTGTGCATCACATTGTGACCACTCCTTGCATCCTTAATCAATCTGCATCTTAGATAGGCACTTGCATATCATACTTAAAGTCAGAAAATACAAAAATATATACGGTGGACTGAGCCACAGCCGGTAAAACCTTTTATTTTTGTTACTTGACCTACGGTAGCCGGACCGCAAACCGAATGGATTCCCTCCACCAAACAGTCACGGGCTAGTTGGGAACGTTGACAAGGGAGAATCCCTTGCTGTTGTTGCTTGCGAATTTCCAGGCCTCAACAATTTCTGGCACTAGAAGGAGGGCATCCAGTGCATGGCTAGCCGAGGAAACCCGTTTTCTTGAGATTATTCCACCGGTGACAGTTTAGAAGGCAGTTTGGTTCCCAATCCAATTCCTGAAGAGAAGGGTAGAGAGCATTTGTATTTTGTGGACAACGAAGTTGTTAATGATCTGAGAAGACATACTAGGGCATACATGAAGAAGATTCAAGGATTACCGATTATCCCTGAATTGCCCAGAATAGAATATAAAAGGAAAGACCATCCTATATTGGAAGATTCAGTGTTAGTTGTAGATTAGGAAGAGTTAGTAGAAGTAGCATTACAGGAGGTTGTTCAGCCTTTGAATCAAGTAATCCCAAACACACCTTATGGTTCACCTATTAATACTCCTATTCATTCACCACCTCACTCTCCACCCAGACTCATGGCAGGAGTAAACACAAATCAACCACCCAACCCACCAAATCCACCACCTGCCTGGAAAGCCAGATCACCTTTAAACCTAACACCTCCTTTGCATGGTTTACCTCAATCTTTTGAAAAGATGCTGCCCAAATTTGATCCAAACGAGAATATGTTAGTAGATGACCACTTGCAAAGTTTCTATTTGGCAATAGAAGGATTAAGGGCTAGGGAATATGAGGATGCAGTTTGTAGACTTTTTCCACACACCCTTAAAGGAGCAGCAACATTGTGGTACTTTGGTTTTCCTGCAAACTCTATCCCTGATTGGGATACCTTCGAAAGGATTCTTAGAAGTAAGTATGCAACCCAAAAAACTCATGTAGCTCTCATGAAAGGACTATGCGCCTTAAATAAAGAAAGAAAAGAGAAGGTGCATAGTTTTACCCAAAGATTCGCATCCTATCTTAAGAATTTTTTTGAAGCTGACAAACCCTCGGATAAAGTCCTGATTGAATATTATACCTCAACTCTAGGACCCGAGTTGGCCATGTTTTCCAAAATGAAGGCCAAACCTACGCTAGCAGAGACTTATGAGGAAGCAGAGAGAGTAGAGGCTGAAAGGAAAAGTATCGAAGATTATCCTGAACGGTCAAGAGAAAAAAATGTTGGGAGGAAAGCTTTGTTATTTACTAAGCCTAAAGAGGAGCAATCACCAGATTTCAAAGGAATGGAAAAGATGACGCAGAAGCTTTCTAACAGAATCATAGACTTGGAAAAGGAAAAGGAAGCCCAAGAGTTCTACAAGCCTTATTACAAGAAAAGGGAAGATAACAATCAATCCCAACCCCCTCTGCACAACCCTGCATCTATGAACTTAACGGAGGTAGGAATGGATAACTTTTGCACTTTCCACCAACAACCCCATTCTGAAAAGAGTTGTCCTCAATGGATAAATTCAATGACGTTGGTTATGAATTAGCTTTTGGATTCCAAATTAACTGAAGACAACGATGAAGAAGCGAAAGACAACAATAAATCAACAGAAAAACAGGAGGATGAAGCTATGGTTTTATGGGACTGTGTATTGTTGTTTGATGCCAAGGAAGAAAAGGATCTGAGACATGAGGGCATCCTAGAAACAAATGTAACAACCAGAAGTCAGGGGTTGATTAAGGAAAACAGTCTTATGCTCCCGAAGATCAAAAGACTTCAAAAGAATGTTAAGAAATTTCAAAATAGCTCCTCACCTAATAAAATTCCAGAGTTTACCATCACCAATCAAAATCCTAGACAGATCAACATGCCTACTAAGCCCAATGAAGAAAAAACAAATAATGTTAGATCGAATCTCACAGAACATAAGATGGATTATGACATTGTGGAGGATATCAAGAAGATAAGGGAAAACATATCATTATTTGAACTGTGCAATGTGCCGCAGCAGAAAGAAAAGCTATTGAAATCACTTGAAGTATCAGAGGAGAGGCTGCCCACTGACAATCAGCCCCAAGAAGAAGAAATTGGTGAAGCAAGTATGGGAGGTAAGCCTAAAAGCAAGAATCCACCTTTTCTCCTTACTTTTGAAATTTTCAACCATAACGTGCATAACTGCCTAGTAGACTCGGGGGCATCAGTCAATGTCATGCCGCTGTCGGTCTGCAAAAGGATAAATGGACAACCTAAACCATCTAACTGGAGGGTCGTTCAGTTGGATAGAACGAATGTGAAGGTAATTGGGGAAATGGAGGATGTTCTCGTCCGCTTATCTTCAAATGATAAGGTGTGTCAAGTCATCGATATTGTGGTGGCTGACATACTAGAAGCTTATGGACTTGTTTTGAGCAAAGATTGGTCGGCAAAGCTGAATGAATATTTTGCCTCAGACTGGTCGCATATGTGGCTGCCATATAAAGGAATCCCAAATCAAATTAAAGTTTTGAGGGAGCCCCACATGAAACACAATGTTACTCAGTTCGAATAAAAAAATTAACTAGTGGATTCTGTTTTTGAAAACTACTTTATTGAGCTAGAACCAGGAAACTATCAAGCGAAAGAAGCCAGCGATACATCAGACACTCAGCTTGATCTCCTTCAGTTTTCACAGGCTGATGAAATCGATTGTAAAATAGTAGACTTAGCTGTAGATGTAGGTGTTAATTCTTGCACAATAGCGGTTAGCAATTTTTGGACGCTTTTCTTTGACGGTTCTAAAACTTTAGAGGGGTCAGGAGCCAGTTGTGTCCTGATTGACCCTAAGAAAAACAAACGTTTTCTTTCATGTAGGTTAGAGTTTGAATGTACCAATAACACAGCTGAATATGAAGCGTTAGTTCAGGGATTAAGGAAAGTAATTGAATTAAAGGCAAATAATCTGAAAGTGTTTGGAGATTCTGAAATAATTGTAAAACAAATTCGGAATCAAATACATTGCATTTATCCTCATTTAAAAGCTTATCAAAATGAAGTATGGGATTTACTTAAATATTTTAATGCATTTAACATTGTATCGATTCCAAGACTTAAGAATGCAGTAGCTAACTTGTTTGCCACCTCAGCTGCAAGGCTTGTGCCCTCTAATAATCAGTGCTCTGTTGAATTGCTTTTCAGGCCTTCAGTTCCAGATATGATTACCAATCTACGAGTGTTTGATGATGATCAGCAAATTATAGAATGCTTGACAAATGACGAGGCATTCAAAGGGGCAGTTATTGATGATGAAGAACATCAAGCCGAGATGAAATTCGATAATTTTATTCCTAAGGGAGTCGGGACTTTAGAACGGATGTTTGATTTAAATGAGAAATTTAGAAGACCAGCGAATGTGAAGACTCATAGCTCGTCTCTACAGTTTGATTTGATTAATTTGGGGACTGAGATGGAGCCTAAATATGTGAATCTAGGAAAATGCTACTCCCCAGCTAAAAGGGATAAGTTCATCGTTCTTTTCAAGCAATACAAAGATGTTTTTTCCTGGACATATGACACCAATATTATCCAGCAAATCTGGAATCAAACCTTATCAGCAGCCTTTAAGGAAAATGCATCCAAAATTAGAACCTTTAATCCAAAGTGAAGTTAAGAAACTATTGGATGCTAGAATTATCTTCAAGGTTAGACACTCGGAATGGGTTTCAAATCTGGTACCGGTGAGGAAGAAATATGGAGAAATCAGGCTATGTGTGGATTTTAGAAACTTAAATCACACTTGAGATAAAGACAATTATCCTGTTCCACACATGGAGAAGATATTGCAAATGGTTTCAGGTTCTGAACTATTCTCTTTATTAGATGGATTCTCAGGCTACAATCAAGTATCAATAGCCGAAGAAGACAGACTAAAAATGACATTTAGAACCAGGTGGGGAACTTTTGCTTATAGAAGGATTCCCTTTGGACTCATAAACGCTGGAGCTACTTTCCAGAGGGCTATGGACATAGCTTTCCACAGTCTGATTGGATGCAGTGTTGTAGTATACCTCGATGACATCACGATATTCTCAAAGAAAAGAGAGGAACACGCATTTCATCTAAAGCAGATTTTTGAACGCTGCCGAAAATATGGTATCTCACTAAACCCCAAGATGTGCGTGTTTGTCATTACAGAAGGTAAGTTGTTGAGTCACGTGGTTTCTAAGAAGGGGATCTCCATAGACCCAGAAAGGATGAAATCCATCGAACAGATTCCCTTACCCCATAATAAAAAGGGCATGCAATCATTTATGGGGACAATAAACTTCGTGCGAAAGTTTGTGCCAGATTTCGCTCAAATTGTGAAACCTTTGCAGCAAATGGTAAAGCAAAGTGTACAATTCAAGTGGACTGATGTAGAGAAGAATGTATTTAGTAAAATTAAAATAGCTTTTGCGCATGCGCCCTCCCTCAAAAGTCTAGATTTTGATAAAGATTTTATTTTGTACACTTTCGCATCTGATGATTCACTAGCAGTTGTGCTTACCCAGAAGGAAGATGGGGGAGATGAGTTCCCCATATCATTTATGAGCACTGGTCTGCAAGAGGCCAAATTGAATTACCCAACTATGGATAAACAAGCTTACGCAATGTTCAAAGCGGTGAAACAATTCATACCATATATACTTAAGAACCGGACAAACGTAATAGTTCCACACCCAGCTATGAGGTCCCTTTTCATACAAAAGGAGTTAGGAGAAAGAAGAGGCAACTGGGTAACAGCTCTACAGGAATATGACCTCGAATTCAAGCCAGCCTCCATAGTCAAAGGGAAGGATTGTGCAAACTAATGACTGAAAGTAAAGACAATGAAGAACATGACTGGGAAGATGAAGTTGAGTTACATTTGATGGATGCATGTCTTCTTTTCACAACTCCGGACTCTTGGTATCGAGACTTTGTGCATTACCTTCAGGCGGGATTGTTACCGGAACATTGGAATTCTAAGCAAAGAAGAGCACTGCGTCTTAAATCAGCCTCATATCAAATTGTTGAAGGAATATTATTCAGAAAGAATTATGATGGAGTTCTTCTTAGATGCTTAGAGAAAGAAGATGTGAAGAAGGTAATGATAGATTTACATGCTGGGCCTGCTGGAGGACATTTCTCCAGAGATACTACAGCTCATAAAATTCTCAGAGCCAAATACTATTGGCCCACACTATTCAAAGATGCACACGCCCATGTCAGAAGGTGCGACATTTGTCAAAGGTGTGGTGGAAGACAAGTTAAAGCAGCAGGACCGTTAAAACCTGTAATGATAACAGAACCTTTTGAATAGTGGGGGATGGATATCATTAGGGAGATAAAGCTGAATTATTCCTTGCAACACAAGTATATTCTGACAACAACTGACTACTTCACTCGTTGGGTCGAAGCCATTCCGTTGCGTAAAGTAAATGAAGATGCGATCATGGACTTCTTGCAAGACCATATTATGACCAGGTTTGGAGTTCCAATTTCTTTAGTTTTCAATAATGCTACTTACTTTTCCTCGATTAGATTAACTACATTTGCTCATGAGAAAGGAATTAAGTTGCATTACTCTGCTAATTACTATCCACGGGGAAATGGTTTAGTTGAATCTACAAACAAGAATCCGATTAGGATTTTAAAAAAGACAATGATAGAAAATCGGAGGAGTTGGCACTCAGAATTACCAAATGCTCTTTGGGCTGATAGGGTCACCCCTAAGACTTCGTTAGGTGTTTCCTTGTATACCCTTGTTTATGGAAAAGAGGCCATTCTACCCCCCAATATCATGCTACCCTCTTCCATAATAGCTCAGGAATCCAAAGGATCAGATAATGAAGTCTTGCAGGTAAGGATACATAATCTTTTGAAGGCAGAGGAATCTAGATCCAAGGCCAGAGAACGTTTTAAACAACAACAAGAGGTAGTTAAGAGATGGTTTTATAAACACAAGGATGGAACTAAAGAATTCAAGGTGGGAGATTTGGTTCTCAAGTGGGACCACCCCCATGATGAGAAAGGAAAACACACAAAATTTCAACAGTTGTGGGTAGGCCCTTTCCATATTGTGGCAAAGCTTGGCCCCTCAACCTACAAATTGCAGGATTTGCAGGGGTGGGAAGAGAACTTACCAGTAAATGGTTTAGTTCTCAAACCTTATTTTTCCTAAGTTTTTGTTTTTGTTCTTTTACCTTGTACATAAATAAATTGATTTGGTTGTTTATCTTGTTTATTTTATTTCTGTTTTGATTTAGTTTAGATTTTGATTGATTTCAATAAAAGGAGGAAAATTTTTGGTTGCATGGAGAGCATTAGAATTCTGGAGTGATTAAAGTCCTTGAGTGTAAGACTGTGTACTATTGTTTTATCTGAAAGAATTTCTTCTAGTTTAGCAGTTTTCTCGAATGGCTATGAACACATTGAAGTCCGACTTAATCCTTGTAAAATAAACCAGGATCAAAAGGTCTGGAATACTATTTTGAGGTTCCATCCATCTCACATTTAAAAATGTCCTAGGGGGTGACAGCAAAAGGCCCATGGAAAGGAAGCAGGGTAAACAGTATATTATATATAAACGATCCCATGCCAGGAATTGAATGCCAAAAGGCAGATAAGAGTCAAAAGCTCCTATGAAAGCAATATGTATCGAAACAAAGTACTGAACCATATAAGTACTAAATTGCCAAATGTTCTTCTCCACTCGTGAGCTGAAAGTTAAATACATCTCTCACACAAAAGGACACTATGGATAGAGGAGCCTGAATGGAAATTCAGAAAGAAAGGCATGCAGGAGGACTCATATGCAAAGGACAAAAGTCCAAAAAAGCACAAAAAGTGCAAAATGCCATGGGAATGAGGAACAAAGGAATATTTCTATTTACCATATGTTACTATCATGTGGCGTCCAAGCTGGAAGCTACCCGAAGACAGAGGTAATAAATGAAACTCATCTTCCCGGCCTCAAAAGAGTTATCTTGACTTGGAAATCTTGTTTTCCTTTCTCCTAAATTGGACTATCATCAATGATTAAAAGTACATATATTTGCCATTTGTGAAATCCAGACACCTGAAGAATTCGACATGTTCGTTTATTGTTAAACAGTCTGTTACTTAAGAAATAAATTGTCTAGAGATCTAGGTTCACCAGGTAGTCGCCAATTGTTGCAGCTGCAACTGTTTTCCCAAATTTTCAAAATTTTGGACCCTCTTAATTTTTATCTTGCCTAGAATCGTCTGGATCCATGAACTCTGTTTTTGTTTTCCCTCTGCTACAAATTTGGACTGTTTTGAGGTTAACTGTCTTCATGCTTTTTGGAAAATTGCTTATGTCTGAAACTGCTTTGGGTTGTGGAACTTGGAGTTTGGTTTGAAATATTGCCCTTTGATCTGTGATTTCTTTCTTTGTTTTCAGAAGTCTATTTATCATTTTCGCCACTGTTTCAGAGGTGAAACAAACTTCATCGTTGCCCAGCCGAAAGTGACATTTTTAGTTTAGTTGTTCGGAGGCCATTTAAACAACTCATCGGAGCCATATGTCCTTATGGAGCCTCCGTTGCGGAAGCTGAACGATGAGTGCTCTGCCGGATAGTCTTGACTTCTCCGATGTCGTGTTGTTTTTCATTGTTGGAGGTTGGTCGAAGTTTGATTCGGGGTTGTTTGATCTTTATGAAGCCGCTATTTTAGAAGTGAGACAAACTTTTTGGACCGCTGCACGACCCTAAGTTTTTCCGGACACTTAACGTTTTCACAATGTTTCAGCGCCATAGCGGAAAGTTTATGACGTTGATCGAAGGCTGTAGTCTGATTGTTTTCCACCATTGCGGCTCCCGAGCGAACTAAGTGCCCACCATATAACTGCTCCACCCGTCGATGCTTTGTTTGGGTTTCACCGATATGTCTTTTGGCCGCGGGGCCCGTAGTATTTTCATCTTCCGCTGTTGCGGCTGCGTAATTCACTAACCTCCCGACGTTGATGTCGTTTCATTCATCGATAGGGAACTTTTCCACCCAATGCTTTGGCATTTAGTTCTTCCGAACCCAATAGACTTAACGGTCCCGCGGAACTCGTTGTCCGTCTGAAACCCACCGTTGTGGCTGTAAGTAAGACTATCCGGCCGATGTTTAAATGGTTCAAGCCACCGATAAGGTTTTTCCCACCATCTTGTGAGTTTTAACCCCTGTGTGGGCAGCGGTGGTTTTTTATTCTTGTTAAGGCTTTCGCCACGAGGGCGCAGTACAGGGCCTCATTTTGATGATCCGTTTTGTTGTTAGTATAGTTTAAGTTTATTGAAAAGATGCAGTCCTAATTAATGATGAATTTTTGTTTAACTGCAGATGGACTCAGAAGATTCTTCAAATTACTGCTACGAGAAGACGTAGCTAAAGGATAAAGCTGAGGAAAGTTGGCTGAAAAGTGATAAGCATAGTTTTTCTGAAATCAACGAGATCTCAAGAAGGACAAATAAAAGACAAGGCAGAATCGATGGCAACAAAATCCTAGGCTTGGAAAGGGTCCGTCAGTTACCAAGCTGATCTCGTTTTATGAAGCACTCATAAGTTGAAATCCGAAATGTAACTGTAACGTCCCCGACCCTTCGACCGGCGAAGAGGATGCTACCATGGCGTTAACCATCTGGGCTACCAGCCCCATGAACATGTGAATTCATAAAAGTACTGAAATAGAATGCATTGAAGTAGAACATACACAGATGCAATTATTTATCATACACAGCGGAAGCAACATACATTCATACAAGCATTCATTCAACATGTTCATCAGAATCATTAACAGTAAATAGGGTTGCAGAAGTAAAATAGACAAGGTCACTTATCTTATAAAGAACTCGTTCCGCAACCAGCTACGTCGCTGCAACGTTCCACCCAACCATAGGCCAGCGTGCTCCTTAATATCTCAGCAACGCTGCCACCCCCGAGTTGGGCATGATTCTCCAAGGAATAGGGAACAAGCAGGCTTACACATAGCTAGGGATACACAAAACACAGCCAAGCCAACACAGTTGGGTTTATCAGGCCATCAACAAGACAGTCAAGCCAACATGGTTAGGTTTATCAGGCCATCAAGGAGCTAGGAAAGGCTAAATGCTAAGCTGGTGAGATCATTACAGAGCCAAGAACACCTACACTAGAACTATCCTAGCTTCTAAGACACCCACACACACCCAACACAAGGAATCAGTCCCTTCTCTGCTACACAGTCCCTCAGGCCCTGCATTCCCTTCCAGTGCTATTCAGGGGTTGTGGAGAAGAAATCCAGCCCTCTAGCTCTGTCCGTGTGGTTTCCAGCCACTAGGTTTATCAAGCAAACCAAGCCCCCATCCCTGCTCCCAACACAGTCCGAAGACCAACCATTGCACGCATGCAACTAATCAGCAATTACAGCTTAACAAGGGAAACAACTCCAAACAGTCTGCGGCAGCCCCAAAGCATAACAGCATACACAACCAACAAACATAGGGAACATCAGCCCGTTCTGCACAATCGAAGCCACTGGGGAAAACTTACGCAACCCACACTGGGGAAAGAAAATGCAGTCTCCCAATTTGTGCGCGAGGGAAACTCACACCAGACCCCAAATGTAAAGAAGACCACAACAATCACAACGTAAGGGAGACCACAGCAACACAACGAATCTTGAGGAGAATGTCGGCAACCATAACTCACAGAAAGAACAACGGTCCTAATCTCAACATCAAAATGACAGAAAATTACACGGCCATACCAGTCTGTAAGGAGGTCATACAGCCGAAAACATGAATGGCCCTTCACAGGAAAATCGTAGATGGAAGAGAACAGCTCCCAACTCGCTGTGTGAGTCAAAACTAGGAAAAAAATCCTGTGCGTGAGAATAATGAATAGACAATGGTCTCTACATGAGGATGAACAGCTCCGCCTATGCGCGTGGATGAACAGACAACGACGAGAATGTGTAGTCGTCATTCCTCTACCCAACGTGAGGTTCAATCCACTGGTGGAGTGTGCGTGTGGGCAAGGAGTGACAACCCTGCCACACTCCACCCCCAGCAATAACTGCCCCAACTAACAGCCGCAGTTTTTAATGGTGGTGGTTGGATAAAACAAGGGAAGGTGACACATGGATTTTTTCCTCCATGGCTCAAGGTTTGACATCCCCCCACCTTTATCCTTGTGAAAATCATGCCCCTTCTCAATTTAGTTGCCGCGAACGTAGCTGGTTGGGTTCATTTTAATTAAAGATGCATATTTACATGATGACAAAACTTAATATGTATGCCGCATGCCCCGATATACCATCGGTGACAAGTTCAACCCGAAACATAACATAACCAATAAATGGTGGGGCCTTGGCCTTTAGCTCCGCACCATGATCATTTACAATATATACATCATACACATCTAATGCAACGGGGTCAAAACCGGGGTGTTATAGTAACGCATTATATTAATCATGAGTACTCACGAAAAAGACAAAATTGTGAGATTAAACGATTTTTGGGGAGCCCAAAGGTCAGACGGTTGGGGAAGCCCAAGGGTTTTGTTGTTTTTGTATAAAGAGAGGAAAGTTAGAGAGGATAGGGGCTATTGTTTGTAAGAGGAACTACTTCTGTTTACAATAAGAAATTGCAAATTTTTCCTATTGGAGAAGGTGTTGTGTGGAATGTTCAAATGTGATAAAATGAACAATGTTGAAGGGGAACTATTTGGTTTTCAACTGTGTTTCATTAACTATGAGAGCGTTCTAACTTTCTGAACCTGTGTTCTTATCTGAATGTTCTCTGGTATATTCTATGATAATTTCCACTATGAGTAATGGAGGTTTTAACTGTTGATGAGCTATCTTGTCGTGTATATCTTTATTCATGTTTATGTGTTTTGATTCTAAGAACAGCTATCTGTGATTTACCTTAACATGTGAACAGTATTACATTACTCATGAATTAATATTTTGCTCTCTAGAGACAGCTTAGTTAGTATGTATTTTCTAGTTGTGTATGATTTAGATGCGAGAGAGTCTATGACGAGAGGTAAGAACCTGCGCATCTCATTGTGACCACTCCTTGCATCCTTAATCAATATGCATCTTAGATAGGCACTTGCATATCATACTTAAAGTCAGAAAATACAAAAATATATACGGTGGACTGAGCCATAGCCGGTAAAACCTTTTATTTTTGTTACTTGACCTACGGTAGCCGAACCGCAAACCGGACGGATTCCCTACACCAAAGAGTCATGGGCTAGTTGGGAACATTGACTGGGGAGAATCCCTTGCTGTTGTTGCCTGCGAATTTCCAGGCCTCAGCGTGACCCTAGATGGATACATAGAATATTAGCAGCAAAGGAAGCTACTTGTCACTCTAGTACAGAATGTCTCAGTGAATAGAGTACGGAAGACAGACGGAGTATGATGCTTCAAAGGGAGCGATTGCAAAAGATCCTGAGGTTCGACATGGTACGACAGGATGGATAGATTACTGATGATTCTAGGCTTTACTAAGAGTAAAGAGGATTCCAACCTTTGCTTCAAGGTTGAAGGCAGAAGACCAGTGATGCTCCTATTATGGCATGGAGGTATGGACAAGGGAAGTATGCAGTAGAGATCCTGAATAGGTTCAGGATGATGGACTGCATGACCACACCTGTGGAATCGAACCTAAAGCTATTGAGTGTTGCTTCATCAGAGTCGGTTAATGCCACGATGTATCATCAGATGATTTGTTCCTTGATGTACCTAACGAATACAAGACCCGATAGTTGCTTTGATGTGAACACATTGAGACATGTTCACCTGATGGTTGCAAAGCATGCAGTGAGGCACCTAAAGGGTACAGTTGAGTATGGGCTCAAGTATGAGGTGAATCAGAAGATTAACCTAGAGGGTTATGTTGATTCGTATTGGGCAGGCAGTGCCATTGATAGGAAGAGCATTTCAAGGTGCTACTTCAGTATGAGATCAGGTGTGATCTCTTGGTTTGACAGGATGGAGTCCTGCATGGCGCTAAGTACAGCCGAGGTAAAATATGTTGCCACTTGTGATTTGGGAGGTAGTATGTTTCTTTTAAAAACTACTATTTGATTTGATTGATCTGACTTGCATTTTGGTATGATGCATAGAGGAGCAGTGAAGCTCTAGTTTGTGACCCAGATCAAGATCTCTCGAAAGAGGGAGTTCTAGCATAGCTGGTGAGACAGGTTGTCTAAGCATAGATCCTAGCGAAGCTCATAGGTTTCTCAGACGTAAACGGTCCTGTAGGTTGTCCTCGGATGTAATCGGTCCTGACGAAACTTTTAGGTTATCCTTGGATGTAATCAACCCTGATGTGATTCTTTGCTAGAAATGGCCAGAGTGAAGTTTGAGTACTTCAGGGAGAAGCTTGGTGTTCTCCAGATTGAGGTTCCTTCCAAAGGGAAGTGATGATTTCATGTTCCCTTCCGACATGGTGAGAGGATTGGTTCCTTCCATGGTCGGATGTAAGAGCTGTGACATGGTGAGAGGATTGGTTCCTTCCATTTTCAAATGTATGTGATGATTCCACATCCAGCATGAAAAAGGGTTGGCTCTGTGAAGACACATCTAGTATGAAAAAGGACTAGCTCTGTGTGGATTCCACATCCAGCATGAAAAAGGGTTGGCTCTGTGAAGACACATCTAGTATGAAAAAGGACTAGCTCTGTGTGGATTCCACATCCAGAATGAAAAAGGGATGGCTCTGTGAAGACACATCTAGTATGAAAAGGGACTAGCTCTGTGTGGATTCCACATCTAGTATGAAAAAGGACTAGCTATGTGAAGACTCATCCAGTATGAAAAAGGACTGGCTCTGTGTGGATTCCACATCTAGTATGAAAAAGGACTAGCTCTGTGAAGACTCATAAAGGACTGGCTCTGTGTGGATGCCACATCTAGTATGAAAAAGGACTAGCTCTGTGAAGACTCATCCAATATGAAAAAGGACTGGCTCTGTGTGGATGCCACATCTAGTATGAAAAAGGACTAGCTCTGTGATGATACATCCAGTATGAAAAAGGACTGGCTCTGTGGATGTACATCCATCATGAAAAAGGGTTGGCTCTGTAGAACTTCCTGTGACTAGAAGAATCATGATATAGCACCCATGATGATCCAGTGATGATGATCCAGCAATGATGATCCAGATCCAGTGAAGATCTAGTGATGATATCCAACAGTGATGATCTAGATCCAGTGATGATGATCCAGATCCAGTGATGATCTAGATCGAGTGATGATCCAGATCCGATGATGAAGATGACTTGAAGATGAAGATGACCTGAAGATGATGAGGACTTGATGATGATCCAAATGATACAGAGAAGAAGACTTGTGCTGATAAATTGTGTCGAGATAATACCTTCCTAGTTAAGAGGGAGTGTTGATGTAATTGTAACTTCGGAATGTATTCACTTGTATATCTTATGTATCGTACCTCGATGTTTATTCTGGGAAGTATCTGTAATGTAATTGAGTCATTTCATGCCACGATGTTCCCATCGAGAGGTTCTATA
The DNA here is from genome assembly GCA_001517045.1 of Pseudotsuga menziesii. Taxonomy (NCBI): domain Eukaryota; kingdom Viridiplantae; phylum Streptophyta; class Pinopsida; order Pinales; family Pinaceae; genus Pseudotsuga; species Pseudotsuga menziesii. The sequence continues at coordinate 166,024 of LPNX011098041.1, forward strand.
GTGTAAGCAAGTCATGTCAAGTCATTGTGGGTAACCCTCCTATTGGTCAAGGGTTAAAGTCCCCACAGTTGTGGGGCCCTAGGGTTATTAAACTATCCGAGATAAGTCGAACCTAGGTGAGTCATTGTAATTTGGGGCAATAGTCTCCACCATTGTGTTAAGGATAACCCTCCTTGTTGGTCGGAGGAGGCAAAGTCCCCACAAGTTGTGGGGCACTAGGGTTATTAGACACTCCTAGAGATGTTGGCTCTAGTAAGTAATTGTTAAGTGGGGCCAACATGTTGGAGTGGGTTTCAAGTGAACGAAAGAATATAAATAGAGAGTGAGCCTCTCTATTCATGACACACACACTTACTCATTAGGTCGCATGAGTGAGAGGAGAAGTTGCTGGGACAAGAGAAAGACTACTGCTGTCAGGAGATCATCTTTATGTTTTCGGGTTTTACTTTTGGTGTTGATTCTATCTTTGAGGAAGTTGCGGGGTTTTCTCCTTTATGGTTTCCCCGAGGAAAATTCTTTGTGTCTCTTGTCTCTTGTGTTTTTATTGCTATGCATGTTATTCTCTCAATTAAAGATCCTAAGATCATAATGCTAGCTTGAATGATAAAAATCTAACAAAAATAATCTTGGCGGTCTTGTTTGTAAAACCACATTGTTGTCCTCTATTCTTGTCCATATTCTCTAGATATTGTTCTTGCACATAAGCCTCAAATTGTCCTAGGTTTAAAAAGGGAAGACCTCCTTGATACTCAAGGAGTGCATATAGAATATTAGGAGTTATACCAAACACAATGGCTTGTTTTATGTACCAAGTGGTGTACTCATGCACACCCTTTCTTCTACCAAAAGTAGCGCCATCAAATCCATTGGTCCTCCTCATACCCAGTAGCGTAGAACTTGGAATAATGAGGGTTTTAAAAACCTCCCACTTAGTTAATGGGGGGTCACCCTCCATCCTAAGTGTCTCTACACGAATTTTTCTACTAAATTTGGGCATGGCCTTTTAAATTTAGTTGAACAAATAATTTTTTTTCTCTTCTCCTATTTTATAAACATTAAAATAAACTTCTAATTATTGCAACGATTATTCAACTTAACAACATTAGTCTAACCTTGGTAGGGTTTCATGTCCAATTTTTCAACTTTAAATAGAGATTGGGAAGAAGTGATGGTAGTGGAACTTGGTATCCCTTTCTCTATTTCTTTCTCAAGTTATTTTTGGGTCTTCGTTATCTCTGTATTTCTTTCCCAAGCCATCTTCTAAGTTATATCTATAAAAATCTTTTAAAGTTCCAAACTTGTAAGTAGATCAACCATGTTATAAGAGATGCCAACAACTTGTGCTTTTAGTTTTCAAACTATCTCCTGTAACTCATCATGTGGATTGTTAGTATACTCATTCACCATGGCTAGGGTTTTAGGATTTATTTATTACACTAATTCATCAATTATGCAACTTCCCAGAAAAATCCTATAGAAAGTTTTATGAATATGATATGTAAATTAATGTGGATATTCCATTGGAGTGGTATGTCACAATAGATCTTAGAGTGCTATGAAATATCTTATTATACAATGTTTTACTGTAGATTCATATTTAATATTACTAGCTTAGCACACAAAACATTAAAATGAAATGAAATTGAAATTAAAGAAGCTAAGCAAATAACACACCATCAACACAATGAACACAAGAAGTATCGTGGGAAAACCCAATATCGGAAAAACTTGCTTGGGAAAACCCAATAACCGAAAAACTTGCTAGAAGGTGAGGCCTATGCCTCATTGTTTTCTTTTTAGTTATGAAATGCAAATACGGAAAAAGTCACACTCACTATCGAGTTTCCAGTGTACATGATGGCTTGTATGGCTACTACATCATCTTCTACTTCCTTTGACCTGCTTCAATATACCACTCTCGATGTTCTTCTCTTTATGGAACAATGTTGAATATAACAAGAATGGAACCCCTTCATTTCATAGCAACATAGTGTTTAACATGACTTGATAGTTTTCTAGGGTTAGGGTTAGGGTTTTTGCATGCATCAAATTCTTATTAAAGTTAAGTCCCCCCTAGAATATTCTTGACAATCCACACGTGACTAGCTCCTCTAAGTAATGGAAGTTGGCATGCCATCAACTCAATATCATGTTGGTAATTATGATAGGTTCGCTTGTGGGAGGAATAACTTCCTCATACAAACTCCAATTGAGGCGATATTCAAGTCATTGGGAAGTTCTTGATGTGTAGAATATCATCGAGAGGTTTACAACTTTGCTTACTAAAATTTGACCCCAAAAATTACCATTTAAGTCCTCAAATGGGACTTGAAAGTTTGTGGTCCCCAAATCACCAAAGCAAGGCCTACCCTTAAAATGGACCCTACAAACTAATAGCTCCAATTTTTCCACCCATAAAGTACCAAAATATATAACAAATTATATAATGATCCATTTCAAATAAAAAAATATTGCTTTTCTAATATTTTATTTTGGTTTTTATGTTGGCAATAGTAAAAAGATAGTTTTGATCTTCTAAGTTGGGGTTAATGAATTTTTTGTAATAAATTAGTGTTATATTATTCTATGTGTCTTTATGGCTCTACATTTTCTCTTTAAACTTATATATGTTAGAGATTTTAATAGTATTAATATAATGAAGGGCATCCACCTCCATTATACCCTAATGGTTTAACCAAAAAAGTGCATCTCTAGCCCAACCTTGTTTGAGTCTTAGTGACTTTCACCAACGTTTGACATAATGTTAAGACGTGTCTCATTATTCCTGTTAATTAGTATTCTCTATACATGAATCCCCTCATCATACTGTTAATCTCAATGGGTGGAAGACACATGTCTAAAAGAAAGATTGGATAACGTGTATTGTTCTTAATTATAAGGTTATTTATTCTAAAATGCTTTTAGATTTGCCCAATTTTCCTCTATGTTTTCTTGGAAATACTACAACATCAAACCTCACACCCATATAGAATCATTAGAGTAAAAAGTGTATTGAAAAAATCGTCATTTTCCCCAAACCAAAATTCTACAAAACTACATTGATTTATCTTTTAACACTATAGTTTCCGTTCACCTTGTGATGAAAAACAACTATGATGTGCTTATAAAGATGGATTTATTCCAAGTTATTATTTTAAACAAAATTAGAGTACGTGATTTGTTTTGATTTAATGATCATAATCTTTGTTTTGTCTATATTCATAGAGATCCCAAAGTAGGTACATAAATCTTTGAGAAAATTTACATTGTTTATCAAGGCCAAAGGGACTCCTTGCTAAAAGAGAAATATTGTATGTGCATATAGGAGAAGGACCGTGAATAACGCTACCAATGTTGTTGATGCACAACCTTCTTCCTCCAAGCAATTCTCAAACTAGTATATAGAATCACTTGGTTAACAAGTGTATTCAATAGGACCTCATTTTTCCCCAAACCAAAACTTTGCAACACAACGATTTTTCTCAAGGCCAAAACAAACTTCCAATGTTTATTGATTTTTCTTTTAACGCTATATTTCCGATTTATCTTGTGATGAAAATCTACTATGAGATACTTATAAAAATGGATTTATTTTGAGTTGTTTTATTGTAAACAAAACACTATAGTTCCAATTTATCTTGTGATGAAAATCTACTATGAGATACTTATAAAACTAAATTTTTTTCAAGTTGTTATATTGTAAACAAAATTAGAGTGTGTGCTCAATTTAATGATCATAAGCTTTATTTTATTTGAATTAATAGAGATCCTTGAGTTGGTACATATACATTAATCTTTGAGAGAATATTAAGTTGCTTATCAATGTCAAAGGAGCTCCTTGCTATTAAAAGAAAAATATTATTTTTATATATACAAGAAGGATGCCTAACCCTACCAATGTTGTTCTTGCACAACCTTCTTCCTCTAAACAATCCTCTAGCTTGCAAATATAAATACCAAAAGGAGTCCACAATAGAAGACATGCTAGATTAACCCCTATATTACAATTGTTTTTTTGTTGAGCAACCCTTATTATTTTTAAACTTCACAAAGACCATCTCTTACCACAATATTTAGAAAAGTGTTTCCATTAAATTTTTTATGTGAGGAGGTACAACAATACACCAAGGTCCTATCCTAAACCTTTAAGTAAATAGATATGATGCTATGTATTGACGCAATCTCTATTAAATAAGGCCCATGAAGTAGATGTAGTGTGGAGCAATAATTGTAAGAAAACTTACTAAAAGGTTCCATGAAGTAGAAAGTTCCTAGGAGGTTAGGTGGATATTGTATAAAGAGTAGACGTAATTCATATGTATTGTAAAATATATTGTAATTTGAGCTTTGCTCAGCTGGAAGTGAGTGGTTTTCTTTCATAAAAAATCAAATGTAAGGTGTTTTCCTCCCTTAAGGGTTTTCGTATAATAAAGTAAGGAGGTTTTCTATCTTACTCTTGAATATCTTGTGCGTGTTTGTATATTGATACAACATTATTATTTTTTGTAATTGCAGATACTAATCTATTGAATTAAAATAGTAATACAGTAAAAAATACAGCTCATGGTGATAGTTCTGCAAGCAGAATGTGGCAGAGATAGAGTTAGGACCTGCCTCACATGGGAATTCAAGCTTTTACAAACAAAATGATCATCCTTGTTTAAGGGAAAACAAATCATGGTAATAGAAAAATTGATAGTATTAAAACATAAAAACTGAGAATAACCTCTATAACCCAAGATGGCCAAGTCAAAAGAAAAAAAATACAAGAACCATGGAACTTGGATTAAGGCTTGGAGGGTGGCTCCTCCCTTATAGGAAGCCGAAGCTGAAGCCGAACCTCCTGTACTGGGTCGCGATGCTGAGAGCAGCTTTGCCTTGCTTTGTGCTTGAAATATTCCTATGAGGAGGAGGAGGCGAAGGCAGTTGTTCGATGTCCATAGAAACTGCAATTGGATTCAAGGAGGGAGTTGTGGGATCAATCTGAGAGCCAATGAGACGGAGGATAAGCCTGGCCAAAAGTCTTTTGACAACCCAGTAATTACACATGCAAAGGACCGTTCGGTTTGCCACTGAATGTGAACATGTAATCTCATCCTCCCAATTTTCTAAGAGTTGGCGGAGAGAGTAAGGAATTTCCATGTCATCATTGTATATGTTGGGTTGGGTCGTGAGACTCCTGACGTGCTCATTGGCATTGCTGCGTTCACCACATCCTCGTCTAGGCGTGGCTCATAATCTACGTGACATAATCATATGGACCAGAGGTACATAGTGATGAAGCTTCTGAGCGTCAACATAGAGGATGAGTGGAGGATTCTGTAGGCTGGAACACTCCTCCATCACCTTTGACTCTGCAGAATGATCAACCTTCACAGGATTGAACATGAGAGAGAAAATGCAGTGAAAAACAATGAGCATGCTGCCCATAAAGGGAAGACACGGATCTAGAGGCGCCATTAAGGTCTCCATTACTATGCATGCAGAGGTGAAATACCAGGTGATGGTGAGGAGGTCACTTCCCATCATGAACTTGGAGAGCCCGGGCCATTCAAGGTGGAAGCCAGCTCGAGGAATTTAAGGATGGGGTGAGGGGGTGTCAGGGGAGTGACGTAGGGGGACAACTATTTGTCCCGACACTTGCTCCCTCTTGTCAATGTAGCAAGTGATCGCCCGCATCTGGACGAATACATAACATGATTACTATAACACTTAATCTAAAATAGACTCAAATATCTTCAAGCATTAAGTTTTAAAAGTTCATGTCATTTTTTTTTCTAAATTCTTAAGAAAACAAATGAAATTTTATTTATTATTCCAATAACCAATACTACAATTTTCATTTATTATTCCAATCACCAATACTAAGATTTTCCTTTATTATTATAATAGCATACACATGTAAAACAAAGTTCATCCCACAAGCCAAAATTTGTCATAAATTTAAAACAAGATTGATATATAATCAATTAACAATAATCTCCTTAAAACTCACTAAGGAAATTTTAACAATTACTCAAAGATTATTAAGCATAATCTTTTTAAAATCTATTAAAATCTTTAAAAAAAATCAATGAAAGGAATCTTTACTCTATTAAAATGAAACCTTGTATGAGTATAATAAACCTCACAATCCCATGCTTAATGTTTCACATGCACAAACATCTTTAGGAAAAAGAATATGATCATGCCTGTGTATTTTGTCTTTGGCACCACATAAATTGGATTTTAAAATAAAGGGAAAATTAAAAAAAGGCACAATCACATGTTTAACTTAAAGAGAAAGAATATGATCACATTGTCTTTTTGTTATTATTTAGTTATTGACTTTTCATGGAACTTAGTTTGAACATTTATACCTTTCCCTTGAAATTATAGCAAATATTTTAATTACAAAACCATTTACATATATTTAAAATTAAATCATTATTATTTTTTATAAATTGCGAATATCCAATATTCTAATTTAAAAACAATTTAAATATATATTTAAAATTCAATTATTATTATTTTTTAATAGATTGTGACTAATTTCTTCATATCATTTCAATTATTATTATTTTTTAATAGATTGTGACTAATTTCTTCATAATGACATGAAGCTTCATCTTCCCACTCATTTTGCGTGTAGAATGAATTGGGGATGAGAATACTATGCCACACCACTTTAGGTGGACCAAAGTTTCAGTCACTATTGTTAATTATTATTATTTTATTGTCCCCAACAACACCACCATATGGATTCTTGGTGTGTTAAAAAAGCATGATATAAAATAGGTGGGTGATAATTATACAAAGGTTCAAAATAACCTTAACTTAATGGCAAACATAGGCAATCTCCACACTCAATCTTTTGTGATTCTATTCCCAATTACGTACGGCCACGTCAATTCTTCTCAAATCCGCTCCACCACTCCCCGAAAAAGAAACATATCATATCATGGAATGGCCTTTCAACTTTTTTATACCACCCAACATTGTACTTTCGGGCAGGGGAGACTAAGGGACACCCAACAAATCAATAAAATCAATATTCCTTTTTCCAAAGTACATCCTTACTTGTCATCTCATATATTTATATATACGCTTTTATATATATATTATATTAATTAGATATCTTCCTTGTATGACATCTTTTACTTTGTTGCATTGGACATACACAATACTTTATACTAAAATATAAATCATATCAATCACTTTTTAGATGAACCAAAAATTTTTAACATGTAATAAGTAATTGACTATTATGATATTCTCTTTGAACATATTATTTAATTCCCACCTTATATTTGCAGACCCACACATTTTGAAAGGCAAATCCAACCACTCTTACCCCTAGAAAACGCCAAGACTTTAAAAAATTCAACATTAAGCAAAATCCTGATAAAAGTAAGATTGTGGGGTATATATACAAGCAAGGCAATATTGAATCTCAACTGTTTTTATTAAATATTGTTATTAAAAAATTAAAGATTTGAAATCAGATAAAAAGAATAACAACTTTTTACATTATTATTAATTAAATTATATATAATATAATTATATTAACAACTTTTATATTAATTAAATTATATATAATTTAATTAATATAATATATAGTATTAAGAAAAAAATAATGGAGGGTGGAAAGCTTATTTTGGTATTGAAAATAATTGTAAAACAGCAAACCTTGTGATGTGGGGATAAAACTAAGCTCCTCTTTGAAACTTTAGTCACTCTTGTTATCTTGTATGGGTGTGAGGTTTGGGGTTGGAGCATCTCTAACTATAGCTTAATTGGAACTATAGTATCACAAGCTTAACTGGAACTATAACATTGAGAAAATGATTAATGGATGGTGGAAAGCTTATTTTGGTCTTGAAAATAATTGTAAAGCAGCAAACCTTGTGATGTGGGATAAAAAGAGGCTCCTCTTTGAAACTTTAGTCACTCCTGTTATCTTGTATGGGTGTGAGGTTTGGGATTACAGCGTCTCTAGAGAATCCTGAAGAAGGATTGAGCAAATCAATAAGCATTTTATAACATATAACCTCAAAATTAAAAGCAATACATTGTACCACATTCTCCTTATAGAAGTGGGTCTTTCCCCTATCGAGTGCCTAGCTATGACTAGGCTCCTGTTGTACAAGCACAAAATCAATAACATAGGAGACCATAGACTTCCTAAACTAGCTTTAAATTCGAGCCAAAACCACCTAAGGCTCAAGCAAGGTTGGTATAAAGATACCAGGCCTGGTTAAACCATTGGGAGATTAACGAAAATGTTGCATTGCAAAATATTAATAACATTAATAATATTGTTACTTCCAAGTTTAAAGAGAAAATGTGGCGTCAGAAAGATTTAGAGGTTAAAAGAAAATTAAGATATCATAAAGAAGTCATCAACCCTACTTTAGAAGATGAAAAATATCTGTATGTTTTAAATAGTTTAAAGAAAAAAATTAACATAGCCAAGATAAAAACAAACTCTCATGAGCTCCACAGTGAAACGAACTCTCATGAGCTCCATAGTGAAACAGGTCGTTGGGCAGTTCCTAAAACACCATGGGTGGAAAGGATGTGACACCTCTGTGAGAATATGAACATTGAGGATGAAAATCACATCCACTTAGAGTGCCGTGCATACACCCACATTAGATCTCAGTTTCATAATCTTTGTTGCAATACTAACCTTCCTAGCCTTTTAACGTGTCAAAATTATAATGAGCTTGGGAAGCTTCTCTCCAAGCTCTTTGAGCATATGAATACAATCTTAAAACAAACTAAATAATTCTTACCAAAGTTTGGTCTCAGAAGACGTTAACTATCATCATCATCATCAATTAACTAGTTAACTCTAACATACCTTAATGTTTAAATTAAATTTTAAAAATATATAATATAATAATATTTTTTAAATATAAATTTTATATTAATTAAATTAAAAATCAAATTCAATTAAAATAGTTAACGAAACTTTGCTTTTTTATTCATTAAAATTATGCTTCACAAAAAATGATTTAACATATTAAAATGATAAATTTTGAAATATCCCTTTTTTTTTAACAAATTTACAAAATTCTTTATCATTTCACCCTCAATAATTCTACTAACCTAATTGTGGTTAAGTTTCGCAGTAGTTGAGCCAACGATACGGTTAGGGTTGATGGAACAGTTAATGCTATAAGGATAGCGACATGGAGGTTCCCGTCACGCCTATCGCTTTCCGTCAGCCATCTCCTCGTCTCCGTGGCTCGCGAGGAATTGTCGATACTAGATTATCCTATCTACCGATTAGTTCGTCCAGCCATACAAATTTGCCGTCTCATCCGAAGAAAAAGACTATGTTAACTTGTGTGAGCCTTCCACGTTTGAATCCATCACGTCCGGTGACCGAGCACATCGGTTTTGCCGGTGATATTCCGGTCGATTGCTCCCACGCCATACAGACCTTGCAGAATTTCAAATCGGCTGTCAAATCCCATATAATTATCCGTTTAATGATATATTGTTTTTTTTCTTCTCTTTTTTAAAGCTTAGCCTTCAAACACGTAGTACATGACATGGGAATAACGCCTGTATAATTATTGAGCGAATATTTTTGTTCCCAGTTGATTCCAACAAGAAAATCTGCACGGAGCATAAATAAAATTACTCGAGATTTTAGGACACATAATGCGCCTATTTAGAGGGATTATGTGAAAAGAAAGCACTACGCTAAGTCAGATCCTTAATAATAATATAGTTGTTTTTAAGATATAATTTTATTTACAAGGCATTATTTAAAAACAATAAAGTTGTATTTTGAAATTTATGTTAAAATAAATTTAAGATATACTTTTTACACAAAAATCTTAAGAACTAGCATTTAATAATATGAATGGGCCAGTTTGAATTTGGTATTTTTTTTTCAATTTAGATTTTATGTTATTTAAATTATGTTTTGGAATATATAAATAGATTTAATATTTTCAAATAAGTCAAATCATTTAGATTATACAAATGAATTCTTCAAATTCATTGCCAAATTTTTAAAACAAGCCAAAGACCTCTAAACTTTAAAATATATTTTTTACACAAAATCTCAAAAAAAATTAATTCCCATCAAATAAAGTTTTTTATCACCAATTAAACTAATTCTTTATCGAGTAAAGTATTTGTTTATAAACTATTAAACTAAACATTTCAAATTATTAAATGCTAATAAGATTTTTTTATTACCAATTAAACTAATTCTTTGAAAATGGACTAGATGTAAAATGCTAAAATGCACATTAACATTAGTTATTAAGCAAAACCCTTTGATTAAACCCTACAACAAATATACATTGAAATAATTTTATTTAGATTATTGCATTTGAAAATAATGGTTTAATGTAATGATTTTGAGAATTAAGTCATTTATATTTAGTGCTATATAACTTTTAAAATTGATCAGTATCAAACTTGAAGAAAGAAAATAATTGGTTTACTTTAAAATCTTGTTCCTGTACATAAAAAGCTTTGCCAAAAATACTTTCCAAACTCGTTAAAGTTTTGGAGAGCACAAAGCTTTCCAAGCTCATTATAGTTTTGGCAAGTTAAGAGGTTATAAAGGTTTGTATTGTATCAAATACTATGAAACTCACATCTAATGTGGGTGTTAGCAAGAGCACTCTAAGAGAAAGTGATTAAGCTTTTCCAAGCTCATCATAGTTTAGAATAGCACAAAGCTTTCCAAGCTCATTATAGTTTTGAAAAGTTAGGAAGTTATAAGGGTTTGTATTGTACCTAATACCATGGAACTCACATCTAATGTAGGTGCAAGCAAGGGCACTCTAAGAGAAAGTGATTTTCATCTTCAATCCTGGTAGACTCACACACAGATGGCAAGCCCTTTCAGAGAGTTTTAGGAATAAACCAAAGTCCTGTTGGAGTTCATGTTCATGAGAGTTTGTTTTAGGAATAAACCAACTTCCTCTTGGAGTTCATGTTTATGAGTGTTTGTTCTAATCTTCGCTGTATTAATTTTCTTCAGTGAGCTAGTTATTACTTCTGATCCTCCAAGTTATGATTAATGACCTCATTATATTATCTTAATTTTCTCTCAAGGACTATATGTTACTCAATTTTTCTTTAAACTTGAAAGTAATAATATTTTTGACATTATTAATGTTCTGTAAAATGTTGTTTCATAATACCTAATGAGTTAACTAAACCATGATATCCTTAAACCAACAACAAAGAAATTCAAGTTTACACCAACCAAAAATATATTAAAGTTTACAAGAAATTCAAGTTTACACCAACCAAAAAGATATTAAATTAAAGTTTACACAACAACAAAGAAATTCAAGTTTACACCAAGAACAAAGAAATTCAAAAATTAAAAATTAGAATGAATAAAATATGAAAAACGTATTTTAAACTCTTATGTTATAAGAATATTGACCATTTGAAAATTTTAAGTGGCTTCAATCTGCTGCTGTGATGTTAGTAGTTGAATTCATTTATTTGAAAATTCATGCTGTAGCAGTATTGAGTATTTAAGAATTTCAAGTGCGTTCAATCTGCTCTAAGATATGATAGCAATTAAGTCTATGCTTTCTTAGGTAAATAGCTAATTTAGTATATATTTTCACCAAAGCATTACAGTCGTCGAAACTAAGCAAAACATTTCAAGCAGTTTTTATAAAGTTTCTAGTTGCGCAATATCGCTTAACAGAAAAACTGGCAGCGTAATCAAAGCTGCTCTCCAGTGACATTAAAATTTTAGAACAGGTCTCAAACATTGTAAATTGCGACAATTAAACTGCTAAAATCTATTTCTTGTGATAGTATTTCATTCGATCAAGAGAGCTCAGAGCGCTGTTCATATTTCATCGATAACATTTAGAGAAAATGTATAGAAAACTACCGAGAATGTTCTTCGAAAATATATAAACTATTCAGCAGCCCAAAATGATAACTACAGCTTGAAGAAAATGGAGTCTTTAAAGATAAAATTTAGTTACAGAGCTTCAGAGCGTATGAGAAAAGCTTGGGAATACAGCTACATTCTCCGTTCTGAGAATACTTTTTACTTTCAACCAGACAAATGGTCATCTCCATAACACTATTTTACACATTTTTTTCATTGGCGCTAAGAAGATGGATTGATCTAATATCGTTCTGATCAGCTTCATCCAACTCGGCTCCACTGACTACCAATCCAACTTCTTGCGGTGGCAGTTCAAAATCATTTTGAATAACTGGATGTTCATTCAAAAGCCAAATATCATCCTCCCACAGAGACCCGTAGAAAAACCCTGTATTCTCACCATAGCCATGCACAGCATGATCAGAATACATAATATTGGGCATTGAATCTCCATCAATATGGCTCAAAATGATTCCAAGTTCATCAGCAGTATGGTCCCCGAAGAAACCCAGCTCTGCACGAACATCGTCATAATATGTTAAATTCCCAGCTTCTGAATGCAGATCTCCGATATCAGAAACCGAGGTTGCTTCAGAATTTCCATCTGTTAATTCGCCTTGTTTAATCGAACCCAACTTAGGACTAGTACTGCCCTTTTCATCAATATCAACAGCCTCAGTCTCAGCCACAGCTTGCCCCTTCAAATTACCCACAATTTCATCTTCAAGAGATTTTATCACCCCGTTTAGCCTCTCCTCCTCAAGCTGATTCACAGCTTCTTGATTACTATTATTATCATCCATATTATCGATCTTTTCAAGCAAGGCCATGAGATCACTATCATGCACCAACGTTCCAGTATTGATTCGCTTCGCATCTTGCAAATCCAACCCGCCATTCCAGTACTCATCTCTCCCTCGCTTGTTCTGAGAAACTTGCAAGAAACCAGCCATCTCTGCAAACACGCTATAGAAAAAAAAAATGCTGCTGTAGGTCAAGTGCAACACAGAGACCCTGTTAGCTCGTTTATATGCATATCCTGGGGTGCTTGATAATTGCAAAATACGTTGTTGGTATATCAGATTTTCCAACTATAAATCACCTAAAACTTGTCAATCTCGACTACAATTTATAGGTATAGCTGCAGGGTTATAATAAGAGATATTAGAGAAGCCAACTCAGCCTCGAACGTATCTGTATGGTTCACTTTTCTATTTTTTTTTTACATTCAACAGTATTCGTAGGATCTACGTAAACCCTCCTCAAAGTCCGAATCACGTTCTCCCAGGTCACAAGTAATCCGTAAAAAATAAAATAGCAAAACTACTCTTTGAAACTGACCGAATTCCTGATTAAGATCTGACACCCCTCTGACACTTTGCAACAGGCGCCGCTCATGCTTTTCCCGGGAAGCTGTGCTGGACCAGCCGAGTCACCCGGTCAATGATGTACAGGGCTCGTGAATTTTTTGCGTATTTCCCAATCAAAATTTAAATGTCTTCGTTGTTACCGAACTGTGTGGATTTGCGTATTTCTCAATCCTATTATTTAGCTTATGCGTCTTCTTCAACAAACAAAAAAAACAAAAATAAAATGTCGGTATTGTCACACTTTTAATTTAAACTAACTGGTTAAAATAAATGTGCGGCGATTAAAGAAATACATGCTCCACTGCAGATCACCCATTCAGTATAGATGTTGAAAAAATATTATTGTTTATAACTTTATGATTAAATATTCTCAACAACCTGCATGTTTCATCAATTGCACGATATTAATGTTGACACCACGTCATTAAAAGGTCAATGGGGCCGTACTTGAAAATCACTAATTAAATCGATCCGCCTTTTCCGGTGTCATCGGAAGTATACCACTTTTGAAACCATAGAGAGATGAGATTATTTATTTAATAGATGAATGATGGAAAATTGTTGTAATTAAGTTGATAAAAAAATTTATGTGAGATTTGGGGTGGATTAAGGTTTATGTTTTTTTAAGTATACAAGAGGATAAGACAAGTGTATTGTTCAAATTGATTTTATGGTAGTCGTTCAAATTTTTTAAAAAATAACTAAAAGCTGATGAATGGATAATTGATAGCCATGCATGGATCAAATGACAAAGACTATAAAAAAATTGATAGTTGATAAATGGATAACCAACACTTCATGGTAGATAACTACTAAAAACTGTAAATAAAAAATAAAAATAATTAATACTTGAACCCTTTATGTATATAAAGAATGTGTTACGCTGCTAACCTAATAATTTCATAATGACAAGTTAATTAATTCAAAACCATACAAAACCATACTTATATTTTTCATTTTTTTTAAAAAACTTTATAATGGCAAGTTAATTAATTCAAAATTGTCTTTCATAATTTATAAATTCTTAGATTATATAATTTACCAATTTTCAATGAGAATATTAAAAATATTAATTTAAATAATTTGAAATCAACTCTAAGAAGAAAATGACATAAAATTTTTACTAAACAGTGAAAAAATTATTTTATATCAATTCTATCACAACAAAACACAAATTGAAAAAATAATTTTATATCAATTCTATAACAACAAAACACAATTTTTTCAATAATTGGATATCAATTTTTATAAAAAAATGCTATAAAATCTTTATTTATTATTTAAAATAATAAATTAATAACCATAAAAATATATATATAAAAAGTAAGAATGAATAGCAATAAATAGTTAAAAAAAATTTAAATAGTTTGATATTATAAGGAGGTCATCAACCTTACTTTAAAAGATCAAAAGTATCTCTGTTTTAATCAGTTTAAAGAAAAATAATAATATAGCCAAGATAAGAAGAACTCGAGCTACATAGTGAAACAAGTAGTTGGGAAGTTCCTAAAACACCATGGGTAGAAAGGATAGAAAGGATCTGCCATCTTTGTGAGAATATGAACATTGAGGATGAAAATCACTTCCTCTTAGAGTGCATTGCTTACACCCACATTAAATCTCACTTTCATTGTAAGAATACTGCCCTTCCTTTGCCTTTTAACATGTCAAAATTATAGTGTCTTATAAACCAAAGTTTGGTCTCACGAGAGGTTAACCACCACCACCATCATCATCATCATTAAAAATAAATAACCATAAATAATAATAAAATAATTTGAATAACCATCAATAATAATTAAAATAATTTAATATCAATTTTATAAAGAAAAACATATAATATTTCTATTTATTATTTAAAAATAACTAATTAATAATCCTATAAAAGAGTTTAATAAGAAAAATATTTGGAATTAAGGCCACATTACATCACACTAAAAATTAAAAATTAAAAAAAATATTTGAAATTAAGACCACATTACATCACACTAAAAAATAAAAATTAAAAAAAATATTTGAAATTAAGACCACATTACATCACACTAAAAAATAAAAATCAAAAAAAAAATTTGAAATTAAGACCACATTACATCACACTAAAAATAAAAATTAGAGCTTAAATAATTATAAAAATATAAAACCTACATTAAAATTCACACATAAATGATACTAAACCTATATACTTAATAATAATATAATAAATGCTATATAAATTAAGATACACACTATTTAATGCAAAATATTTAAATTTAAAAGTTAATATCTCAATTTACACAAGATTTACTATTATTATTATTTAAGTGTTAAATTTCAAAAAAAATATTTATTCCAAATCATATTTTATGTATAGCAAAAGTTTGAAATACTTTATACAACATTTATTTTATTTTATTTTCAAGAGAGTGTACAACATTTTTTATTATTATTATTACTATTATTATGTTGTTTACATCATTTAAAAAAACATTTTTTTTATTGTTATGATGTTTACATTATTTTTTTTTAAATTATATTATTAAAAATTAGGTTTTTTTTTTTAAATGTCATATTATTTTTATAGAATATATTACATAGTTCATATACTAAAGAAGTTTAGTATTATCATTTCTTTTTTAAACAGAAGACTCTCTTCATGAGGAGCTACAAAGCACTATGCTCTCATGATTAAAAGCCAAAATCATAAAGACCAACAAAATATGATCATTACTTAAAAAATAGTTATATATTTCTAATCACATTTAAGGGTTTATGACCAACAATATTTACAATTTTAAAATGTCAAGTTGGTATGATTTGCTATGAGCATACTTAAGCGAGATAAGAATCAAACTTATATGAAATATTTTTAGTGGAATAAGATTGAATGTTAAGTTTTTTTTCTTAATTTGTTTTTTATTTTAATTGTATTTTTAAGTGTTTTTATTTTAAAACATATTATCTTACTACTACTAAAATTAAAAATATTATCAATCCAAAAGTTTGACTTAAAAGAATTGAGAGTATCATCAAAGAACCGTCTTCAAACAATACATACCTTAATTATGAGTTTCTTAACTATGAATAACGTTATATAATATAATCAATTATTGATCTTAATTATATTTAAGAATAAGATAATAAACCAACAAATTAATGTTTCAAACAATGTATACCTTAATCATGAGTTTCTTAACTATAAATAATATTGTATAATATAATTAATTATTAATCATAATTATATTTAAGAATAAGATGATAAACTAATAATTTTGATTAAAAAAAGAAATTAAAAAAAAATTGACAACCATATAAATTATTTCATAAACCATATTAAATCAATTAACCATCAAATTATCTCATTTACTCTTCTTTTATTTTTATCATTTTTTAAAACTTATCTCATTTACTCTTCTTTTATTTTTTTCATTTTTTAAAACTTATAAAGATTTATTCACTTGTTATTTTGGCAATCCCACCATGGTAAAATTGCAGATTTGCGAATTGAAAAATAAGTTATATTTTGGCAATCCCACCATGGTAAAAGTACAGATTTGCGAATTGAAAAATGTGTCATTTTGCCAATCCCACCATGGTAAAATTGCAAAAAATGTGATACACGGGTATGTCAAAAGTGACCTCTCAGCAACTGACTTTTATTAATAATTCAATGTTTCTATGTTAAGTGTTTTTGCTCTTTAACATGATGACAAAAGATTAAGAGGTCAAAATATTTAACAAAGTTCTACCAATTTATTTTAAGATATAATCTATCCTCAGGTTTTCCAAATACAAAATCCATTTGTGCGATCAAAATTTGCAACTAATCCAATTTAATAATGACTTAGTGCTAGATGGTTGAACCATTATCCTACTGCAATTCTTTTGGCCAACGATATTTTAACTTAATTCTTTTTTGAAAAAGATGGTTGGGTGATGTCAATGATGTCGGGCTCACGCGCCTCTCGTGACGCTGCTTCCTTTTCCCGCTACTGCGGAATAAGAGTTAATAACACCCAGGGGAAACGGGAAGCAGACGTGAATTGCGGGGATTCCCGGACTACTATAATTAGGGTTAGGGTTTCGCAGGGCATTGTGGGGACGCGTTGGATTTGGGATGGGCGAAGTTACGAACCCTAGTCGGGACTCGGACCCGAAGGCACGGCCAAACCCGGGCACTCATATGTCCCAGCGCGAACCGACAGCAGTCGGGTATCTGTACCAGAAAAGCCAGTTGGGTACCTGCAACCGGCTCTCTGCATGGTAAAAGCGATTTAAAGCGCTCTGCAGTAAAGGACACAAGTCGGGCCCGAGGAAACGACAGGTCGTCGGTAAAAATTAATTGATTGGAGTGGTAGGCACGGCGTGGTATGAACGGGGCAGAGTACTAAATACAGATAAGGCGGGCACGCACGCGGCACAGCCATCCTACTTTATTTTTTTTTCCAGTAGGTGGTAAGGGTTAATAGGTGCCGTGCATTAGACAGTGTACACTGTATATAACACAAGTCTATATATGGATCTATTTGTCCAATGTACAGTAATATGATATATCCCTTTGCCGTGTGTCCTGATTCTCCACACCTATCAGATTAAGCAATGATACCGGGTCCCAAGTCCCGACGAACAATACACTGCACAGTATACGATCCCGAATCGCGCATTTAATTCGCAGTGAATCGAATCTCGTAGTGGGTGATGGCAATAATTCACCATACCAAGTTCGAACCATCGAGTTACCTAACCAGATATTCAAAGTTCCCAACTTCCCCGTTCTAACCTAACCAAACCAAACCAAACCAAACCATCTTCTCTTCTGCTTTCACCATCATCCATCATCCGCACATGCCGCCATTGATGACAGAAAGACGGATGGATACCTACTCAACGCCGGCTAGCCCGTCAGTGCATCATGGTCAGTTAGCTGTCCACAGCTTTTGAAAACCTACTCACGTACTATTATGATTTCAAACGCCTACTCATCTTTGCCCAAGTCCGGCTAGCCATGAATTTCTCATTTTTAACGGTTTATGGCTCATTAATTAGAAATGATGGTCTTAGGGCGTAACCACTTTAATTCTCTGGTTATAACTTGTGTTAACTCTAAGTGTTAGCTCAATTGGTAAGATGTATGTACACTCTCTCGATTTAGGGGAGGTCACGGGTTCGAGCCTTGAGTCTTCTGGGATTAGGTTTTTTGTTAGGATGGCTTTTGGTTTACCACTTCTACCATCCATGTTGTGTTAATTAATGGTCTATTCGTGGAAATGATTAGTAGATTTTCAAATTAAAATATTTATAATATTTGATTATGGTTATAGTTAACTATGTTTAAAGATAGTTTACTATAATTAAGATGATTAAAAAATAATAAATTGTAAAAATTATAATAATCCGTTATTCAGAATTCAATTTAATCTATATTGATTTACATTTGCTAGTTGTTGGGATGGAAATCTTATGATTTACATTTGTTAGTTGTTGGAATGAAAATTTTAGAATTAAGATTGTGATTACTTAAATTTATATCAAATTAATTATTTTTATTTTGTTTTTGTTTTTATTTTTAATTATAATTAAAGTTATTTTTTTTATTTAATAAAATTTAATAAATAATGATGATAATAAAAGTATGTTATAAATAATAATTTTAGATTTATTAAAAAAATATTCAAAAATAATTAAATTACAATTTCAAATTCAATAAATTAATTATTAAGAAAATAGGTAAGTGTCCCTTTCCAATGGCTTGTAATTTGGATGATTTTTTTTTTAAATCATAGGACTAAAATTATTGTGAATATTGAATGATTGGATATTCAAATTTTAGTTTCTATTAAAATTTCTATTAATTTAAAGATGATAAAATACCTTTACTATCAAAATCTATATCAATTTAAAGATGATAAAATACCTTTACAAATAAATTTCAAAGTTAAGTTTTTAGATTTTTAAATAATAAAATATTAAATATTAATGCAAATATTACATAATACTATTAAATTTGTTTTATGTTTGCAAACAAGTATGGTTAGTTGTTAAAGACTTTTTGGGATTCAGCTTGGTTTGAGGTGTTGATAGTTTGGAGATTTCTTTTTTTTGAATGGTTTCATAATATTGATTTTTTTAATTTCTTGCCTATTTTAGAGGAATAAGACTTTCTGAGATTCTGCTTGGCTTAGGGTGTTGATAATTTGGAGATTTCTTTTTCGGAATGGTTTCATAATATTGATTTTTTCAATTTGTTGCCTATTTTAGAGGAATAAAGTTGTTTTTCAGGATATCACGCTCAATGTTTTTACTTGTGGGATTAGGGGTATTAACCTTTTTATAGATTTTGTGCATTCTAACAACAAAAGGAAGCTCAAAAGGTATTATCCACCTATCTGTTTTGTCTGTCTCTGGTGCTGAAGGTTTTTTTTATGGTGCTTCCAACCTTTCCTAGTGTAGTCGTGGCAAGGTAGTTGTATTAAACAATGATCATTAATTTTATCTAAGCAAGGGTGGTGGTCACAGATCCAATACAAAGGCTAAGCTCATGCGTTTACTTGGCCTTCTTCAATTTGAAACTCTTATTGGTATATCTGATATCAGTATCTTTGGAGACTCCAAAATTTTAATTGAATGGATGAATGGCTTAGTTAATCTTCGAGTGTTGTCTCTCAATCATTAGTGTCACAAAATTCAAGATCTAAGAAGGTCTTTCGGAGAGATCTCTTTCAGGCATATTTCCAACTCAAGGGCTTATGCTCTCTCAAAAAGTGCCATTACTCTTAATTTTCGACACTTAAGGTTTCAAGAATTTCTAGGAGGCATCTTGATACATGAAGGCTAAAAAAACCCCCTAGACTTGTTGCTTTTCAACCTATGTAGTAAAAATGCTTAGCTAAGCATACTATAAGGGTGAATGCAGTTGTAAATCTTTTGCTTGGCTAGACATGAATTTCTCATTTTTAACGGTTTATGGCTCATTAATTTCGATGGTGTGAGTAGAAAGGATGGTCTTAGGGCATAACCACTTTAATTGTCTAGTTGTGTTAGTTAATGGTTCATTTGTCATTAGTAGATTTTTTAATTAAAATATCAATAATTATGTTGATAGATGTTTTTATTTGAGATTTTTTAGATTTAGGGTGGACTATGGCTTATGTTTTTTCATACGAGTGTACTGTCCACATTGATTC
The DNA here is from genome assembly GCA_001517045.1 of Pseudotsuga menziesii. Classification (NCBI taxonomy): domain Eukaryota; kingdom Viridiplantae; phylum Streptophyta; class Pinopsida; order Pinales; family Pinaceae; genus Pseudotsuga; species Pseudotsuga menziesii. Next base: position 186,432 of record LPNX011098041.1, read on the forward strand.
TCTAGCAGTAGCTCGAAATTCAAAATAAGCAATTATAAAAAAAATAATATAAAAAATAATAATACTTGATAAATGATAACAAGAGTAATGTAGGTGATAACATGTAACTAGATATGGATAACTCACATTTGAACCGTTTAACTAAAAGAATATGAGGAATAAAAAATTATCTCTCATTCCATAACTATCTCTCAACCTTTTGTCCCATTCCATAACTATCTCCAACATGAACCACAAATTATATAGATGTGCTACTAGTTATATTAAAATATTTGATTATGCTCATAGTCAACTATATTTAATAAGAATTGATTATTATTAACCGTGTTTACTATAATTTACATGATTAAAGAATAATAAATATCCTACACATAAAAAAAATATTTGTTAAAATTAATAGTATCAAATTTCAATTTAATCTATTTTGATTTACATTTTGTCGATCGTTGAGATGAAAATTTTAGAGTTAATATTTTGATTACTTAAATTTATATGAAATTAGCTATTTTTGTTTGAACATTTTTTATTTTAATTTTCTTTTAATTTAATAAAAATTAAATTGATTTTTATTTGATAAAATTGTAATTAAAGTTTACTTTTTTAATTAATAAAATATAACAAATAATGGTAATGATAAAGTATGTTATAAATTATCATTTTAGATTTATTAAAAAATAATTAAATTACAAATTTAAATTAAATAAAATAATTATTAAGAAAATAGGTGATGATGATGATTGATGATCTGAGACCAATTTTGGTTTATCGGACCTTAAGAAGGAAAATAGTGGGTTTACTTTAAAATCTTGTTCATGTGCTCACTTGGCAAGAAGCTTTCCAAGCTCACTATACTTTTGGCAGGTTAGGAGGTTATAAAGGTTTGTATTGGAGCAAATACTATGAAACTCAGATCTAATGTGGGTGTAAGCAACGCACTTTAAGAGAAAGTGATTTTCATATACTCACACATACGACAAACTCTTTTCATCCATGGAGTTTTAGGAACTAATATTGGCTAGTTACTATCGATAGATACTTCTGATCCTTCAAGTGTTGGTTACGACTAGGCAGACCTGGGTTTACTTGTTATGTACCAACAATACCCCTAGCTCACTAGCCCTTTTGGCAACAGACCGCAGAACGGCTTGAAGTCTCACCCGAAGTGATCTTATGGGTTGGCTAAAGACTCAAGTGTCCTCAACCAGGTTCTGTGGCATCCTGATGGTTCTTATCTCTTCTTAGCCCGCGGGATCTCTCCGTGAGGCGATGTTCTCTCTTACTCGCTGACTCTGATAGGAGAAGTACTCTATCGCATCACATCCTCGCAGACGATGCGCAACCTTCCCCTCTACTTGCCTTCTCTCCTGCGATATCTCACACCGCAACTTCCAAGACGGTGCGAGATCGCCTGTCTGTCCTTGCGATATCTCCTATAGTAGGGCTTACTACGACTCTTGAGGTCTAAGGGCTTTCTCCCTTAGGTACACTAGCTGAGTTAAATAGCCTCACTTAGACTTCTACGGTCTAATATGCTTAACATCGACTATGCGCAATCTTGCTAAACTTGTATACATAAATCACTTAACACTGTAACTGTTACTATCATGAATCAAGCAATGGTAAACTCACACACAAAACACTTAAGGGATTCAACGCGCAGTTCAACCTTCTAAGCTACTGTAAACCGAAAGATAGCATACATACATTAACTGTAAGCAAGGTTCATGTAATGAATGACAGATAGCAATAAGTAGACACAATCACATGAATCAATCACACAACACACTGATTTTACGTGGTTCACTTCCAGGGTAGAAGCTACATCCACGGGAACTGGTTTTAATATTATAACTTGGGAGAGTAAACACAGTTCCGCTGCAATCTCATATGCAGCTGAGATCTTCTGGGTAACTCCGCGCACACCGCCGAGAGCCCTTCTCTCTTAGATCTCTTCTCTTCTTATATTGCTTCTCTTATAATATACTCTTCCTCTCTCTCTCTCTTACTCTCAATCCCTGTGGATTGTTACATACATGCTCTAGGAATCAGCTACTGGCTACAGTGAGATACTACAGACTGAATAATAGAACCAAAGCTCGACTCTTCTATAATACAAAATGACTATGAGCTAACAAACTCTCTGACTCTCTGACTTAGTGAATTATCTGAATAGCTCGATGTCTATGAGCTGCAAATCGACTGACTAGCTAACCTTTCACTATACAAAATACATGCTTTTATAGGCGGCCCGAAGGTCTCGCCATTACAACACTGTGGGCCTGTCCCAACAGTAACCCAAAAACCCTAACTGTGACAGTCGGTCTATCTGTACTCGAACTGTCACTTTCCATCACACCACAACTCTTTGCAGTCTTCCACGCTTCTCGGCGTTGATCGTGGGTATAGGCGCCGCTTCCTCGATCGCTTCCCTTCTGTACTTCGTCTTCAATGCCTCGGCCCGTTGCTCCTTTTCTATTTATGAGGATAGCTGACCCCTCCTGTCTACGCCGCTGCCTTAAGTGCAGTGGTTGAGCTCTCTCCTCTCGGTCGCTGCCTTAAGTGCAGTGGTTGAGCTCTCTCTTCTCGGCCGCTCAGGTACTGTTACCTTTGACTTTCTTGTCCTGATATAGCAGCTTTTCCTGTAGCTGCGGGACCCTGCTCCAACATTCCCCTAACACTTACTTGTGGCTCGCCCCTGAGCCACTAACAACTGGTTTCTCTTGCTGTAGTTTCTCCTTGGCTTCCTGCGAAGTCCTTGTAAATCCCTGTCGAAGTCCTGCGACTTCTTTCTCCATAGTTTCGAAACACTCTTGTGTTGTTTCAAGCATAGCTTGACTGATACTGGAGTCTTTTGTAACTTCAATTTCACTTCTGCTTGTAGTGAACTCCTTAACCTTCTGCTCAACCGCATCGACTAGCTCTTCGATTTGTTCCTGATAGGGTTGAAGCAGGTTATTGAATTGTATCTCTTTTGCTCTCAACCGCTGCGTTTCCTATTGCAAACGGTTTATCTCTGTTGTCTTCTTCATTTTTGCAAGAGCTCCTAAGCTCTTGACTTCTTCCTTCATTGCTGTTGTGGCCTTCTCTATGTTTTGGATGCTCTGCTGCAATTCTAGTTTTTCTGGGGGCTCTTCTAGCTCCGACCATGTATTTGTCGCCTCATCTAGTAGTGACTGTGCGTCGTCTATGCGACTCTTCATCTGTGTAGCCGTGAGTCTAAAGGCCTCTGCCCTTGCTTCCTTGTCTTCTTGGGGTGTGCCTGGTGCTCGAGCCTCAAGCTCAGCAATCTGCGCTTTGTGGTCTTCTTCCATCTTGGTCACTGTCTCTTCCAGAGCCTTTGCTCTGTCTGCAACTCTTCTTATCTTCTGCGTTATAGGTAAGGCAAACTCAATGTTACACTGGGGTAACTCTAATGCAATGCTCTGCAGGATCTGACTGAGATCCTGTTCTATTTCTTGATATGTTCTTAACTCTTCCGCCTTTGCCTGAAAGCTTGCGGTGAGTTCTGCATTCTTTTGTCTCAGCTGGGTGTTTTGTTTATGAGTTGCAAGCTCCCTATCCCTGAGCTCTGCGCTTAGCTGCTGCTGGATCATCTGTAATTGATCAACGGGGAACTCTGCAAGGTTAACCTCGACAGGTTGTCTAATCTGTATCTGCACATCCATCATCGACGCAGGGAATCGGATGCTCCTTGGTGGTATCAACACTGTATTGATGCAATCTTTTGCCAAGATTTCCTTGCGGGAAATCGATTGTGTTGAACTTTGTCCTGCTGTCGCCTTTACTGGCGGAACCTGTATCATGGCAGTCTTCTCAGTGATTACTTTTAACTCCAGAAACTGCTTATCTAACGCACCCTGCAGCTTGTCCTGCGATGTCTGCATCGCCTGAAATGTGTCATTCATTTCCTCCTTTAGTCTTGCTGCGATTTGATCATAGTCATCGTCGATCAGTGCGGTCTCTAAAGTTGGCTTTGTGGCTTTGGCTTTTTTCCTCTTCTGTCTGTCTGGTGGCACTTCTTCTGTATCGTTCTTTTGTTGTGCCTTTGGTGACACTTCTTGTGCATCTTTCTTCTTTTGTGCCTCTGGTGGCACTTCTTGGGCATCTTTCTTCTTTTGTGCCTCTGGTGGCACTTCTACTGGATCTTTCCTCTTGGACCCCACCTTATCTTTTCCTTTGCCTGATTGGTCTATGGTTGGGGTATCTATTGGTGCATTTCCTGCTGCGGCATCTTCTAATGCCTTCTTCCATTCTTCACCAAAATCTTTGATGACATCTTCTACGTCCTGCGCTATCATCCTGAATGAACCATTAGCCCAGTTATCCGTTCTAGACCGTTTTGGCCTTAGGAAGATTACATGGCTGTCCGCCATGAAATCAAGCCGATTATCATACATGTCCACAACCTCCGTGCTGACCCGTGGTGTCTTCTGAATGACTTTCTTCAACGGGTTATAGTATTCATAGAATACTATCGCATTGATCTTTTTCTTAGTTGGACTGTTGCTCTCCCATAAATTTGCATAGCGCGCGCCTCTGTAGTCGCCGCTTCGTACTTGTGGAAACTGGCTATGGGGCGGTTCTTTCCAGCCAACGAATGCGCATAATATAAGCAGCCATGAAAAATGGAAGGGGTGGTTTGCCTCCTCCTGTGCTTTTAAACAATCTTGGGTAAAAATATTTAATAAGAATAAACACCAATTAAATTGTTCACCTTCTGCGACCTGTATCGCAAGGTGAAATACTGATCCTGTGACTTCTTTTGGGCGAACCTTGGTTAACAGTCTGCCTGCAAGCAGACTGGCTGTAAATCTGAGTGTATCATCTGCTATTGCTGCGAGTCATAACCCCGACCTCCTCTCTGTAGCTTATACTTGGTAACTAGGGTTGCTGGTAGCTTGGAATCCTTGCTCTTACTTGATATATGTGTCGGTGGGTCCTTACCGGTCTTGGACAGCTCGGTGATGCAGTGTATTAAGTCGACGTTGAGATCGACCCGGTTACCCAACCAGAGGTAGCCTCCATTTACACGGGAAAGTAGCACACGCACCACGGCATTAACCTCTGCACCTCGTCCAAAATGTGGTATTCTCAACAAATTGAGCAAGCCTGACCGCTCAAGAATCTGGACATGTTCCATAGGAACAAACTCATCTTCATTGGTCCTCGGGTTCCTCTGAATCATAAGATACTGGTCCGGCCGAAACTGAGGATATGTCTTACTATCTCCAAGGTTATAGTCTATAAATTTGAGAACAGGGACATATCCTAACAGGTCTCCATCTTTCTTTACACGAGGGTCAATGGCTGGTAGCGGAACAAGAAACTTAGCACCCTTGGGAATGGTTACCTCTGGTGCGTCCTCGACTCATGGCACAATGTATGTTGTTGTCCTATGAACTTATTATTCCTACTCTTGGTTGGACTCTTTTACTATCTGAGCTTGACTCCTCATCCTTGGCGGCTGTCTGACCTGTGATGTTCCTATTTTCACACCCTTGGGCGGCGTCGTCATAGCAGACACGAGGCCACCACTCTGGAATCGTTTCACAATGTCTTCTAAAGGTTCCGTCTCAGACAGAAACCACTCGATGCAGTACTCTGGACTGGCAATGGCTGCGAAATTGGGGAACACTAGGACTCTATAACTGGAGTATCTCTGCACAGGGAAAGCTCTTCAAATTGCTCTGTAACTCTCGGAAATCGCAAAGGTAACCCTTCTGTATGAATGATCTCTGTATTTATAACAAGGGCGACAATCTATGAAGCATGGACAAGACAACAACCGTCGTTTCGATCCTCATTAATTGCTGAAATCCGATCAAATTTCCCTCGAAACGTGTGTGCAGGCGCTGGTCTCGTCGAAGATTTTACCAAATCTGGAAAAATCATTATACTGTTTCCAAATCTAGGGCAACGGATACCTGTTGTATCCGGATTAACTGCTTGTCAGAAGGCGAAGTGATTGGCCTTCTGTCCCTTTTCAAAAGTGTCGACGTGGCACGGGGAAACATCACCTTGCTGCGATGCCTCATCGCATCATCGGAACAAAATGTTGGTGTGAACCTCCTCAACGTTCAAAACTCCGCAAGTGTCTTGCGACTTGCACAACATAAACTTACACATAGAGTTTTTTTTTTTGGGTACCTAGTGGTGTAGACTCATTACCGGTGCGATGCCTCCTTTCAACTACACTGGGCATCTGCACTTCTACGAGCTGAGACTTCGTAAAGTCTGTTCTGCCAGTTCTCTAGACCAACATCTGAGTCCGATGCGCATGAGCTATTGCATCGCCAACTAATGTTTCCTTCTGCGGTCGAATTGATGTAATCACTCTGATTAGCGGTCATCTGATAAAGGCTCTCCATATTATGCGCCTCATCCTCTACTCGGATAGGTTCAATATATCTAGGACCCTGAAAAGGATCCAACGGTGCGATGACCCGAATCTAATTGTTCTCAAAGGTCATCTATCTTTTCTTTAAATCGATAACAGCCATGTTACCGATTGCCCAATCAATACCTAGTAGAGTTGGATACGGTCTACTATCGCCAATGATTTCTATAACTTCAAACTCTGCAAAGCTGCGAACTCCGTCAATGTCAACTGGCACTTGCGCTAATCGACCTAGTGGCGATACCCACTGTTGATTGGCTAGTCTCAAATGGATAGGTGATTTGGCTAACTTAGGGCTACCCATCTGTTCCCATGTCTACTTAGTCAGAACATTTACCTCTGATCCTAAATCTAGGATTACCTCATCCATTTCAAATTCTCCAACTTGTGCTATGAGCCTCATCTCTCTTCCTGTTCTTGTATGTCCCATAATATTATGAACAGCGCGCTGCGCACTTTTCACGGAAGAAGACGGCTGACACTGATCTATGATGCGCTGAAGCTCTCCGATAGCTTTCTCATTTCTCATGAGTTTTAAGCAACTCCGCAGGAAGGATTGTACACTTCCTGTCGACTCATCCTCGTCGCACCTTCCCGATGTGGTAGCCTGCGATATCTGTACATGGCTAACGCCACATGGTGTTTGCTGCGGTACGCCCCTAAATGGCAGTACCTGCGATCCTGATGATGTAGGGTCATTAAAGAAATTTTTAGCTTCCTGAAATGTTTCTTTATTCTTCTGCAGGTCAAGTGGTGTTGATTTATTAGTAGCTTTGCGCACCCACTCTGGACCTGTATTCTTCTCGTCATCCTGCGATGTTCTACTAGTAGAAGCACCGCTGCGAGTCACAATGTTGACTCTTGGTTCTGGTTCTTTCTGCTCAGCATCAATAAGCTGAATGTTCTGGTTTACTACTGGCTTAGGGTCCCTAATCTTGGCTAACAAGATTGAACACTCTTCTATAGGATGATCGTAGGACTTGCAATAGTTACATGTCGTAGTAGGGTTCTGGCAATCCCTAGCATAATGTCCTACAACTCCACAGTTGTAACAAGTAATTGGTCCACGGCCATGGCCAAAGCCTCCTCCACGACCTCATCCTCTGAATCCTCCTCCATGGCCAATATAAGCCGGTTCATGCTGTGGTCCTACTGCTGGACCTAGTGTCTCTGATTGGACTCTGTACAAGTCATGTTTTCTCTCGACCATGAGATCGTAAGCTCGACAATTATGTTCATCGTGTCCTACTGACTTACAGAAGTTACAGTATAAGTTCTTAGGGGCCTGTACATACTTCTGAAGTAACAGGCATTCTTGTGGTCTATGTCCTCTGGTTCTGCAGAGTTCACACCATGGCCCTTGGGTCTGTGCTAAGGGGTTAGGAGCCCCACTTGCTAGATATTCAACAAATACTGGACAGTTATCTTTCGTATGGCCCCGTCCTTTACACTTTGTGCACAATAGTTATTGTGCAATCTCTTTGCCTTTCTTAATCTCATGCATCTGTAAGGTGAGATTAGCTAACTGGTTTTGCAAGTTTGTCATTCCTGTACTAGTCTCAGCTAGAGGGGAAGCCTCTAGTTTCATTGTCATCCTGCGTCTGGAGTTTCTGCTACATCAGTGGCAGTCTGATATGGGGGAGCAGTGCTGCAATAAACCATTCCTTATGCTGCTCCAGTGCAAACTCAAAGCTGACTTGGTCTATAAGATCTTTGAATTTCTGATCAAAGTCCCATACTGACTCTGAAGGTAGCTGTTTAATGTCTTTGAGCTCTGTGATACACTATGACTCAGACTTAGGTTTCTTAAATTCTTTGATCATGGCGGTCCTGACCTGTACGAGCGTTCTGGGCAGCACTGAGGTATACTTCATATACCATGTTAAGGCTCGTTCCCTAAGTGTGGTGACCAACTGTACAAGTTTAATATTATCATCTTGGATCCCTTTAATGGGCCACACGGCTTCGCATAGAAACCAATGTTGTTCCAGGTCTTCTGCCCTTGTACCCTTAAAGGTAGGTAGCTTCATGTCATCCCCCATTCTATTTCTACATGGTGGATGCTGATTTGTTGTGTGACTACCACTCGGTGGTGTAGATGTAGGTGATGTAGCGGTAGTATGTACTGTATGTGAGCTACTAGATGGAGTTCCTGCAGGATTATTCTGAGTCCCGGTTGATTTCTGTGGGGTATAAGGGTGGTAAGGGATACCCCCTTCTGTTCTTTCTGTATTACTGTGACTCTGTTCTCTAGTATGGTCTGAACTGTTTTCAAATATAGAAGATCTAAAATCTACTTTATATTTCTTACCACTACGTGCACATCCAATGTCATCAAAATCACTCTCAAACTCTTGTGACATTACACTTTCTTAGCTTATTCATCTGAGAATATATCCATTACTCCTTTTTCATGTAATAACATCTTAATGGACAAATTTAAAGAGTTCAGGTACTTACCACGATATCCTTTGAAGAAGTACCGCTCGGCTTCGCTGAAGCTTTTTCTTTAATCAACTGCAAACTCTGTGATGAAGCCTTCTAGCACACTCGCAAGCCAGAAGTCTACTGCTCGTGAAGTGGGATTATCGATGCTCCTGACAGTCTGAATCAGCTCTGGTGTCCAAACAATGTGCCTTTTCTGCTTGAATATATGCTTATCAGTCAACTTTGATAACTAGTCATACAACTCATTTCCAAAGGTCGCAAAAAAAATATCTGATGTAGGTCTGTGAAGATATGTTTTTGTAACCAGTCCTCTGTACTCAACGTAGGACTCTTGTTTTCTGTCGCAGCAAATTCTTTTTCTGTAGACCTAACCCACTGGTTGAGTTCTTCTTTAGTAGGATGCCAACAGAACATTAGCTCTCCAGTTTATTCAAAACTAGCAACGGAACCATTTGTTGGTTACGAACTGGGCAGACCCGGGTTTACTTGTTATGTACCAACAATACCCCTAGCTCACTAGCCCTTTCGGCAACAGACCACAGAACGGCCTGAAGTCTCACCCGAAGTGATCTTATGGGTTGGCTAAAGACTCAAGTGTTCTCAACCAGGTTATGTGGCATCCTGGTGGTTCTTATCTCTTCTTAGCCCGCGGGATCTCTCCGCGAGGCGATGTTCTCTCTTACTCGCTGACTCTGATAGGAGAAGGACTCTCTCGCAGACGATGCGCAACCTTCCCCTCTACTTGCCTTCTCTCCTACGATATCTCACACCGTAATTTCCCTGACGGTGCGAGATCACCTGTCTGTCCTTGCGATATCTCCTATAGTAGGGCTTACTACGACTCTTGAGGTCTAAGGGCTTTCTCCCTTAGGTACACTAGCTGAGTTAAATAGCCTCACTTAGACTTCTACGATATAATATGCTTAACATCGACTATGCGCAATCTTGCTGAACTTGTATACATAAATCACTTAACACTTTAACTGTTACTATCATGAATCAAGCAATGGTAAACTCATACACAGAACACTTAACGGATTCAACGCGCAGTTCAACCTTCTAAGCTACTGTAAACCGAAAGATAGCATACATACATTAATTGTAAGCAAGGTTCATGTAATGAATGACAGATAGCAATAAGTAGACACAATCACATGAATCAATCACACAACACACTGATTTTACGTGGTTCACTTCCAGGGTAGAAGCTACGTCCACGGGAACTGGTTTATATATTATAACATCGGAGAGTAAACATAGTTCCGCTGCAATCTCATATGCAGCTGAGATCTTCTGGGTAACTCTGCGCACACCGCCGGGAGCCCTTCTCTCTTAGATCTCTTCTCTTTTATATTGCTTCTCTTACAATATACTCTTCCTCTCTCTCTCTCTTACTCTCAATCCCTACGGATTGTTACATACATGCTCTAGGAGTCAGCTACTGGTTATAGTAAGATACTACAGACTGAATAACAGAACCAGAGCTCGACTCTTCTATAATACAAAATGACTATGAGCTAAAAGACTATCTGACTCTCTGACTTAGTGAATTATCTGAATAGCTCGATGTCTATGAGCTACAGATCGACTGACTAGGTAACCTTTCACTATACAAAATACATGCTTTTATAGGCGGCCCGAAGGTCTCGCCATTACAACACCGTGGGCCTATCCCAACAGTAACCCAAAAACCCTAACTGTGACAGTCGATCTATCTATACTCGAACTGCCGCTTTTCGTCACACCACAACTCTCTGTAGTCTTCCACGCTTCCCAGCGCTGATTGTGGGTACCGGCGCCGCTTCCTTGGTCGCTTCCCTTCTGTACTTCGTCTTCAATACCTCGGCCCGTTGCTCCTTTTCTATTTATGAGGGTAGCTGAGCCCTCCTGTCTATGCCGCTGCCTTAAGTGCAGTGGTTGAGCTCTCTCCTCTCGGCCGCTGCCTTAAGTGCAGTGGTTGAGCTCTCTCTTCTCGGCCGCTCAGGTACTGTTACCTTTGACTTTCTTGTCCCGATATAGCAGCTTTTCCTGTAGCTGCGGGACCCTGCTCCAACATCAAGTTAGGATTAATGACCTCCTTATAGTATTTTAATTTTCTTTTAACCGCTAAATTTTTCTTACACCATAATGCCCCAATGGTTTAACCAAGCCATGGTATCTTTACACCAACACCACTTCAGGCGTAGTTGATTTTAACTTCAATTTAAAGCAATTTTAGGAAGTCTCTAGTTTCTCATGGCTTGTATTTTGGATAATCATACTACTAAAAACATTATGAAAATTGACTGAGTGAATTTTTTTTAATATCTAAAAAGATATTATGAAAATTTAATTGAATTTTAAATTTATTTAACCAAATTGAAACCTAAAATTAGAATTTTGAAAAAAAAATCCTTATACATAGCTGCATTTTGATGACTTTTTTGGAATTAGAATATTCAAAATTTCTGAAAATTTAGTGATTGATTAATCAAATTTCAATTTTTGAAGATGGTATCGTATATTTAGGTCATAATTTACACTTAACAGATGATGGTGGATTTAAAGGTTAAGTGTTTTTCTATTTACTTTTTAGGTTAGGTGGTTTGGGCAGTTTGTTGTAGCTTTCCCATTTAGGTTTAAAACTGGTAACCAAATATACACTAGACTTACAAAAGTGTCAGAATTTTCAGTTAATAAAAAATAATTAAATTTTAAGGTAAATTATCAAATATATTTTTATTTGATAAAATTATATGGAACATTTGGTTAGATTTTAACAGTTTAAGTTTATTATGTATATGTTTTTCAAATTTTTTCTTATTATAAAAAGATAAAATATTAAAAAATAGAAAAAATTATCAAATTTATTTTTAAATAAAAACATTAAGAAAAAGTCTTTAAGTTTATTTTTAATTAAATATTTTTTTTTAAAAATATTACCAAATTTATTTTTATGGAATGAAATTATAGTATAATGATCGAAGATTGCATAATTCCAATGCAATACTCTAGTGACAGGACGATAAAATACAACCTAGGATTGGTTGTGCTGATTAAGATATTTCTCCACTTTTATATTAAGTTAAAATAATAAAAGGACAAAATAAAGTTTTTAATAAAAAAATTATTATTTATTATTTTATTTAATGAAATTGCGTTTAAAAGATTCGTAATTCTTTTAAATTATGTAATTTCTGCTGGAATTAGCATCTAGTTTTTAATTCAATAGATAATAGTTTAAATTTTACTAAATAATAATCTCAGCAATGGTCCCTTCACTAGTGGACTAAGTAAAATCTTTTTAAATTAAAATTAAGAATAAAACATTTAAAAAAATGTAGATGAAAACTATTGTCAGGAGGGAAGTCCGGTTTTGACTGCAGGTTGAGATACTGCCGATTTTGTAGTATTTCGAAAGAAATAAGATTTTTCTGCAACCATTGGTACAATAAATAAATAAATAAAATTCAATTTTAGTGGATTTCACGTCATTTTCAGCAAAATTCCGTCGCTAAATTCGGGTGAAAGGAGCAAAACGTTGGCTTGTCGGTAGGTTTTGAATTGACGGCAGCCGACGAAATTCGCGGTTCCAGAAGCCCGACTCCCGAGTAACTCGAGTGCCCATCGCCAAACCTCGGTTTACGCGTCCGGTTAAGGTACACACTTAACCATAGTTTGTCAATTAACTCCTTGAATTGATTCGCGACGAGTAAATTCCGGTCCGGTTAGTTTATACCTATTTTACGCATGTCGGTGGCGTGATTTCACGATTTACTTACGAGAAATTCTGAGATCAGCAAGTTTGTACACATCGTCATCGTCAGATGACGGCCCTGCGAATTCCTCTCGGACGATGACGGCCCTGCGAATTCCTCTCGGACGTATTCTGCCACCGACGGCAACGTCGTTGTCATTTTCGTGAATCCGGAAAATTTGTCGGAGGACAAAGTTACCGCCAAAATATCAGGCAGGGCAAGTTAGCGCCTTTATCTGGTAAGGAATAATGCCCTTCAATAATGGCGAGCTTTTGCTTCGGACAAACGTACGTCAGAGGTTTTATTTTATTTTATTTTAAACTTTAAAAAATGAGTGGTGATGGGTATGAATATAATAATATTATTATTATTTCAATAATAAGTGGTGATTCATTCTTTTCTTGAAACACAAATAAACTTGACCCTAAATTGTTGCTATCAAGAACGGGACCATCGTATTATTTATAAAAAAATAAAATCCGTGACTGCATGATACAAAAGAAAACAAAAAACGCATATATGAGAAGCCAAAAAATAATTAAACATATCCAAGTATGGGCATCAATTTATTTGGCCCCGGGCATATGTTGTTTGATGTGTACGAAATAGACAAAGTCTAGAACAAAGTTCAACCTCATCTATTCCTTGGAAACAACCTTTGGATTGAACAACATTTTTGGAAGATTGATTACTTGGACCCTACCTCATAAAGATACTTATTTATCTTCATTTTCACATATATATTCTTGTCGATTCCTGTTATCACACGATTCCGAGATGATCATATGATAAGGCTGCCATGTTAAAGTCTCAATATAATAATTTATGAACATGGACTTCATCATTTAAACTTTCAATTTCTAAAGGAGATTTGGAGAAAGTGTTGACAACTCACATTATTAAATATTATTTAATAGAATCATTTCAAGTAAAAGTCATCTATATAACTACCTAAATTATTGTGGATTTAGTGTTGTAATTTAATCGGTTTATTTATTAAGAGGAAAGTAAGGTTTTAGTCGATTAGAAAATAGTTTTAAGTCACATTTTAAAATTAATAATTAATTTCTATAAAGAAGAAACTGATTTACATAAATTTTATGATTTTTTTAATTCAAATATTATATCTATGATGTATTATTTTAGGTCACTATTTGAATTGAAACAATATAAAAAATTTTAAAAAATTTTTAAAAAAAATATAATATTTTTATATATTTAAAAAATCACATGTGCTTTACATGACATACCATATGTTCATAGATTTTTCATAGTAAACACATACAACTGTTAAAGTAGAGAAAACTTTTATGGGCTATCCAAAAAACAAACTTTTACACTTAATGACAAATACCAAAAAAATGTCTTTGCCTACATCTAGGTGTTCATCCAATAGCATACAACTTTGTCTAAACATGGTAGAAGATATATTTTTTGAACAGGATGAAAACTGAAAAGTGTTGATAGAGCAAGTTCTATTGTCTAGGTGGGGAGGGTCCTTTGTGGATCATGCTCCATAATCTAGTCACCTAAAAGTCTCCATAATCTAGTCACCTAAAAGTTCTCTCTCATGAGAAAGGCCAAAACCTATGTGAAGTATATCTTTTGAGAGCTTATTTTCCTATGACTTTCTCTATCTATAGATTTTCTGAAAATTATATATAGGTAAATGTTCAATAAAAAACATAAAATACAATATTTTTAATTTTTTTGGTGAATTTAAACAATTTAATCATATCTTATGTAAAAATAGGTTAATTTTTAAAGTAATTGAGAATTATATTTATAAATTTAAAATAACTAAAAAAATAGCTAATTAATGAAATTTTTCTCTTAGAAATGATAGTCATTGTTAAAGTTTTAGCAAATGAGTCATATGTTTTCTTCAAACAACCCCCCTTAACCCCATACATTAAACCAAGATACATAAGACAATTGTAGTTTAACCTTATGTCCTGAAGGGTATTAGATTGCATATCTCACTCTTTCTTTATATATATATATAAGCAGTGCTCCTTTTGCTCCATTTCTCTATAGCATTGGCTTCGGAGGACGCATGCTTTGCTGGACTCATGTCCAAATATTACTGTTGGCCATGTGTATCATAAATTCAATACACTCGCAGACTCCTTATCAAAGATGGCCATTGGGAGCCGTCTTGGGGTTCTATTCTGGAAAAAGTATTCTTTGGGAGCACTGATTTGTGAAGGATCTGTGATCTGTTTTTAAGCTGCAGGCGTTCTGATGATCTTATGATTCTATTTTGGAGCGGCAAGATTTTTGGTGTTAACTTCTTTGGAATTATTTTGGCTATATGACATTTGCCATTCTTGATGGTTTCTCGTGATATATTGTTAGTTAATAATAGATACTTTCTAACTATTAGTTGGCGATTTGCAGACTCCGTGCCTATGGTTATGGCATTATGTTTAGTGGTTACTTGCAAACCCTTTTTGCTTAATGTAGCCGTCTTTTGTGACACAGCTCTATGAATATATGAAGTTATCTTTTTCATATATATCTATATATATTCCATTGTTTATATTAGCTAAAGATATTACATAAACACAATAACCATTCATGAAACCAAGATACATAAAACAATTGTAATGTAACCTTATGTCCCAAAGGGTAAAGGATATTAGATTGTATATCTTTGTTTATTTATATATATATTCCCTTGTTTATATGAGCTAGAGATATTACATAAACACAATAATTAATGTTTAGAGTTAGTTTAAGTAATAAGATGTTAGGTGTGAGATATTTTCCTCAAAATTCATGAGCTCATAATTTCTACTCTCTAAAATTGAAATGAAGTTCCATCATTTACCTTTATTACTATTACATGGTTTACCTTAATTACCACCCATTGAACACAATAAATATGTGAAGAATTGTGCTTGTATGAGACAGAGATTACATATGCGGATCAATTTGAACTTTCAAAGGTTACTTAAGTGAATATAAGTTAAATGTATAAAGTGATATATATCTAATATAAATTGTCATTTACCTTTATTACTATTACATGGTTTACCTTAATTACCACCCATTGAACACAATAAATGTGTGAAGAATTGTGCTTGTATGAGACATAGATTACATATGCAGATCAATTGGAACTTTCAAAGGTTACTTAAGTGAATATAAGTTAAATGTATAAAGTGATATAATATATCTAATATAAATTGTGCTTTACTTTGGGAAAAAAATGAGATATTTTTCTTAAAATTCATAAAGTTAAAAATTTGATTTGATATTCACTTGAATTTAGAGGAGGTGTTTGAATTTTGGTACAATCATGGTTTGCCTTAATTATCACTCAAAAGAAAAAAAAGAAAAAAAAAACTAATTAATGTTGTATGTGGAAAAAAGTTACAAGAAATTGTGACATTTATTAAAATGATAAGCATATTAAAAATAGGACAGATACACTTAAGCAAGTGAACGATATTACTTTTAGGAGCGATTTTGACCAATCACTAATATTTTGTCAAATCATAACTTTTCATTTTTCATAATCCATTTTTTATTATAAACTTACTTTTATATATATTAGAACCGGGGAAACCCGGCCCACTTGAAAGTTGATGGAGCTAGAGTTGGAATAGATCATCGAGAGTAGTTAAATGGAACGGTAAACCTGGGTCGGGACCAGCCTTAATGTTAACTACAAAAAATATATACCCAGCAGTAATTAGAACTCCCACCATAGTCGCGCAAATAGACATGACACCAAATCAAAATGCAATATTACAAACACCATATAAAATATAGAACCTTAGCTTCCAACGATTCAACAATAAAACCTACCACTAACCCATACCCTGAACCCTTTTTTTATATATATATATATATATATATATATATATATATATATATTACATTAACTTTTTATATATATAAAAACTAACTTTTAATCATATTGAAAATTTTCCATGATAAATAAATGCCTATGGTCCATGGTGTTGAGTGGAAAAGCTTATCCACTCAATTGTCTCTTATCTCAACCATGATGGGAGAATTACGAGAGGCTGTCGATTCCATCGATATAAGTTGATCCATCATTGTGATTTGTGACGGGAGACTCGACGTCCTCCAATGTCTCAACAAATAGATTTCTTTGAACCAAACAAATAGAACTTTAAAAACCTAGATTCTAAGTTTTATTTTTTCGAAATTTGTTGTCGACATTGTTGTTTTCATCCTTTAAACATCTAATAACGCAAACATTATAGCAAACATACACACTATCCAGAATTTTGTTTTCATCTATTATTAACTTTATTGTTTTCATTCTTTAAACATCTAATAACACAAACATTATAGCAAGCATGTTACCCTCAAATGAATGTAGCTTGGGTGGTTGGGAGGAATGAATGTTACCCTTCCCACCCAGGTTCTATTCTTGTAAGTGACATGATGCTGTTGTGAAGCTCTTTGTAATAAATGTGTGAACGATGAGTTGACCATACCTTGATTTAGTTTGAATATCAGGTGTTGGGATTTTCCGTGGAGTCGCCCTCTAACAAATGGTGAACCACATTTTGAAAAAGCATACACACTATCCATTATTTTGTTTTCATCCATTCTAACTTTATGGTCTAATGTGGGCAATTATCAATAACATGGATTTCAATATCTCTCTATATCTAACATGCATATAAGCTTTGGATTAGAGATGTAAGAAACTCTTAAGTAGCAGACATCAAGGTTAAAGATTAGTTTGTCATATTCACGGTGCCATATCGTAAGAGTTTGGCTACTTTTTTTCAGGAAGAAAAAGCAGTCCTTGATATTCTATTAAGAATCAAAGGGCTTATAAATCACCCACCCCAGAAGGGTTACAGAACAAAGGCTACAGCGAGTCATAAGTGATACTCATCAAGATGCAGCTGGGGGGAAAGGCTAGTAAATAGTCCCATCAGAACACTGACTCATCAAGCAAATGATCATTCAATATTAGACCAATCTATCGTGAACCAATTGGGCAGATCTGCGGCTCAAAAAGAGAACTCTGATATCACATAATAATACACCCACAGGGGAGAAAGGACCCCCTCGATAGTCAAAATAACTGAAAAGAGTCACAAGTGACCAATTGGTCATCAACATATTCAGAAAACCAGCCATGACCCGGAGGAAAGGAGAGTGCAGATTTTGAAAGACTGTCTGCTCTCCAGTTGTGTTCACGATAGATGTGACTGAAAGAGAGATCGCGGAAGCTTGAAATAAGCTTTTGAGAGTCCCGGCACCAGTGATAAAGATCTAGTGGGGAAAGAGCAGTGATTCCCTTGGCCCAATTAATGATGACCATAGAGTCACCAAAGATATGGCTAAGTGGAATACCCATCATTTGGGAAGAGTGCAGAAGGGCCCATAAGCCCAGTAATTCTGCCTTTGTATTGGTACCTTTACCGACCCCCAGCGCGAAATCTATGTGACGATTCTCACTCAATAACAGGCAGTAACCAATACCAGCAGCTAATATATTGGAGGCACCATCAAAAAAGCCACATGGGAAAGTCACATGTGGTCTCGGTCCTATCTGTCTGACTGAAATCTTTCCTTTCTTCATGTATGCAGGCCGAGTGAGACAAGACTGCAAAGAGCATAAGATCTGATGAAATACCCCCAGCACTGTAACCTCATATCCTTCAAAAACAGCCTTGTTGCGTGCCTTCCACAGTGTCCAAATCATGTAGTGGGGAATATAATAGTGGCCGGAGCTGCGGTGATAATTGGACTACTAGAATTCAAAGAGCTCGGTGATAGGTGCATCTTCTGGAGGAGATTTTAGCTGCCATTGATCACATAACATTCCCAAAACTTTTTTCCATACAGGACAGCACGAGAAGAGACGATGTACTGTTTCAGCATTTAAATGACAGAGAAGACAGATGCCAAGACCATGCTTACCTCTCTTTTGTAAATTGTCCCACGTGAGGATTTTATTCCTCAGCACAAGCCAAGTGAAACAGCCGATTTTAAGAGGAAGATGAACAGTCCAAAGGGATTTGAACAGTCGGCTGCTAGATACAGGATTGTAGGCTTTTACAATACAATCATATGCACTGTTAGCTGTGATAGTGCCATCTGATTTGTTGTAATCCCAGATTAAAATATCATGTCTAGATGTAAGCCGAATACCATTAAGATCCAAATATCTGGTATATGAATCCCATATATCTTTCCAATCACCATTTAACCATAAATCCTCAGCTGTAAACCAATAGTGTAGTGCATCAGGTTGTGTATTATGTGCCTGTGCAAGAGTCTTGATATCCAGGTCATCAAGATATGTTCTCAGTCCTTCCGGAAAATGTAGTGAGAGAGGAATACCAATCACCGGATCGGTACCAATAATGATGTCCCTGCCATTTCCAACAAGCCATGAGGTGTGACAGCCCATCCAATGAATAGTTTGAAGAAACCCTCGCCAAAATGCTGAAACCCCACGTGTACAGAAATTTTTTGCCCGAAGCCACTTGATCACCGATGACTGCTTCAAGTATTTAGTAATGAGTACACGGTGCCAAAGACTGTTACAGAAGAGGACATTCCAGAAATTTTTAAGACGGAGAGCAGTGCTGAACCAATATAAATTTTTGATGCCCCACCCATCTAAATTCTTGGGCCATGAGAGATCTGACCAACATGCCAGGTGGAATTTTCGGCTGTGACCATAAGAACCCCAAAGGAAAGCAAAGGTGATACTTCTGAGTTTGTGCATAATGGAGGCTGGTATAGGTGCCAGACCCATCCAGTATACTGGAATGCTTGAGAGCACAGATTGAACAAGTATGAGCCTACCTCCCAATGAGAGCAGTTTATGTGTCCACAAACTGATCTTTTTTTCAATTTTCACCACCAGCCAATCCCAATCCTTTGTACAATACCCCAAGGGTTTAATAAAGAACCCTAGATACATGAAGCCTTCAGCAATAGGGAGCATCTTAAAGGGAATAGCTCTGGAGTTCCGGGACAGAAATATTGTTATGTAAAAGGACCGATTTATACAAGCTTATAGCCATACTTGAAGCTTTACAAAATGTGTCAAGTAAAACTTCAAAAGCTGCCCAATCCGGAAGAGTACCATTACCCATAAGTATGACATCATCCACAAATAAAAGATGAGAGAGTGCAAGAGAGGGAGAGATTTTGATTCCTTGGATAAGGCCATGACTACGAGCATCTGAGATTAATAGGCTGAGACCTTCGATAACAAGAATGAAAAGTAAGGGTGAAAGGGGACAACCCTGTTGGATACCTCGTGAAGCAGGGAAGAAGATAGAAGGGGAACCATTGATCAAAACAGCAAAGGTAGCGGAGGAAACACAGCCCATAATCCAGTCGACAAGCTGAAGGGGAGCCCCAATCTGGATCAGTAAGAGACGGATGAAAGTGCAGTTGACCCTGTCAAAAGCTTTGATCAGATCAAGTTTGATGATGAAGGCACAGAGGTGTTTGGACTTGATGGAGTGGAGTACTTCCTGTACAATGCCGATGGGTTCAACAATTTGACGATTCTTGAGGAATCCAAATTGCTCCTGAGAAATACCCACATCCAGGAAGGGCTTAATTCTGGTGGCTATGACCTTTGAGATAAGTTTATACAGGAGATTGCACAAAGAAATGGGCCGGAAGTCAGCAAAGGTCTGAGGCTTGTCTCTTTTGGGAATCAGTGTTATGAAAGTAGAATTCAGTGAGGAGGGGATAATACCCGAAATTCTAGTGGAATTAACAGCAGACAAAAGATCCTTCCCCAACTGATCGAAGAAAAAAAGATAAAATTCGACAGGCCACCCATCCGGGCCAGGGCTTCTATCTTTTTTAAAGGATTTGAGAGCATGTTCAATTTCCCCAAGGGTAACCTCTCCCACAAGCTCATCAGTATTCTCAACAGGGAACATTCTAGGGTAAAGAAGGATAACCTTTAGTTGGTGAGTGAGGCAAGTACCCCCATCATCCTTGAAGATGTTGGCAAAATACGAAAGTCCCAAAACTTTAAGAGCTGTATCATCCGAATAGGTGTTGCCAACTTCATCTGCAAGTGACCAAATGGTATACTGGTTTCTCCTTCCCGAGGCTAGCATATGGAAGTATTTAGTGTTCGAATCACCCTGCAGGGCCCATTTAGTTCTGCTCTTTAATTGCCAAGTGAGGAGAGTGTGATTCAATATCAACTGCCTTTTTGATCGGAGCTGTGAAAGAAGAGCCATGTCATCTGAGGATAGGATGCCATTAATGGAGTCAACTAAAAGGGAGGAAATGGCATGCTCAATATCACCAAGGTCTGAGTCCAAACGGGACTGATTATCCTTGATCCATGCTTTAGTGTCCAGCTTGAGGTGATGGAGCTTAAGGAGAAGAGAGTCAAGATCAAAGGTAGAATCATCCAATGAGAGATGGGCCCAATAATGGGTGAACCAGTCAGTAAAGGCAGGATCATCAAGCCATGACCGGTTAAATTTAAAAGGATAAATACAGGAGGCTTTTTGCCGATTCCATTCGAGAACAATAGGGAAATGGTCTGATAAGTCCGAGCAATGTGTCCAGGCTCTGTGAGTACCCAAGGAGGGAATTAAGGAGCTAGAGATTAAGAATCTATCTAATCTTTTACTGATTCCCTCCAGACCGAAACGACCATTACGCCAAGTAGGTCCCGCACACTGAGGAGCAATGTCCAGCAGGCCAAGGGAGTCAAACAGAAAGAGGAAGTGATCAGAAAGGGGATCAAGAGAAGAGGTATGCCCCCAGATTTCCGAGGAGTGAAGAGTCAGGTTAAGGTCACCTCCAAGGATCATATTAGGGGAGCATAGGTGGCCACTTCTTCTAACAAAATCCTAGAAAGAGACACGGTTCTTATAGGGACCATAAACATTCAGTACAGAGACAGGGTAAGAGAGCCCCCGAATAGTAACATGAGTCAAAATTCCCACACAAGTATGGAAAGCATTACATCTGATCTTACGAGGGTTCCAAGCAGAAAGAAGGCCCCCCGAGAGCCCCGAAGCTCCAATAGCACAAAATTCCCATGAAGGGAAGAGTTTGGAGAAGGCCAATAAGGCAGGAGAGGAGCTGCACATGGTTTCCTGGAGAAGCAGCATATCAGGTTCAAGAGAGTGGAGAAGGGTACGGAGGCGGAGTAGTTTGGCCTTGCCTCCAAGGCCTCTGACATTGAGAGAAACAATCTTCATGGGTCACCACTGGGGGTAGACATGGCTCTAAGTCCCCGAGGAGGTACATTGCGGGCAGCATCTTTAAGATGAACATAGAGAGGGATATAGGGTGGAGAGGCTGAGGAGAGCTCCACCCGAGATTTGCCTTTGTTTCCTTTTTTCTTCCGAACTGTGACATTGGCAAATCTAATAGAGTTCAGAGGGAGAGTGGAGGGTGAGGTTGGTGTAGTAGCAGTAAAAATAGAGAGAGCGTGTTTTAGAGAGGGATCAGTGAAAGAGGGAGAGGAGGTCGGGCTAATAGGACAGGGAGCTGAAGGGGGAAAAGAGTCCGAAGTCAACAAGGGTGGAAAATCCGCCAACGAAGAAAGAGAAGGTACAGGTGGGGCTCGAGATGGAGACAGTAAGGGTTGCAGTGGTTGAGAATAATCCTCATCAATAAAAGGTGAATGAGAAACCGTAACCCGGTGGTCAGTAGCATCAGAGGAGGCCTCAACTGCAGGTAAGGGGGAGAGAGAGCCCACAGTAACGGGAACAAGAAGAGAGGACTGTATGGAATAGGAATTATCCCCATCTACATGAGAGGAGGGTGGAGAGAGAGGACAAGGAGCACTAGGGCCAACAGCAGAAGGTGAGTCAACTAACACAGGGGAGGGATAAGATAAGCCCTGGTCATGGATCTTAGGCCCAGATCCCTTGGAATGTGACATGATAAGACCGTCAACATCATCAAGAAAGGAATCAGAAACGATATCAGTAGGGAAAGGAGGGGCCACCCGTGTACCTGGCTGCAGTAATGGAGAGCTGTAGTCGTAGCATGCCTTGTCTGTAGGTAAGATGTCGGAGCCTGAATCATCAGCATGTGGATGTAGAGAGGGACAATGTCGTCTGAGGCGACCTGTTCGATGACAAACATTGCAACGAAATGGAACATGTAGATAGTCGAGCTTCTGAATAAGCAAGCGCTCACCACATAAAATCTCAATTTCTGCAGGCAGGCCACGCTGTACATCTAGTTCAACAAGAACCCTCACCATCCTTTTATCGAAAGCCAGAAGAAAGTCAGGTTCCACAGCCACAAACCTGCCAATACAGTTTGCGATTCCCTCTAAGACACCTTTATTCCAAAGTGGAAATGGTAGGTGAGGGAGCAGTGTCCATAAATGACATTTGGTAATAAAGGTGTCCAAAACAAGTTACCACCTATTGTAGATAGAGTTATCCAAGCCAAATTTGAGGAAGAAGACATAGGCAACTGAAGACCTTTAAGTTAAAGATCAGATGCCTAAAGAAACAAGACAACCCACTTGATTATGTGAAATAATTTATGCACAACACCTTAATAGAGAGTTTATGCACAACACCTTAATATATATATATATATATATATATATAGAGAGAGAGAGA
>LPNX011098041.1:213104-255573 GCA_001517045.1 Pseudotsuga menziesii
TATATATATATATATATATATATTATGATAATCATGTAAGGATGAACCCTTACAAGTGGTTTCAGAGCTTTAAGATCGACTTTGTGCGGTGCTCATATACTTTCTCCGTTCATCTCTTCATTCTTCACACACCGTGTTCATTCTACTCACAGTCCATCTCATCATTTCCCATCCCATGATACCTTCCACTCCGATGCTCCCCACACGTTACCTCCTCACGACACTTCATCTATGCTCCCACTCCACGTTGCTCAAGTTTCTCTCCACTGCTCATCCATCGCTGCTAGCCGAGAATCCCATGTGCCTAGCTCTCCATTCCTTCCTTACCATCATGCTGCTCCACATCTCCCATCTTACTTCCCCAAATATTTGCTCCATCTTGATCCCTCCAACTCCTTAATAGACCTCATCCCTGCCACGCTCTAGCCCATTCCACACTTTTCTTCACACACTGTCCTCCACTACCATCTCCTCTCCCCCTTCGCTTAACGCCTCACCCATGCACATGCCCTGGCTGGTTGCTCCCCTATTTCCTGCACTTCTCTCCTTCTCTACCCTCACCCATCCAAACTCCACTCTTCCTCATTGCACCTGCTACCTGTTGAATCCTCTGCAACCTACCCTCCACCTCTCACCTGGTTCCTGCGCTCTCCCTTCCGACGCTCCTATACACGTCCAACTCGCACCATATCCTCTCACGTCTACCCTCCTAGCTGCCTTTTGCTTCCATTCTATGTCCACCTCCTAATAACTCATCCTGAGCACTCCCACACTCCCATCGCTCCTCATCCATCATCCATCCTTGCTACAACACTCCCACGCGCCAATCGCCTGCTTCTTATCCTTCCACTCCCTCATCGATTCACGCTCCCCACACTCAACGATGTCTTCCCTTTCTGCAACCCCTACGCTATGTTTCCTCCCGCATTGTTTCATCCCCTCAACTCCATCATCGTTCCTGCCCTCTTCCTTGCTCCCCACCTACCTTCTCACGACCACCTACTCCTTCCACCAATTGTCCACCTCCACCAAACACTAGGGTTTGAAACCCTAAAATCCACCAAAACAATATAATATAATAGTATTATTATTGTTAAATAATAATAATAATAATAATAATATATAAAACTTCAAAAAAATACTATATATTAAAACAATATATATAGTTTATCAAATAAAAATAAAAATATTATCAATTAATTAATTAATAATTATTACTATTCAATAAAATTTGAAAATTTTGTATAAGACAATGGTCTTCGATGTAGGCATTCATGGTTTTTTTAAATGAGATAAACAAACTCAAGAAGCAGAGAACGATTTTAAATGGGATATTAAAAAAAAAAAACCCACAGAGCTTGAAGCGAAAATATCGGATATCGACATGGTGGCTCAAGTTCTGCATGAAGATGTAAAATAATTAGTTGAAGAAAAGAAAAAATGTTTATAATACAACGCCCAGAAGAAGAATCTAAGAAGCCCGCGGACAAAGAAAAACCAGAAACACATTAGTCCCACCCCTCAAGTCAGTTGAAAGAGGAAGATGTTGCGGCATCTCACTTTTCAAGCAAGGGAATGCAAGCTACTATGGCACCTAAGATAACAGAAGAGGTTACACAGACATAATTTCCAAATAAAGAGATGGAAATTGATTTTTCACCCACAATAGAAGAAAATAGAACCAGGGAAAAAGCTGTTGCGACTTTCGAGTGCTCAGGACAAATAAATTTGGCATTTGCATCAACACTTACGTTAGAAGAAGGGATTCCTATCATAAAGGAACAAGCTATGTCGACTCCCAAGTTCTCAGGTCAAGCAGATATGGGGTTTGCATCGGCACTCATGACGAAAGAAGGGGCGATGACCAAAAAATAAGAAGATGTTACAACTTCTCAGTTCTCAGGTCAAGAAGTGTTGGGATCTACACCCTCGACAGAAGAAGTAGCTATGATTCTCGAGTTAAGTCTAGAGGAACACGAGACTACTGTGACTCCTACGTATTTAAGTAGGGATGCATATAAAATTGCTACTACCACCAAGAAGGAAAGGAAGTTGAAAGAAGTTATTGTGACTTTCGAGTGCTCAGGACAAATAGAGTTGGCATCTACATCATCACTCACGTCAGAAGAACGAATTCCTATCATAAAGGAACAAGCTATGCCGATTCCCAAGTTCTCAGGTCAACCAGAGCTTGTAACACACCTAGAACTGAAAAATAAATATTTTTATTTAATTCAGAAAACATTATACTAAGTTTATTGTAAAGTTTTTATGACTAAGTTGGTCAAGGATGACTGTAATTGAAGAATTATTTATTTTAATAATTAAACCAAAGAGACACCTATCCAAAGGAGACTATTGAATGAGTGTTCACTGACCCACTAGGATGAATGAGTAGCTGTAGAAGGCTGGTTGACAAGTGGCATCACTAACATTTCACTTTCTAGTTGTTGCAGGAAGCATAATCCCTAAAATTGTGGTCATGTTCCCTGAGAGGGGGAACTGAGGAGGTGGCTCATTTAATTCCAAAACTGACCCAAAGAAATAGGAAATCTTATAAATACTATCAAATTAAGCAAGAGGCACACCACTACATTCTATTTTCCAAGTGAATAAACCTTGTGACTGTTGCAAACTGAAAATTCAAGCACACAAGGAATTTGATAAGGCGATAGCTAAAGTGGAATTGTTGAGTTAAGTATGCTACTAAGTGTTAAGTTACAACAAGTTGTTGTGTGTACTATTATCCAGTGATCTTTGTACTAGTGGTTCCGTGAATAGGCTCGAGGGTCCTAAGAAAGTAATTTTGGTTGCTTCAGGAGACAGTTGGGTCGAACAATCTCCTTTGGGTGTTTGTCCCTCTTCTGCAATTTATCCAGGTTCTAAACAGATTATTATTATCTGTAATTTTTGTTTATAAAGTATGTTTCAGTTTTTATAGAGTTCAAATGGTATCTGTCCAAAATATATTTCCTTTGTAAGAAAAACTGTAATTGTTTTTCCATAATCTCATAATTAGTTTTCTAATGTTTGGTACTTTATTAGATTAAAATCAATCATTACAGTCATGGTTAAGATAAGACATCAGTATAGAAACTGTATTTGTCCTTCTCATCAAGATCTAGTTATAATACATCTAGTTACTAGTATTAAGTTTCTTTTTAGTTATTCTTATATATGTAAGTTAGAGTTAGGGTTTAGAACTCAAGCAAGATCCATACAAATCATTATAAATACACAAAGACTAGATATTAGAATTATATACCCTTTTGTTTCTCTTGTTATAAACCATGAAAACTGATAAGGTACTTATGAATCAAATAACCTCAACTTTAACTTACTATAGACTTTACAAAGAAATTTTATTGAGGTCACTAGGACGAGTCCTGCCATGGGAAAATCGACTGAGTGCTCTCTGGTTAAACCTTTTACCAATACTTTACTTCAACAGAGAAATTCAAGATCTAGTTATAAGTAGGTCGTGTACTTGTTATAAATCTACAACATTATAATATTATTTTCCCATTAAAATAAATTATAGAGTAAAACCCTAGCAACAACTTTTACAATCTAAGCATTAGGAGTAAATTGATAAATAACCAAGTGTAGAGATCGAATCCTGCTAAGGATTTTGATTAACTAAAGCAGGGTTATTTATAAGGGTTTCATGGCCAAAGAACACATTTTATTTGTCCAAATTAAAAATAAATACCAAATCGAGATTATCGACATGCCACAACTTTGATTGTAGGTCGAAGGTCATTTAAGTATTATCATCTGCTAAATGTTAAAACCCATATAAATAATCACAACAGCCTTATTGCTTATTATTTTAATATAAAACCGTATGATCCATCTAACAACTTGAATCAACTTAGTAGTGGCTTCATGGCCTTTTTCAAAGGAAAAAAAGAAACAAAGTGATGGCCTTATGGCCTCTCTCAAAGTAAAATGAAAATCTAATAAATGCCTCATAGCCGTAACAGTATTCATCACCAAACAAAGCTACAGAAGTGCTAAATAAAACATGCTATTACTTTAGCAAATATCCCTCACGGGTTTGTTCGAATAATAAAAACCATTTCATGAACTAATAAACAATAGTATTCACTTAAACCATTATCATTTTATGGTGCCCCTACGACGCTTTTCTCAAAAGAAAACGTGACAGGGTAAAGGCCTCATGACCGCATTTAGTTTTTATAGAAACAATAAAAAACTGTAAAATCGATATGATTGAATAAATACAACCACGAAAGCCCTCACAGGGTTTTTCTAAGGAAAATAATATTTACATTTGGGAGCAACAGTCATAGGACTGCTCAAAAAACACAACATAAACATAAACCCTCACACTATTCAAACAAACTTTGCACAAACACTTCGACTCCATAGTCGACGAGTCCCTTTACATTATCAACTGTAAATGCATCACGTCTATACCAAAGAGGATTACCACTTTCATGCAAAAGAAAAAACATAGAGTGGGTTCCCAGTCCATGCCAAGAAAACACAGGAAAATATTCCATCAAGCAAAGCCACAACACCCCTTAATCCATGATGCCATTTGAGCGAAAAGGTTTTAGTTACAGGTCTTATTGAAGCTGTGAACACCTTGCCTGCTTGAAGAGTAGCCATACTCTTCTCTTATACAACCATATATGAAGAAACCTGGTTTAAAATACACACAGAGAACATTATTTCAAACTTTAACTCAAAGAAAGGAATACAACGAAAATAGAAACCATTTCAAAGAATGTGTACCTTTAACCACTTTTGACGAAGGAGTTTTCTCCAGTAGTCGGCTGTTGGATTTTCAAATTCACATAAAAGTAGATCAAATAGCAGTTTCGAAACCTTGGCAGAGACACTGTCAAATGCGTGGAGCTTAAGAAGCATGAACTTGGGCCAGATCCATCGCAGACCCAAACTCATGCCAAGAACCAGAGCTGAGCAACCATGGCTCTTAGACTGACATAAGACAAAATTACATTGCAAAGGAGAAAGATGCGGTAAGTTAAAACCCTTAGGGTTTAACGATGGGACAAGTAAGTTACCCAGCTGGGCATTATGTCCATCACATGTCTGGCACATGGATACTTTAATTTGAAAATCATAGATCTTTACATGTTTTATCATAACCTTGGTTTCATATACAAAACCTTGAAGCGTTATGTAACCTTGGTGCCCTTTGTATTTTTAACCTTGTTCTTGACATAACTTAAGTTCTCGTAAGCTCTTGAATGTTCTAGGAAAAACCAACAATATTCCCTTTTTTAGATCCTTAGATATGGCTTAACAAGGCAAATAATCTCTTTCATAGGGTACATGCATGTTTAAAACAAAAAGGTCTATGTGTTAGCTCTCAAGCTAAGTAAGACCTTAACCCCACCCTTTCACTCATCAAGCAGTCTAGCAATCAATCAAGAACATAATGAACAAGTAAAGGAAAAACTTTATGACTTAATTCTTGTAATGAAACACAAATTTTAAGTATGCTCGATGTAACCTTTAGGACAAGAAGAACTAGAATGTAAACCAACAACGTATATCATTTTCTAACCATCAGTACATAAAGGTAGCGTAACATATATCAAAATAGTGTTGCCATATCAATAAGCCACGTAATATCATTGTCACGTTATGACAATTATGTGAGACTTTATCACAATACCAATTATTTTATGTTTTAAGGTTAAACAAGGTTGGAAGTGTTCTCATAACTATGTTAAGTATTGTTTACAACTGCATTATAGACTATATATATATATATATATAGGAGATGTTACATGTGATATCAGAGTGAGTTTCCAAACACTAGGACTGATTGGCTCACTTGCATACAAACAAGAAAACAAAATATACCGATCACATTTTAAATTTATTTATGTACAGAAATATAAAACTTTGTTTTACAGGAAAATCGAAGGTGTTGAAGCATCTGCTAAAAATGGATCTCGACACAATTACATGGAACTAAATAATCAACCCTCAGAGTTACTTCAAACAGTGAAATAATTAAAAGATGAACTAGACATTGTGAAAGTAGATAATGAAAGAATTCTGGAACTAAATCAGATTCTACTAGACAAAATACACAACAGAGGGAAATATAAAAGGAATATGTACGAAATTGATTATGAAACAGTATCATACAAACACAAGGGTAAGAAATTAAATTTTTTTGATAGTGGATCTTCTTCAGAAGTTAACGTAAGGTCACATAGAGGTAGATATAAATACACAAGTGAAAGTAGTGAAAACGACCATAAACCTAGAAAAAGGAAGTATAAACCTTATGAAGAAATCTTAGAAGAATTTTAAAAGATAAAACCTTCCATGTTTAACGGGGAATTAGAAAAAGGTGAAGAAGCCGAGGCTTGGTTATCGACAATGAAGAAATACTTCCAGATTTATAACTACTCTGATAGACTGAAAGCCCAAATGACTATCTACAACCTAACCGAAAAAACTGACATCTTGTGGCAGGACAAAAAAAGAGTAAAAAATCTCAAGGAAAAGTATTTAACCTAGAGAGTCTTTAAAAAGTACTTTAAAATGAAGTTTTTATCTGAACAGTATTATGAGGAAAGAGCTAAAGAATTTTATGAACTAAAACTGGGTTCAATGACAATGAAAGAGTTAAGTAAGAAATTTCTAAGTTTGTTAAGATATGTACCATATATAATTGACGAAAATCCTAAAATACAAAGATTTTTAAGTTGTCTTCCCACTAGTTTCAAGGACAGAATTGAGTTTAATAATCCAAAGATCCTTGAAGAGGGAATGTGAAAAGAAGATTTATGTTACGAACAGAGTAAAAAGAGAGAAAGCATACCTAACTAGAAGAATAAGAGAACAAGTAACTTTGATCAGAAGAGAAAGGGTTTTAAGTATAATAAAAGTTTTGGAAATAATTCTCGAAATTTCTCTAAAAGTAATTGCCAAGGAACATATTTTAAAAATAAAACACAACAAAATATTACAGCACCAAAGGGAAGAAAAATGCCTAATAATTATGTTAAAAATAATGAACTTAAGGAACCTGCAAAGTGCTGGGAATGGCAAGGACCGCATTACGCCAAGTATTGTCTGAACAGAAAAAGGAACTTCAGCAATGTGCATACCATTCAGGAAGAAGAAATAGTTGGAGATGTAGCAAATGAAATGCCCTGAATAAATGCATCTTTGGAGAATCGACAGGCTGATCATCAGACTTCCACGGTGGAAGTACAAGGTATGATACAAAACCAGACTGTTTCCATTCTGATTGACCCAGGTGATAGTTTAAGTTACGTGTCACCTAGCATAGTGGGAAAATGCAATTTATATTTGAAAAAGTTTGAAAAGTCTTGGCTGGTCCAGCTAGATACAGGGACTAAAAGGAAAGTAGTTAATGATGCTAAAAATTGTGATTTATTTATGAGTCAGTTCAAAACTCAAGTCAAGTTAAATGTATTACCATTAGGATCTTATGATATTTTAATAGGTATGGATTGGATGGAAAAACATCAAGTAATTTTAAATTATTTTCAGAAAACATTTAATTGTTTAAATGATAAAGGAGAAATTATTACAGTCAAAGGAATACCTAGGAAAGTTTTTGTTAGACAAATCTCCGCCTTACAAATGAAAAATACTATAAGGGAAGGTTGTAAAGTCTTTGCTGTACATATAATAAATAATGAACATATGGATAAATAAGATAAGTTCAAATTCAATGATATTCCAATCCTATAAGAATTCTCAGATGTTTTCCCGAAAGAAATTCCAAGATTACCTCTAAAGAGAGATCTGGATTTTACGATTGAATTAGTACCAGGAGCTGTACCTAATTCAAAGGATCCTTATCAGATGAACATTTTAGAACTAAACAAATTAAAATTACAATTGCAAGAACTAATAGACAAAAAATATGTAAGACCAAGTCTATCCCCTTGTGGAGCACCTGTCTTATTCGTTAAGAAGAAAGACGGTACATTACGTCTATGTATAGACTACCGTCAACTTAATAAAATGATAATTAAAAATAGATATCCTCTTCCCTGCATCGATGATCTGTTTGATCAGATACACGGAGAGATGATATTTTCAAAAATAGACTTGATATCTGCATATCATCAAGTCATAATTAAAGACGAATATATTTTTAAGACTGCTTTCAGAACTAGATACAGGAACTATGAGTTTGTGGTTATGCCCTTTGGGCTAACAAACGATCCAACAACTTTTATGTGCTTAATGAATAGTGTCCCTAAGCAAATACTTAGATAAATTTGTAGTCATCTTCATATATGACATACTAATTTACTCTAAAATGAAAGAAGATCATAATGAACACTTGCAGATAATACTACAGGTTTTGAGAGAACATAAACTGTAAGCTAAATTTAGTAAATGCAAATTTTATAAAGATAAGATACAATATCTAGGGCATGTGATATCCGAAGAAGGGATATTAGTAGACTCAGATACGATAAAATAAATAATTAATTGGCATGTTCCTAAGGATGTAACTGATGTACGATCATTTATAGGAATAACGGGTTATTACAGGAAATTTATAGAGGGATTCTCGAAAATCGTGAATCCCATAACATCATTACAGAAAAAGGGAAAAAGATTTGTCTGGGATCAAAAGTGTGAAGAAAGTTTTAATAAATTAAAAGAACTATTAACTACTGCACCCATATTGAAAATAACAGATCCAGACAAAGATTTCATTGTATACACTGATGCATGCAATGGAGGTTTGGGTGGAATACTGACACAAGAAGGTTACACAATTGCTTATGAATCAAGGAAGTTAAAAACACACGAAAAATAATTATGCAACTCATGACTTTGAATTGGCTGCCATAATTCATGCTCTAAAAATGTGGCTCCATCATCTGATGGGTAAAATATTTTTGCTAATGTCTGATAATATAAGTTTGAAGTATTTGTTTGATCAACAAAATATGAACCCAAGGCAAGCTAGATGGTTAGCTCTCCTTAGCAAATATGACTTTGAAATCAAACACATCAAAGGAAAGGAAAATAAAGTGGTGGATGCCTCAAGCAGAAATACAATAACAAGTTTCATAGTTGCCATTATCAGTTATAAAACTGAATTAGACGATAAATTGGAAGAATGAATAAAAATAGACACAAAATACCAAAATCTAAGAGAAAAAGTAACTCGGAATGAATCTGAAAATGTAAAAGCAGATTGTAGCTTAAATGAAAAAAGCTTAATGCTGTATAAAAACTTTATGTGCCTAACATGCCAAAAATTAAACTGTTGATTTTAAATGAAGTACACAAAAGTCCTTATTCCGGACACCTGGGGTATCAAAAGATGATAACCATGTTGAGAAAAGAGTATTTCTGGCCTAATATGAAGAACTAAGTTGCTAAATTTATAACTAGTTGTTGAGGGGGCCACTTGACCTCTTAAATGTCATCATATTTGTATAATTATAAGAGATAAAAGTAACCTTAACAAATGAGTAGTTGGAGCGGGTAAAGCCGCTCCAACCTCTCTCATGATGTCTAAATAGTAATCAAAGATTAATACTATGTCAGATTGGACGTCCCTTCCCAAATATTTGTGTTTGATGGTTGTGTATGAGCGTTAATGTATGCTTGAATGTGATGTGAAAGCCTAGCTTTCAACATCTGGCATCGTTGCCTCCTTCACTCAGTTGGGTGACAACAACAGACGTGAGTGGGGTGGTTCAAACCTTAAGGGAGCTATAAGATGTGAAGGAGACCTGCAAGGAGAAGCTTAAAAATACTGCTCGTGTGTTCATGAATCTGGTGTGTTCATGAATGATACACTACCTAAAATCAAATGCGAGACTCCTATAATCCTATAAGAAGTCGAAGACTGCGTGTGCGTTGATGAAGAAATATTCTAGGAGATAAGTTGGTCGTGTATTGATACTCCTGCGAAAAAAAAGATACGATCTTATTATTATTATTTTTTATTTAACTGCCAGTTGCCTGAAATAAAATGTATAATGATGCATGAGTCGTGAGAAATGTTATAATGATGATGGAATATCCTACAAGAAAGTTTACTCGTGCATGAATAAATAAATTCTCAGTTGGAAGGTTGAATTATCATTTGAATAATATTGTCCCTGATTACAACGTCCCTGATTGATTACAACATCCTTGATTGATTACAAGCACTATGGCTTGGAGACATGGGGATTTATGGGGAGGCTTTCATGTTTTCGACCAGCACCATGTTTTTGCTCAGGACATTACAACCATGTTCATCCTTGGTACACAACATGAGTATGCGCAATACTTTGGATATGAAGATATGCCTGAAGGACCTTACAACTTCCGCAGGAGAGACCAAAGTTTCTGTCATCTAGTGTTTGTTTGTGATCCAGAGGTTGAAATACGATCGACATATGAATTCCTCCAACATCTAATAATGCCATGAAGGTCCATTGAATGTTTGATTCAGCCGATACTCACATTGAATTTTTTTTTAAAGCCTACCTACGGAGATCTGGTGATGTTTATTCTGTCTGTTATTGGAACTTTGCTGTAAAAAGATTATTTACAGAGTAATGCACTGTTGGATTGTGCAAATCTAATTTACCTATCTTCATGCTATCATTGACGCCAGGGACCATACTCTTTATCTGCATTGTGCTCATACACTTTCTTGGTGCCGACATGTTGTCTATATATAAAAGAAGGATTGACGCCATAATAAATTTATTTGTATCATTGTCATTGAACGTTGGTCGACCTGCATATGTCAATAAAGAGACCTTCAAATATCAAAGTTTGCTAGTGCATCACTCATGGATGAAAGGTGTTTTTTATAGAGATATTTGCACATTATATGAGTCCATACATTGAGGAAGCACAGTTTGATCAAGAAGCTTGGCTGCATCCAAGCGATAAAAAGAGAAAAACTAGCCTCTCCTTGTCTATGCTATTTGCAGTACATTGATCAGTCACCATCGACCGTGAACTATGGAACTAATGCCGTATCTATTATTGATTCTTCGGTCGTCTAATCAACTGCAAAGCTTTTTTTTTCATGTCAATTGAGTGATCCATCGACTGGATACCACCAGATAAAAGTTATAATTCTGTCGACTAGCAGTCTACGTCCTTGAGGAATCGACTATAGTAGTTAGACGTTGACCATAATACTAACCAATGTTATTTGAATATCTAGTCAATATTTCTCTAGTTGACATATCTACAGTTGATAGCTAATACCATTTGATGTTGTCATTCAACAGAATATCGCCATTCGACCATCAACACTGTTGGATGCCGGAGCAACAGGTAATTATAATGCATGTCGTCGACCATCAAACCCAGGATCCTATTTGATACCCACATTGATCATGTATACCGATTGAAAAGACTTCTAACTGATGAACACCATCAACTTCTTGCCATAATAAGTCGTCAACCAGCCAATATGAATTTGTCGACTGCTTGTTTGACTAGATTCGTCATATCCTCTCTATCAACTAGTAACGATTAAAGTTGATTTATATACGACCCAATGATTGGTATGATGCCTTTCAAAGTCTGCATGAAATGTAAGTAATTTTTATTTTTAGGGAGCTTATCATGAGAATATAATGTAATTAGCTAAGACTGGTTTGAGTAAATGTTGAAATTTCTCTTCGTCGAGGAGGTGTGAAATATAGAATGGGCCCGACTGTCAAAAGACCTATCTTCAACCTTTTTAAAGTAGTAAAATTGTTGTTGTTTGTTGATCATGTGCATTGGCTACTCAAAGGATTTCTCATCATTTTTATTACATAAGTATACAACTGGAGAAACACTGCTAAGAATAATGGTCGACCATCCAAGATTGTAGTCGACTGGTAGTTCAATTGTGAAAGAAGAAAACTTTGTCTAGTGTCTGAACCCTGTAACGGTGGATATTGTACGTAAAGTTAGTCGATGAAGTCATGCACGTTGGGACCACACTAGTCCCTGTGGGTAATGTGTTATTTTAATTGTCGACTAGAGCATTCATCCAACGTGTTTCATCTCAGGATAATATGGTAATAATTAATTAAACCATTTTTTGTTTGTTTATAAAAGCATAGTTCAATTGTTTTGTCAATGCTAATTTTTAGTTGATAGTTGATATGTAAACATTAATAAGGTCATATGTAAACTTTGGTCGACATTGTATTTTAGTTGACTCCTTATTTGGTTAATGTCCATGTCGACTCATTCTAGTTGAGGTCGACTACTTGTCATGTATAGTCGTGTCAATTAAATTTTATGTATTTTAAAAGAATGTAATTGCCAGATGACTGAGTCGTTATATTGATGTGACTCTTCTTTAAGGATTTTGAAGTCAAGAGGGGGTTAAACGCAAGTCTCTTTTAAGGCAGGCGATCCCCTCCATTTTATGTAAATCAAGTTGGTCTCTTGCCAACTATTGTAATTCGAGTCATGTTAAGCCAGTGGAACTACAAGAAATTGATCATGACCAAGATCATGCACATGAGCAGGCATCACACAATCTTGCAGGTATTTCAAAAGATGACGGAATTCAAGAAGATATCATACACCTACACATAAAAGTGCTCCAGTGAGACATGATGACAATGTGCTTAAACCCCTTAGTATTGCAATGATGAAACTGTTCCTAGGTTGTGACCTCGAAAATCATGAAGACAGAGAAATGGCATAGAAAATCGAAGAGCCAAAAGGCCCTGCATGCCTGAACTGATGGAGATGCTGGTCAGAGGAGCCAGGGTGAGGCTTTAAACCAAAAGAGCTCATTGCAGAAAAGGATAGTCGACCATCTTTGTGAGAGGGTGAGACTTCGATGGACTACTACCAGATTGAAGATGGAGGCTGAAGAGTAACTAGTCACAGTAGAGCCTTATACACATGTTTTTTCCTATCAAGTTGGTGGCTGTTGCAGCTGAGTTACCTATGCATACCGGTATGCATGGTTGATGCACAATGAGAGACTATCCCAAGAAGTGGGAAGATTATTTGCACTTGAATTTGCATATAATAATCATCATCAAGCTTCAGCTAAACTTAGTCCTTTTGAAATATTATATGGTAGGAAATGTAATACTCCTATTACATGGAGTAATCCAGTTGACAGATTTATGTTAGGGACAGACGTTTTAAAAGAACTAGAACTAACAGTGAAACAGGTATAAAGCAATTTGAAAACTGCTCAGGACAAACAAAAGAGTCATGCAGACCTTAAAAGAACTACGAAAGAATTTCGAGTACGTGAGCATGTATTTGTTAAGGTAAAACCCAGAAAGAGCTCCTTTAAACTAGAGAGTTGTGCTAAATTAGCACCTAGGTATTGTGTACCATTCGAAGTATTGGAAAGAGTGGGGCCAGTGGCATATTAATTATGTTTTTCACCTAATCTTAGAATACATAACGTCTTTCATATTTCCATATTGAAAAAGTATGTGTACGATGCTACTCATGTGATCGACTAGAATTTTATTCAGGTAGAACCCGAAGGATATTTTTAGGTGGAACCTGACTGTATTCTCGACAAGAGGAAATTTTTTCTCTAGAATCGCACCATTGGACAAGTAAAGGTGCAATGGAAACACCTTACTCTAGATGAAGCAACCTGGGAATTGGAGAGTGATGCGTGGGTGGCATGTCCAGCTCTGTTCCAAAAAGCCTTAGAATAAACTTAAGCAACATTGAGGACAATGTTTAACTTAAGCGGGGGTGTTTGTAACACACCTAGAATTGAAAAATAAATATTTTTATTTAATTCAGAAAACATTATGTTAAATTTATCATAACGTTTTTATGAACAAGTTGTTCAAGGATGACTGTAATTGAAGAATTATTTATTTTAATAATTAAATAGAAGAGACACCTATCCAAAGGAGACTGTTGAATGAGTGTTCACTGACCCACTAGGAGGAATGAGCAGTTGTAGAAGGCTGGTTGACATGTGGTAGCACTAGCATTTCACTTTCTAGCTGTTGTAGGAAGCATAATACCTAAAATTGTGGTCATGTTCCCTGAGAGGGGGAACTGAGCAGGTGGCTCATTTAATTCCAAAACTGACCCAAAGACCTAGGCAAGCTTATAAATACCATCAAATTGAGCAGGAGGCTCACCACTACATTCTATTTTCCAAGTGAATGAACCTTGTGACTGTTGAAAACTGAAAATTCAGGCACACAAGGAATTTGATGAGGGGATAACTAAAGTGGAATTGCTGAGTTAAGTATGCTACTAAGTGCTAAGTTACATCAAGTTGTTGTGTGTGCTATTATTCAGTGATCTTTGTCCTAGTGGTTAAGAGAATAGGCTCGAGGATCCTAAGCAAGTAATTTTGGTTGCTTCAGGAGACGGTTGGGTGGAACAGTCTCCTTTGGGTGTTTGTTCCCCTTCTGCAATTTATCCATGTTTTAAACTAATTATTATTATATGTAATTAAATTCTATAATTGTTGTTTATAAATTATGTTTCAGTTTTTATAGAGTTCAAACGGTATCTGTCTGTAATATATTTCCTTTGTAAGAAAAAATGTAATTGTTTTTCCATAATCTCGTAATTGGTTTTCTAATGTTTGGTACTTTATTGGTTTAAAATCAATCATTATAGTAATGGTTAGGATAAGCCATTAGTATACAAATTGTATTTTTCCTTCTCATCAAGATCTAGTTATAATACATCTAGTTAGTAGTATTAAGTTTCTTTTTAGTTATTCTTATATACGTAAGTTACAATTAGGGTTTAGAACTCAAGAAAGGCCCGTAGAAATCATTATAACTACACAAAGACCATTTTGTCTCTCTTGTTATAAACCCTGAAAAATTTATAAGGTACTTATGAAGCCAATAACCTCCACTTTAACTTATTACAAACTTTTCAAAGAAACTTTATTGAGTTCACCAAGACGAATAATGCCAAGGGAAAATTAAATGAGTACTCTCTGATCAAACCTTTTACCAATACTTTACTTCAACAGAGAAAGTCAAGATCTAATTATAAGTAGGCTGCGTACTTGTTATAAATCTACAACATTATAATATTATTTTCCCATTAAAATAAATTATATAGTAAAACCCTAGCAACAGTTTTTACAATCTAAGCATTAAGAATAAACTAATAAATAACCAGGTGTAGAGATCGAATCCTGCTAAGGATTTTGATTAACTAAAGAAGGGTTATTTACAAGGTTTTCATGGCCAAAGAACAAGTTTTATTTGTCCAAATTAAAAATAAATACCAAATCGAGACTATTGACAGGCCACAACTCTGATTGTAGGATGAAGGCTATTTAAGTATTTCTTCTAAATGTTAAAACCCACAGAAATAATCACAACTTCCTCATGGCTTATTATTTTAATATAAAACAATATGATCCATTTAACAACTTGAATCAACTTACCAGTGGCTTCATCATATTTTTCAAAGGAAAAAATGAAACAGAGTGATGGCCTTACGACCTCTCTCAAGATAAAACAAAAATCTAAGTAAAGGCCTCATGGCCGTAACAATATTCATCGCCTAACAAATCTACAAAAGTTCTAAATAAAACATGATATTAATTTAGCAAAAAGACCTCACAGGTTTCTTCAAATCATAAAAACCATTTTATGAACTAATAAACAACAGTATTCACTTAAACAATTATCATTTTTTTATAGTGGCCCTACAAAAAGAAAGGGTGATAGGGTAAAGGCCTCACAACCGCATTTAGTTTTTATAGAAACGACAAAAAACTTTAAATTCAATACGATTGAATAAATACAACCATGAAATCCCTCACAAGGTTTTTCTATGGAAAATAATATTTACATTTGGGAGCAACAGTCACAGGACTTCTCAAAAAACATGACATAAAACATAAACCATGGGACTATTCGAGCAAACTTTGCACAAACACTTCGACTCCACGGTCGACGAGTCCCTTTACATTATCAACTGCCAATTCCTCACGGCTATAACAAAGAGGATTACCACTTTCATGCAAAAGGAAAAACGTAGAGTGAGTTCCTAGTCCATGCCAAGAAAACACAGGAAAATATTCCATCAAGCAAAGCCACATCACCCCTTAAGCCATGATGCCATTTGATCCAAAAGGTTTTAGTTACAGGTCTTACAGAAGCTGTGAACATCTTTCCTTCTTGAAGAGTAGCCATACTCCTATGTTAGAGCCATAGATGAAGAACCTTGGTTGAAAATACACACCACGGAACATTATTTCAAACTGTAACTCAAAGAAAGGAATACAACGAAAATAGAAACCATTTCAAAGAATGTGTACCTGTAAACACTTTTGACGAAGGAGTTTTATCCAGCAGTCGGCTGTTGGATTTTCAAATTCACATAAAAGTGGTTCAAATAGCAGTTTTGAAACCTTGATAGAGACACCGTCAAATGCGCAGAGCTTAAGGAGCATGAACTTGGCCTAGAGCCATCACAGACCCAAACTCATGACAAGAACCAGAGTCGAGCAGCTATGGCTCTTACACTGACAGAAGATGAAATTACAATGCAAAGAAGAGAAATGAGGTAAGTTAAAACCCTTAGGGTTTAACGATGGGACATGTAATTTACCCAGTTGGGAATTAAATCCATCACATGGCCGACAAATGGATACTTTAATTCGAAAATCATAAATATTTACATGTTTTACCATAACCTTGGTTTCATATACAAAATCTTGAAGCCTTATGTAACCTTGGTGCCCTTTGTATTTTTAACCTTGTGCTTGACATAACTTAAGTTCTTGTAAGATCTTGAATGTTCTAGGAAGAACCAACAATATTCCCTTGTTTAGATCCTTAGATATGGATTAACAAGGAAAATAATCTCTTTCATAGGGTACCTGCATGTTTAAAAAGAAAAGGTCCATGCGTTAGCTCTCAAGCTAAGTAAGACCTTAACCCCACCCTTTCGCTCATCAAGCAGTCTAGCAATCAATCAAGAACATAATGAACAAGTAAGGGAAAAAGTTTATGACTTGATTCTCGTAACATAACACAAATTTTAAGTATGGTCGACGTAACATTTAGGACAAGAAGAACTAGAATGTAAACCATCAAAGTGTATCATTTTCTAACTGACAATACATAAAGGTGGCGTAACATAAATTAGAATAGTGCCGCCATATCAATAAGTCACGTAATATCATTGTCACGTTATGACAATTATGTGAAACTTTATAACAATACTGATTATTTTATGTTTTAAGGTTAAACAAATTTGGAAGTGTTCTTGTTACTATGTTAACTATTGTTTACAGCTGCATTAAAGACTATAATATAAACAAAAAAATATTTACATAAAATAGGAGATGTTACAGAGTTGGGGTATGCATTGACAGTCATGACAAAAGAAGGGTCTACGACCATAAAATAAGTAGATGTTACGACTTCTGAGTTCTCAGGTGAAGAAGTGTTGGGATCTACACCCTCGATAGAAGAATTAATTGTATCTCAAGTTACCAATTCAAGAGGAACAAGGGACTAATGCGACTCCTACGTATTCAAGTAGGGATGAATATAAGATCACTACTACCACCAGGAAGGAAAGGAATCCTGGTTGACCGACTCCTTATACCCCTCCTCACAAAATATCCATACCACCAGACACCATGTGGGTTAAGAAAATACATCCCAACTACAAACCTCAAAATGTGATTCTTAATAAAAAGGTTGCACGCCTACCGGAATTTCGTTGTGGCTTCTTACAAGTTAGGGAAGCTAGCCTACATTAATAGACCAGTTGAAAAATCTATAAAATTGTATAGTAAAATTCCAGAACAAGGACTTGGTAAGAAAGACGATAACAAGGATGATGAATCAAAAGAAGGTGAAGACATGGATATGAAATATCAAGATGATATTGACAATCACAATGTCAATATCGATTGTAAAGAAAATGACATTGTCGTAGAAGTCACCGAAGTCAATAAAGTGAAAGTTAACAACAATTATGAGAGAATTGAAGTTGTAGAAGAATGCAATGATGAAAATAAAAGTGTTAAAGATGACCTTAATCATGAAACGTAGAAGAATGAAACCCAGAAGATGGTGCAACGAATGATGAGATGAACATTCTATTAGTAGTCACAACTAAAGATGTTCTAGAATTTCAAAAGGTGCCCAGAGAACAAATAAAGACAAGCTTGTCAAACAAGGAACTAAGTACATTATTAGTAGTTGCCACTACAGATAAGAAAACCATATCAAAGCATGCAGAAATATAAAAAATATACATAAAAATAGAAGGTCAGAAGAACACCATCGGATTAGAAGCTCAGAAGAATACTCCATATAGTTGTTATGCGTTCATCTACAGAATCATTTGTATGAAAATATTTGAATGGAAATGCGAGCAAATATTTCAAGAACTACTAAACCGTGGCACCATTATTCATGCCAAGAATTCCAGTTGCAGCACGCTCATAAGAAGATTCGTAGATGAATATTTTTAGAGCAAGATGACCTGTAATATACCTAAATAGTATATTACTATTATTATTAATTTATTTAACAATTAGGTTAATTAGTACTAATGGTCAAAGGTCACCACTTTTTAAGGTCTGACCATTCATAGGTTAGCTTCTATATATAAAGTAATCCCGTCAATGTAATAATCATCAATTCAATAATATATATATATATATANTATCAGAAAATGAATTAAAATTCATAAAAAGTATTGAAAGCAAAGGGGATTAAGTAGGGGAGGAAGTCATAGGTGGTGGCCCTTTCTTTTATCATGTTATTGCCTTACTAAATTTGGGTTCTCATTATGAGGGGAACCATTTGTTGAAGTGTTCACGTGAAACTAAAATTCCCATTGTTCCAACGGAAATAAACCCTGGTATTATCCGAAGGTCAGACTCTTCAAATATTAACATTTAGTCAAACTGTGAAATCAGGGTTGTTGGGGTTTATCCATTAGTTTCTGCTTATAATTTTAAGTACTTTTATGTTGGGCCAATTGTCCAATCCTTACCTATGGGGGTT
This sequence comes from Pseudotsuga menziesii, assembly GCA_001517045.1. Classification (NCBI taxonomy): domain Eukaryota; kingdom Viridiplantae; phylum Streptophyta; class Pinopsida; order Pinales; family Pinaceae; genus Pseudotsuga; species Pseudotsuga menziesii. The sequence goes on from LPNX011098041.1 coordinate 232,091, forward strand.
TCAGTAAATTCAGGATCCCAATCAGTTATCAAGGACCAAACTCCTTCTTATTTTGAAGTTGTTAAAAAATCCCTTTATAATAATATATTGGAAACATTCCATCTGGGGATTCTGTCAAGTTTAATCCAGAGGGAGATAAAAGCATATATACTCCAAAAACTATAAAACATAAAGCGGTTAGAATAGGGGGTCTAATTGGGGGTCTAAAACAAGAATTCTCCCCAAATAAAACCATAAGTGTAAGGAAATCAAAATTCAAAGATCCCAATGAAAAAAGTAACACACAATCATCAACTCCGGATGCGATGGAGCAGGTTCCATCCTTAAACTATCATGCCCATTAGAGGAAATTTCAATTTAAAATGGGCCTTCCAAAAATAACACAAATTCCATGTCATCATGTATTAGCCAATCAAAATGCTTTAAAATTCAAAAAGAAGCACTTCTTCAACAATTTCTTAATATAAATTTGGGGATAGGTATCATAAAAAAACTACTTTTTTCTATTCATATTTTCGACATATCTCTTTGTGGTTTTACTCAAATTTTGATCAGGAGAGCTCGTTGGAGGTGGAATTAAATTCTACATCCAAACGAGTACCCAGTCGGCATAGTTTTGACAGGCCCCTCTACCCCAAAAACAAGAAATACCTGAAAAAATGTGATGATGACATCATCATCATGTTTTTCAGGTATTTCTTGTTTCTGGGGTAGCAGGGCCTGCCAAAAGCATGCCGAGTGGGTACTCGTTGGATGCAGAATTTAATTCCGCATCCAACGAGCTCTTCCTATCGAAATTTGAGTAAAACCATAGGGAGATATGTCGAAAATACGAACACAAAAGTAGTTTTTTCTTTTCTTCCTCCAAAAATAATAAATATTGTTTTATTATTTTAACTATTATTTTATTAATTTTCCTTAGGAGGCCCATTTTGAGTTGAAATTTCCTCTAATAGGCTCTTAGAGATTTCAAATCCTAAGCAAGGGTTTAAAAAATGATCATTATGTCCCTAAATATAAGAAGAGTGGGGGAGCTTCCAAAAAGTATTACCCTTAAAGAGATTGATAGAGAAATAGAATCTTGTAGAATTTTTTCTTCAAGAGACTATGGTCTCGACTGAGAAATCAAGATTTTTTTCCAGAAAATTAAAAAATACTGGGTTATAGTTTCAATGGATACAGAAGGTCATTTAGGCGGGTTGTTGGCAGCGTGGAACCCTAAATCAACAAGTTTATCTAGTTTTGGTATATCGATCGAAATCCTTCTAAGTGGAAACCTTCTAAGATTTGTAGGGGAAGTCAATTTAATTAATTGTTACGCACTTGATATCCACAAGAAAGAATTTTGGGATAGCATTGTAAATGAAGGAATTCTACAATTTCTAAATTTAATCCTTCTGAGTGACTTAAACCTTACTTATCCCCATCAGAGATTTGAGGTCAGAATGCAAAAGTGGATAACCTAAGCAATCATTTTGTGGAAATTTTCTCCAAGGAAGGATTGTTTGATATCGATCCTATCCCAATTTATCCTACTTGGAGGAATGGAATATTTGGACACGAGGGTGTAGCCAAAAGACTAGATAGGTGTAGAACATGATCCTATTTTCTTGGAATTTGAATTTGAAGGAAAAAAAGAATTTATATCCCTTCAAAATTAACCATGCATGGTTGCAAGAAGAAGATTTGAAAAAATGGTCTATGAATCTTGGAAAAATTATGAAGATGATATAGAGGCATCACCTCTCATCATTTTGTGCAAAAACTAAAATTTCTAAAGTAGGAGGTTAAAAAATGGGAAAGAGTTTGGAAGAAAGCTAAAACAGAGGATTTGAAGAGGATCAATGATCAAATTCAAGGTTTAAACATGTCAAATACATTGGGCTCTCTGCCCTCACAGATTCGGGAATATTTGGTTGGATTGGAGTGGGAAAAAGTGAAAATCCTTAGGATGGAAGAAGATACATAATGTCTCAAAAGTAGGGTAATATGGGTCTCATTGGGAGGTCAAAACAAAAAATTCTTCCACAAATATGCAAAGAGTCACAGGGTCCATAATTTCATTTGGGAAATAAAAAATGAAGAAGGTTATAATTTAAGGGAATCATAATCTTTACAAGATGAAGCAGTAAAATATTTCCAAGAACATTATCAAGACCTTGGTACAGCTCCAGTTATTGATCATATTGAAGTAATCAAGGAATATCCTTGTTTTTGTTTAGAGGAAGATGGTGCAAAGGTGATTAAACCAATAGAAATGGAAGAGATAGAGAAGTTGCTTAAAGAATTATCCAAATAAAAAAGTCTAGGCCTGGATGACTGGACTATATAACTATTCCTAGAATTTTTTGATATCATGGGTGCATAAATTCTTGCAATGGTAGAAGAATCAAGGAAATCTGATAAAGTTTCTATGGCTCTAAATTCTAGATTTATTTTGATTTAATTCCAAACAAATTGAATCCATCAACCTTCCAAGATTTCAAGCCTATTTCATTATGTAACCTGATTTATAAATATATAGCAAAAGTAATTGCTACAAGAATTAAACCGATCCTATCCAAATTCAATTCCAAGGAATAGTTTGGGTTTCTAGAAAACAAGAAGATCTTAGATGCTATTAGAATATCCCAGGAGGTTTTTCATAGCATAACATATAGAAACATCAAAGCCATGGTTCTTCAATTGGATTTGACAAAAGCATATGATAAGGCAAATTAGGGATTTCTCGCAATGACTCTACTGTAGATAGGTCTTCCATGGAAAGATTTAAAATGGATAATGGCATGTGTAACTTCGGTTATTTATTCAGTCTTGATAAATGTGAGTACAATAGAATTTTTCTCAAGCTCCAGGGGGCTTCGATAAGGTTTCCCACTATCACCTTTATTATTCCTAATTATAATTGAGGGCTTAAGCATATTAATCACAAAAGCAAGGGACGAATCAGATATTAGAGGGGTATCAGACATTTGGGAAGGCTTAATGGCATCTTCCCGGAAATGACCATTCAATTTAGGTAGGTGAAGACCCCATTGTGGGTGTAACATACCCCAAATACTTGAATAGATTCTCCAAGTGGGTAGTATAAAATTTCTTCTTCTATATACTTTTAATTACACCAAATAAGTTTAGAATCATTATTTACTTAAAACACAACCATTCTTTCAATATTAAGAATCTAAAACAAAATCACTTAATGCTAATCTACATAAACAATTCTTATTGAAATTTTAATAAGGTACAACTATTACATTAGTTGCAAGACTATCTTTTGAATAAGATAACGATTACACATTTACCCTATCTTTCAAGAGTTATCCCAATGTCTTTCCACCCTTGGGACATAACTTCTGCAGCCACCACTTGAAATCATGCAACCTCAACATATATATTAGTACTATATATCATCCTAGAAATTCAAGAGCATAAGTTTCATAAAACATGATAAGTTAAATACAAAAAAAATGGTAACTGTTAAAGATACTTCTTTTAGCTTGGGCGACTGAAAGCGTGTCTATGAATTTCCTCTCAACATAGGATTTATCTGACGTATATTTTTCCATCTAAAGCCACCCCTGAGCTGGGCGACGAATCCACTGTTGATGTATTTGTAACTTCGAAATGTATTCACTTATATTGTACCTCAATGTTCCTATTGGGAGAATCATTTATATTTCATTGTACCCCGATGTTCCTATTAGGGGAGTCATTAATATAATAAAGTCATACAAATTCAATAAGGTTTACCCTCCGTTGTAAGCCGGGAAATATACCCCACAATTGAGTTGAGGTTAACTCTCCTTGTTGATCAGGGGGCAAAGTCCCGACAGTTGAGGGGAACTAGGGTTATTAGACTCTCCTAGAGATGTCGGCCCTGGTAAGTAATTGTCAAGTCAGAAACTAGTATAAATAGAGAGTGAGACTCTTTATTTTTCAGACACACTCACTCAACTAGGGTGCATGAGTGAGAGAGGAAGTGCTGGCACAAGTGAGAGAGATCAACTGTCGAAGATCATCTTTATGTTTTCAGGTTTTACTTTTACTACTGCTACTCATTCTATCTTTGAGGAAGTTATGGGGTTTTCTCCTTTATGGTTTCCCCGAGGAAAATTCTTTGTGTCTTTTGTCTCTTGTGATTATTGCTATGCATGTTATTCTTTCAGATAATATCCTAAGATCATATTGCTTAATTGATAAAAATATAACATGGTATCAGAGCTAACTTGAGAAGAAGACACTGTGCAGCTGCAAAAGTTAGGGCTTCTTAATTTTTGGGTCTCTCTCCACAATCCATCAGCAAAAGGAGGCTAAGCTAACTCTCCATTCAAGGGCGCATCTTTCTGTCGAAGAAGAATTTGATTCTGGGCATTTTTAGTTTTTGCTGCGGGAAATTAGGGATTTTTATAGAAGAGGAATTTTTGAGTGAGCCTAGCATAGGATTTCTCTCCTCATCAAAATCGAAGTTTATAGACCAAGGTTGAAGTTTTTGTTGAGTAAAACTTTGGGAAAGTCAAACCCTAGTTTGGCCCCGGGCCTGAAAAACCCTAAAATACTAAAACGGGTAGTTTTAGTACATTTTCTATATCTCGGGATTGAAGCAATCTCAGGGGCCGAAATTTTCATAGGCCGACGATAAAATCCTGATGTACCCTGTGTAAACATTTCAGCCTTAGATTCTCTATATTATGGGAGATATGATTTCTCCAAATTAGGGTTCCAGCCTCTTCCAAGATTCATACCTAAACAAGACACCTAGGGAGAATTGCTATATCTCGGGCTACGAAGGTCAAAATGAAATTTAGTAAGATGTTCCATATAGGAAATGAAGTGTTCTTTCTGTGGTAAAAGTTTTATATTATGAAGGTGAAACAGTGACACATGGCAGGCTGTACAACTTCGCTATGCTGAACAGTCCTGAAACAAGTCACCTTGGGAAAACTCTCCCAAGTCCCAATTGGAGAAACCAATTATGCTCAAACCTATGGTTTTGGAAAGAGGACAGGCGATGCTACCTCAATGAAAAGTTTCAGACATAGAGGATCCGGAATTTCAGAGATACTGCAGAAATAATATCAGGCATTTCTGTAGAAGAATTTGGAAAACTAGGGCTTCCTGTTCCGGGAGCTTCCCTCCACTGTTTTTAGAAAAATGAGTACATTGGACAGCTTGCCTTGAAGAGTTTCATATTTTTATCCAATCAGATCAGAAAGATTCCAAGTTTTCAAAATTATAGTTTTTCTTACAAACCCTAGATCAGCCAGCTTCGAAACTAGGACGGACACGGTAAGATCTAATCTTTTTCTATTTACATTTGAGGTTCTCATTTCAAAATGACTAATCACACCAGCTTGATGAAAAGCATGGGGATTCTGACAACTTCCTAGCATGGAAGTATTGTATCTCAATGGTGCTTGAAGAAAATGAATTGGACACCTACATAAGTGGAAAGGTTCCAGTTCCAGAGGGAGATGAGGCTAAAAGCCTTACACAAGAAGAACTTGGTCAAGGCCAAGAAGATCATTGATGATTCAATAAAGGATCACCTTATACCACAAGTGTCTTCCCTAAAGACACCTAAAGAGATGTTTGATTCCTTGACCAAGCTATTTGAAGGGAAGAACATATATCAAAAGATGAATTTGAGAAAACAATTGAAGAATGTGAAGATCCAGAATGCAGAGACCATACAGTCATACTTTACAAGGGTTTATCAAATCAAAGAACAACTTGAAGCAGTAGAAGAAGAAGTGGAGAATGTAGAAGTTGTGATAACCACCTTGAATGGCCTCCCATGGTCATAGGATTCATTCATTCAAGGAATGTGTACTAGAAGGAAGTGATCACTTTCAGCAGACTCTGGGAAGAGCACACACAAGATGAAGCTCGACCCATAATAAGAGAAGAGAAGATGGGAGCAACTGAAGATCAAGTGCTCACGATTCAAAGAAGATCCCTCAAGTGATGAGGAATATGAAGAACTCAATTCTTGAAGAGCCTGTTATCCATCTTGAGCATTTGGATAAGAAATGATGTTGTTATGAATGAAGAAGATGATGAAGCTGAAAGAAGGAGTCTACCCCCGAAACAAATAAAGATAAGTAATCAATTGTCATTTCATGATATTGTTTTGTTATTCATTTGTTTATATTCAGTTGATGTATTATGCATGATAGAATGTTTGCATTAATATGCATGTGATGGGTAAGTAGCTCATGATTCTATACAAATCTCCATTGCTACTTATCTAGAATGAAACCTATTTGCTGACATATTGGATTAGTTCACAATCCGAAATGATGTCATGGTAGAGATGGAAGGCATCTAGAAAGTTTCCGTGAGATATGGATGAATGTTGTGTTGGCTAAAATAGTTGCATGATTATATCTTTATGCATAATAATTTGCCATTATGAATATGCCTTATGAAATGTTTCTAACCATACAACTAATGCATTTGATTTGTAGGAAAGATCGTGTACAATTGCCTACAAGAAAAGAAGGATGAGACTTGTTCCGAAGAACAAGTGATGACAGTTCGAGAAATAATCCAAGATGAAGAATAATATGACGATACTTTCAAAGAAAGAAAGAGGCCTCAGACACACTCTAGTATGTGACAATGTTGAGTGACATCATTGATGCAGATTCTTCCAGCTATGAAGAAGTAGCCAAGAAGAAAGGGAAGGAGAGTACCAGTTCAAGAAGAATGATGTCTAGGATGTGGTATTTGCAAGTCCCATCATGCAGTAGATGGAAACATCGTGGGATACAAGGAAATATTCATAGCACGAGTCTTCTCACGGAAAGAAGGAATAGACTATGAAGAGAAATTTGTAGCAACTAGAAGTTAAGACACATGATAGGCAGAATCATGTGTGCAAATTAAAGAAGGGATTGTACGAGCTCAGAAGACACCCATGGGATAACACATTTAAGAGGAGCTTGAAGATCACCTAGAGTGATGAAGATCTTAACCTTTTCTACAAGGTTGAAGATGAAAGCCTATAGAGGATCACAAGCTCATAGATGGGTGCGAGAAGAACTTTTGGAAAGGTTCAAGATAGAGGATCTTGGTATCCAGTGACCCTAGATGGATACATAGAATATTAGTAGTAGATGAAGCTACTTGTCACTCCATTATAGAATGTTTCAATGCATAGAGTACGAAAGGAAGAGGGAGAATGATGCTCCACTTCAGAGGGAGTGACTGCAGAAGATCCCGAGGTTCGACATGGTATGATAGGATGGACAGATTACTGATGACTCTAGGCTTTACTGAGAGTAAAGAGGATTCCAACCTTTACTTCAAGGTTGAAGGTGGAATACCAGTGATGATCCTATTATATGTCGATGACTTGTTCCTGACAAAAAAGAGGAACTCATTAAAGTTGCAAGAAGGAGACTTGTCGTCGAGTTCAAGATGAAGGACTTGGATATGATGCACTACTTTCTAGGCATGGAGGTGTGGTAGAATGTCGATGGAATCTCCCTGGGTCAAGGGAAGTATGTAGTAGAGATCCTGAAGAGGTTCAGGATGATGGAATGGAAGGCCATGCCCACACCTATGGAATCGAACTTGAAGCTTTTGAGTGTTGCTTTATCAGAGTCGGTTCATGCCACGATGTATCGTCAGATGATCTGTTCCTTGATGTACCTGACGAATAAGAGAGCATATATTTGCTTTGCTATGAACACATTGAGACATGTTCACCTGATGGTTGCAAAGCATGCAGTGAGGTACCTAAAGGGTACAGTTTATTATGGGCTCAAGTATGAAGCGAATTAGAAGATTAACTTGGAAGGTTATGTGGATTCGGATTGGGCAGGCAATGCCATTGATAGGAAGAGCACTTCGAGGTGCTACTTCAATATGAGATTAGGTGTGATCTATTGGTTTAGAAGGAAGGAGTCATGCATGGAACTGAGTACAGCTGAGGAAAAATATGTTGCCACTTGCTTGGCTACTTGGGATAGAGGAGCAGTGAAGCTCCAGTTTGTGATTCAGATCGATATCTCTCGAAAGAGGGAGTTCTAGCATAACTGGTGCGACAGGTTGTCTGAGCATAAAATCCTGGCGAAGCTCGTAGGTTGCTCAAACGTAAACAGTCCTGTAGGTTGTCCTCGGATGTAATCGGTCCTGGCGAAGCTCACATGTTATCCTTGGAAATAATCATCCCTAATGTGATTCTATGCTAGAAATGGCCAGAGTGAATTTTGAGTACTTCAGGGAGAAGCAAGGTGTTCTCCAGATCGAGGTTCCCTCCAAGGGGAAGTGATGAGTCCGTGAGCCCTTCCGACATGGTGGCAGGCCAGGTCTCCCATGGTAGGATGTAACTGCTGAGCCTTTCTAACATGGTGGCAGAATGTGTTCCTCCCATGGTCAAATGCAAGTGCTGAGCCCTTCTGACATGGTGGTAGGCGGGGCCTCCCATGGTTAGATATAAGTGTTGTGCCTTTATGACATGGTGGTAGGTGGGGCCTCCCATGGCCAGATATAAGTGTTGTGCCTTTATGGCATGGTCGTAGGATTGGTTCCTCCCATGGTCAGATATAAGTGCTGGGCCTTTTCGACATGTTGGTAGGCTGGGCCTCCCATGGCCGGATATAAGTGCTGATTACTGCATCCAGTATGAAAAGGGACTGGCTCTATAGGGAAAATACTTACAAGAGGCAAGGTGCTGCATCCAGTATGTAAAAGAACTAGCTCTGTAGGGGAAATACTTGCAAGAGGCAAGGTGCTGCATCTAGTATGAAAAAGGACTTGCTCTGTAGGGGAAATCCTTGCAAGAGGCAAGGTGTTGCATCTAGTATGAAAAAGAACTGGCTCTGTAGGGGAAGTCCTTGCAAATGCAAGGAAGTGCATCCAACATGAAAAAATGTTGGCTCTGTTGATGAAGACCTAAATGTTGGCTCTGTGCATGTTATTCTCTCAGATAAGATCCTAAGATCATATTGCTTAATTGATAAAAATATAACATCCACTAGGTTCGAGAGATAGTTAACTCTTTTGCAAGGCTTTTATGGACAATGTATAATCCTCAATTCGAGATTATGACATATCTTAGTATTTAAATCACAAAATCCACTCCAACTAAAAACTTCATTATCCTAAATCATATGAAGGCTACTTCTTCAACTACCAACTCTTAGATTCTTTAACATGGAACCTAGTTTGAAATAAACACCAACATTGGATTAGCTCCTTTAGTGAAACAATCCATTTTATTCTTTGAGTAAATGTGTTGTGGCTTCCTTGTAGTGAGCCACTAACTTTACATAAATATTAATATATTTTTTATCAAAATATTGTCATATAATATTGACGTTAGATAAACTTGTTCATATAATGAACATTAATCCACTTCTATTAAATCAAGAATTGCAATATATATATCAATACAGAAAGTATAAAAAAAACTGGATTCAGATCCACAATACCACAAGGAAAATTGCAGGCATGTTGGAATGAGATCCACGCTATAATAAAAATCATAGGCATCATAAGTTCAGATCACAAACAAGGAAATCGCAGGAATGATAAGTTCAGATCTAACATCCACCGGATATCGGAATCGCAATTATTTTTAGATCTATGAAGAATGTAGACATTGCATCAAAATAAATGCTGGGAAATATTCTCAACGCAGGCATCATCCATTCACATCACAAACAAAGAAATCGCAGTCATGGTAAGTTCATATCTATTACAATATAGACGCAGACACAACATATAGAGATGACCTGGAATCTAAATTCATAGATCCTGCCCAATAAGACACAGCCAACGGTACACAAAAACAATAAACCCCACAGATCTGGGTCCAGGAAATCCAAGAAAAGATTTTTTTTCTCTTTCTATGGTTTGAATTGACAATATAATCAAAGCAAGAGACAATTATCCTCCAAAAGCTTGGGTTTAAACTATCACCATCTAAAAACATGTATTTATATACCTCTTTTTATATTCATTTATGATAGCATGTGTCTCTTAGTAAAATGGATTCAATGTTATATGGCTTCCCATTTTGTCATATGTGGGAATGCTTTTATTCAAAAGAAATTATGTACATATATTTAAAAGTATAGTTTGTATCTATACTTAAGATAAGTCCCTTCACTTAATGAATTATCCTTACTTCCTTGTCACTTTTGCGAGAATCATATATATATATATATATATAAACATTTATTTGCGTAAATAATTCATTAATTAAATTAAGATGACTATAATATAGTCTTTTCAAGAGAAAGCTTAGTTTCTTACTGTAAGTTCTAGGGGAGACTCTTTGGCACTTGATGCCATACATAAGTACTAAGTAATAATTATCTTTTCACCTAAGAAACAATAAGATCATAAAAACCCACTAATCGTTATCCGACTAAAAGTCTACGGAGGGCTTACTTCGACTTAGGATGACAACTAAGAGTTTAGTTTGTCAAATGAATTGTTATTTTTCTTCCAGTTCCCAAGGATTCCCTCAACTTTTACCTCTACCCCTCTACTGGATTCGTCCCCAATCATCGTTTTAGTCGTGCACTCTTTCACTCTCGTAGCATTATCAATTTCAGCTATAATTCGACAAGGCTAGGATTAGTACTTACAATGTTTTTCACTTACACTTTTCCATTTTTGGTCACGTACCGAGGGGATGTTACAGTGGGAGGCCCAATTGAATATATGTTATCCAAATACTTAATCTACACTTTGAGGTCGAAAGAATACTTCACACTGAATCCATGTGTGGTTGGTAGCACAGGTTTTCATGCAACTCCATTCTGGATCGTGGCCTCTCAACTGGGTTTTACAGGTAGTATGGTTGTGGAATGGACTAATTTCACTCTAGGTGTTTATAGGGGTAATGTCCAGCTTTCAGAGGAAAATAATTCCATTAAATGGACATCAACTACACAAACAAGTCTCCTTAATTCCCACTTGGAATATGATGCTCTATTATCAAGGGCAGTGGTGGAAACCCACTTGTAATACAAGAAATGTTGGAAATTGAAAGTTCCACACAAGATCAAAATTTTTTCATGGCTTGCATTGGAGAATATAATACTCACATGGGATAACTTACAAAAAAGGGGCTTTATTGCTGCAAAAAATTGCCCCCTTTGTGCAAGAAATGAGGAATCAGCAGTGCATTTGCTAATTTTTTGTCCTATAGCATTTTAGGTATGGAAATCAGTGTGCAGAGATTGAAACTCAAGGTTTAACTAGTGGAATATTTTCTTCCGAATTTTTTTGTTGAATTGGTTTAAACAGTTTCCACAATGGGGAGAGTTGGCTTGTTTTAAAGTTTGGGGAATTTGGAAGGTGAGGAACTTAAAGGTATTTGAGAGAAAAAAGTTATTCCATTGATAAGGATGCTAATAAATCCATTGCCTCCTTTTTTTAATATGGAGGCATCCCAAACAATTTGCAAAACCGTAAAGGCAAAGTTTCCAAAAATCCTCTAGTTTTTATTAAGGGGCATATTGCGAAATTTAATGTTGCCTCTCAATATTCGAGCAAGCGTGGTGTTGGTGTAGTTATAGCTTGGACAAATCACATCATTTTAAATTATGGCATAACAACGATCCATGATCTAACATAGGAGGGGAGATTATGGGACTTTGGATGGCCCTTCATTTGTTAAAACAAGACATATTATCTTGGATCAAGTGGTAATCAACTCCTTGTTGATTGTCAACTAGGAAAGAAACAAATTCTCCATACAAGCTCTTAATATTTAGTTCTGGTTGTCGTCTGTTTTTGTTGAGGAACATATTGCGAAATTTGATGGCACCTCTCAAGATTCGGAACAAATCATATTCACCTTTGAATACCCCCAAACTTTCTTTAAATGTTTGAGATAAACATGTTGATTTCTAATACCAACCTAGCAAATTTTAGGTATATAATGTAACACGCCAAATTAAAGTAAATTATTATTCTTTTTGAATATTTTATTTAAAAATATTTTTGACAAGAAAGTAAAAAATAGATGTAATGGATTATTCTTATTTATTAATTAAAAATACTAGAAGGAATCAAAACTGAAATAGACATTGAAAGAGTGTTTACTGACCCACAAGGGGAAAAGACAAGTGGCGAAAGTTGTCAAGTGACAACTCAAGATGCAAGAGGCATCCTCTCCAAAATCAGGTCAAAACTCCTTGTGGAGTGCTAAACAACATGATGCTCATAAGTGACCAAGTCCTAGGAAAAATGCTATATAATAGTATGTCCATTTAGTAAGAAGAAGGATAGTAGTGGACATGGAATTGATGTGTTAATGCAAGAGATGGCGCATTAATTGGATTTTGTCATTGTGGTTCAACAAACTGGCTCGGGGGTTCTGGAGAAAGTGGGACTTGGATGCTCTAGGAGTTGGTTGGGAGGAACGACTGTTTCAATTTTGTTTTCCCAAGAATGGTGGAAGGTTCCCTATTCTACTTCTTATCTATTCTAGACTTGTTTAAAGTAAAGTTTCAAGTTAATCATGAATCAGATTTAAATTTTTACAGCAATGGTACTATGCATATTTTCCTATTGTCTTCTCTATTTTATGTTATTATGTAAGGTAAACTGACGTTAATTAGAAGACATGGATTTATGATCTTATTATATTATGAAAAATCTATGTTTTTGGATTCCATACCAGAATCAGAGATTTGTATAGTAATGGTTGTAATGTTAGCATAATTAGGAAATCGAAACGAAGGACTATCATAGATCTAGTTAAATATTCTATTTTATGCTTGCTTATGTTCTAGTATAGTATTTTAAATGGATTTATTTGAACTAACCATTTTCTTAGAATCCAATGGTTTCCTACATATCTAGACTGTATCCTTTCTTTTTTAAACTGTATCGTTTTAGAATGATTATTTCAAAAATAGAATCATATTGTTTCAAGTTAAAATTTAGTTAATTTACAAACAAATTTTCAGAAAGGAAATTTCACTAGTTAACATAACAAAATTGTAGAGAAAATTCTTAATTAAACCAAATCAAATAAAATAGAAAGGTTTTCCAATCACTTAACGTGTAATTGAAAAGACTATAAAACTACTGCTTATGAATTTCTAGGATGGAAAGAGTAGAGCCGAGAGGTTTTTTAACATCCAAGCTATAAGTCATATAAATGAATCTCTAAGTTCATAAGAGTAAAATTGGAAGTAATATCATCTCAAAACCCCAAATATTTCAAACATAGATCGAGATTTTCTATGATCGAAGTAATAATTATAAATACAATAAAAACCATAATATCCAAATCTGATTACTAAATCAACTAACTAACAGTTACACGATTGAAGTTGTTTGGGCAGTCCATTATAACTAAATCAATTAGATGCGTTATAGCTATTACAATAGCTCACAGATCTAGTTCATAATTGCACAATACAATCTAGCAAAAACTAAACAAGTAAAATCTAATACAATCATTGAATATACACACCCACAATATTGTATCATGGGTAACCTAACCCTCTACCGTATGGATTTTCCCAAAAGAGTTATAACTCAAATGAATATCAAAATTAATAAACCATGTGAAACTTATATAAACAAACCCCATTGTTACGAAGAGAAATTCCTATGGCTTGGGGTACCACAACAGACAGCTTGACTCTAGAAATAAATCCTTTCCAATATGCAAGAGAAATCAAATATCTAACACTAAAGGATCAAAACTCGTACCTTATTCCGAACGGTTGAAGTAGATCCCTATTGAGCTTTCCAACTTCAGCTTGAATTGATGAATCACTTCCTCAACAACAAGTAAACAAGACAAACATACTATATATATTGATGTCAGATCTACTCTAGCATATATAATCAACAATGTATAAGCATTTGAAATCATCCATGGATAAAATATTCATTCAAACATGCATTATTGGACAAGAAAAGATATTTCTATTAATATAAAATCAAAGATTACAATGAATACAACCTTTGTCGGTACGTCTGCAAATCATAGAAACTGAATCCCCCACTTGGGCCTCCACCACCTCAATCCTCCATCTCGATAGCAAGCTCACTAGCAAAAGGCAAGCTTGGGAAGAACACCAAAGTGCTCCAAGGGACAAAGGATGCAGACTCAAGCACAAGTTCCAGCAACAATGGACTATAATTTCTTTGCTCTCAATTCTCTTATGCCTTCAATGTATCTAAAGGGTTCCTTATATAGCTTTTCAATGGGGTAATGAAAGGTCGAATCCGAGAAATCTCAAGGCATATGGAAGGCCAAGAGACAAGTGATTCGGATCCATGTCAAGGAAAAATCCAAAAGGATTTGGATTTTGTATACATCTCGATGTACGCAGTTTTAGAGGTCAAACCCGCGTATATACGCGATAAGGGGTTTAAAAGTCGCGTATAGAAATTTTCACATGTTTATAGGGATGATCTAGGAAACATCAAAGGAAAAAAAATGGTCCAAGGGGTCTAAGGAGTGTGCAGAGGGACAGGGGAAATCCATACAAGTGTGATTCACCTGGTGTGGTAAAATCAGCTATAACAGATGCCCCCTAATGTGTGAGGTCAGAGGGGTCATACAATGGCCGAAATACATTATAAGTCCATCCCAGAAGTGGAGTGATGAAGAATCCCAAATGGAAGACCAGACACCCAATCAGCATAGTACAATGATACAACTCTGCACATAACTACAAATACATATAGCAGTCCCGGATACATAAGAGTATAATGGCCATGAATAGGAATGATACAAAATATCACATAAGTGGTCATCGCCATGTACAATATACATAGATCAGAATTTCCATGATGAAGATATACAAAGGATCATGATCTCCATAATGGCTAAAGATATAGAATGGATCAAGATCTCCATAATAGCTGGAAATGTCTAACATATACTGGAATCAAGTCACGAGAGCTAAAATCTCATGAACACTGGCAGGATCAAAGAGGTAGCATATAAGAGACGCCACCAATCTAGAATGTCTTCTACACAAACCGCTACGAATACAAGTCCTACTATGTGAATAGAGGTGTCGAGGTCGAACATAGTAGTCCATCGTCTGATTATCGGTCATTGATGTATACCGTTAACATACGCGAGATCACCCACCGATAACAATAATGGGAATCAAGGTACTAGAGTGCAAACTAACAAGTGCGAATAGGTGTGCTGAGGTCGAACACTTGAGAGGATCCATCAATCAGGGGACATTAATGTATTCCCAAAAACTGTCGATGGTGAGAGAACCTGCCACTGTTGACTGCAAGTCTCAAGGCACTAAAAAATGACTCTAGATTCCAATCCCAGAATAAATGATCTAAAGTCGATGGGATGAAATCCGTTGGAAGGAGGGCATTAAGGCAACCCCCATCATCCAACACGAGGTATTCAGCAAAGCTGTATAATGTGGAAGGACTCGATCATAAGGTGCATGAACCAGTAATTGTACTGGGAATGGTCGACATGCAAAGTCAAGATAACTGAGGAATGGCTGACTCAGGTTTCAACTTCCTTCGAACAAGAGAATACCGGTGAATGGTGACTGAATAAAGGTAGCATAGACTCAATATACAAAACTGGGACATCTCTGCGACACAGGAGTCATCGACAGAGGCTCCACGAGGACTGGAAGCTTAACCAGTCGGTGGAGATAAACTCAGATAAAACGAGTACAGCACCTAAAGTCAAACTATAAACCCAACCAACGGATGTGATATACAGTGATTTGTTCGAAGGCAACACGACTCGACAGCTGCCAAAAGATAATATCTTTCCTTATCCGACTTTTTGGTTTTTTGATTTTTTGGACTTTTTCAAATATTTAAAAAGCTTGAAAAAGAATAAAATGGCTTTGTAGTTATAGACTAGGAGGAGACGAGTGTCATATGGGCAAACAAACTAGTTCTAAGTAGTGGAACATACCTATGCTCAATGTAAGGATACATGTGTAGGATAGCGACACTCGGGGGAAAGTCCCCTCCCGGTAAAAATAGGGAATAAAGCTGCAAAGGATATATAAAATGGATCTGCATGGCTAGACATGAGACAAGCTCAGGCTATATGGCTGAAACTCAATGTCAAGGAAGCTGGTGTAAGGCTCAATTGGGCAGGAAAAGATCATGATAATGCAATTACAACTTGACATACGGGAGTCCTGAGGGAAATATGCCAGCAAAAGATCAAGAGGAGTATGAGCCTCTTACGAAATGTCATGGCAGTACTATACAACGGACTCTCACACCCTAAGGGACAAAAATGTCGGCATGGGCACCAAATGCAAATAAGGCGCTAACTAGGGTACCCATGTAAGGTTAAGCTCTACCACTCATATCATGCCACTTCTAAAATAGCAAGAAGGTTTCGTGACATAATAGAGTGGGTTCGTACCTAAGGCTATAATGAAACGGTCATAAGGTCATGCAAAATGCAAACGGTGATGAAACCTAACCTATATGCCAGTTTAGACATGATATCTGAAATCAGCACGAACGAGTCAATCCAACAGCCAAAACGAAGCTCAAAAATGTCTCCTGCATCATAAATTAGTCCAAAAACGGTCCAAAAGGATTAAAAACGGTCCAAACTATAGAAAAGGGGGTAAAAATTTTCAAAAATTTGAAAAAATTCTATAAATAGTAAAAAATTCAAAACATTATAAAATATTTGAAATTTTTACCCATTTGAGCACAGAACTTCAACAGCGAATTCCAGGAGATCCAGTCGGCAGAATCCACTACCGTTTTTCTAGGTACTTACCCATGCTCCACTCTTTCATTTTGATGCGAATTTTATCAATTTCCATGGTGTATTTAGTATTCTAGGCCAGTCTAAGATGCGCGCCACAACACACACAGAAATCGAAGGTTTTTTTGCGTATAGGGCTGGATATATGCGGAAAACGCCCTCAAAGTCGCATACATACGCGGAAAACGCCCTCAAAGTCGCATACATACGCGCTTAATGATTTTTAAGTATTCTAATGGACAAAACTCAAATTTTATGTGCAAGATGGTCCTAGAATGGAGAGAACGTGAACATGGTGATGTAGAAGAGGCAGTAAGGGCAGATCTAATGGCTCAACAAGCGTTACGTGAATGCGGGCTTTACAAATTTTGGTGTCTTGGTGGCTTAAGAGCCAAACCAGGACTATTGCAGATGTTAGTGGACTACTGGGATCCAGACTCAGAGTCGTTCCAGATAGACGGGATGTCCCTCACCATAGAAGTGGAGGACATATATTTTATTACTAGACTTTTTCGACGGATTTAATTGTAGGCATAGCCTTAGCCCATTTCGTGAAGTAGTCAACAGCCACTAGGATATGATGATGCCCCCCAGCTGAAGCTGGGTTGCAATCCATAAAATCAAGCCCCCACTTAGTGAAGGGACCGATGGTGATGATGGGATGTAACGAGGCAGGTTTCGAGCACATATTACGTGTAAACACTTGGCAAGGATGGCACCTCTTGATCGCATCTACACAATCCTTAAAGATCGACGGCCAGAAATAACCCGCTCTTAAGATTTTTTGGGCTGTAGAAAGCCCAGATAAATGACCACCACACGCCCCTCCATGGTAATCATTCAGCACTACCTCAGCCTCTTCATGATTTGAACAACGATGTAAAATGGAATCTACCCCACGACGGTGCAAAGTGTTATCCACTATGGGGTAATTCTTAGACACGTGATGTAACCGTCATTGTTCATCCCATGAGAGGTGAGTAGGGACCTTCAATGTTTGTAAATATATAATAATATCCCCATACCATGGGTCCAAAGTTGAGATTAAGAAGATGTGCTCATCGATAAACGTATCTTCACAAACCAAATCCTCGGCCTCGCTTGGGAAATCCGATATAAGCTCCGCAAAAATTAACGATTTCTTCGATTTTGCCGAAACAAACTTGAGATCGAATTCTTGCAAGATGACAATCCATTTATTATATTTTCCCCCAATCATCCTTCAGGTGAGGAGGAATTGAAATGGATTGACATGGGCTACAACCAAGGTCTAGTGAAGGAGAATATAATGTCTCAACCGTTGAACCGCATGTACGATAGCTAAGGCAAGCTTCTCAACATGGGAATAATGGATCTCCATGTCAATAAGATTCTGGCCAGATAGTATATGACATACTCTTGGAGCTCCTCATCCTCTTGAACCAAAACCATACCAATCGTCTCCATGGACGCGGCCACATAAAGTAGAAAATCACGGCTATAGTCTGGGGGACTAATCACCGGGGCCGATGCTAGGGCTCGCTTAAGCACATTGAAGGACTCCTGGGCTCGCTCATCCCAACAAAAGGTGGTGTCCTTTTTCAAAAGACGCATAAAGCCTCTAGTCAAATTGACAAAATTGACAACAAATCTCTGTAAGAAGTTTGCCATGCCTTGCAAACATTGAAGATGGCGAATGTTTTTTGGGGGAGACAATTGAAGTATTGCCTCAACCTTCAAAGGGTCGACTCTTATACCCTCCTTAAAAATAATGAATCCTAATAAGCAACCATAATTCACACAAAATATGCACTTGTGAGGATTTAACCTGACCAAATAATGGTGGCACCTTTCGAATACTAATCTCAAATGATAGGAATGACACATTCTCATACGAGAATGAGCAGCAAGGTCATCCAAAAATACTTTGATAATCAATTTGAGATCATGGAAGATCAAGGTCATAGCCCGCTGAAAAGTAGCTCCGGCGTTCTTAAGGCCAACATGCATTTTTCGATATGCAAAAGTTCCCCAAGGATAAATAAATGCGGTCTTATGTTGGTCCTCAGGTTTAATTTGTATCTGATTGTATCCGAAAAAGCCATCCATAAAGGAAAAAACCTCTCTACCTGCACACTCATCCAAAATCTGATCAATAAATGGTGTGGGGAAATTGTCCTTAGGACAGGAACGATTCAAATCACGGAAATCAGTACATATGCGGATCGCTCCCTACTTCTTATCAACTGGAACAGGATTTGAAACCCACTCCGTCAAGGGAATGGGATAGATAAAACTAGCTTTCAACATTTTCTCTATCTTTGCCTTAATCGTGGGTGCTTTCCTAGGATTCACTGCACGCAAGCGTTGTCGAACAAGCTTAGCATTGGGATAAGTCTTAATCTCATGTTCAAAAATGCGAGGGTCGATACCTAGCATTTCGTCATAAGACCAAGCAAAGATATCACGAAATTCTTTAAACAGTTCAGTGTATTCTTGAATCTCAGCATGGGAACATTCTGCCCCAATATAGACATTCTCTATCCTGCCAGGATCGCGAGAGATATTGATAGGAATCGTTGGAGATATATTTTACATGTTCCCATCAGCCATCGGACCAGGAGAGCTTAATGGAACCATGGGAATACCAATTCTCTCACTAAGAACCTCCCTAAATTCCTCATGCTCCAAGCGGTCAAGCTCGGGAAGAAAGTAATATCTATGATGCAACTCTTCCCATGGTGGCTCAACTCCCGACATGGCCTCAATAATCGCTTCGTTTGAAGGAAAAACACTATCAAGGCAGTCGTGCGCACGAGAAGACTGAACTGCCCATGCAGGCAGCACATATGGGTCCTCCTCCTTCGTCCGTGAAGAGGAAGGACTAGGCTCTGCAACACATCCAAGATTAGCTTGATAAGCTACCCTAGTTGCAGGTAACGGCACATCCATCATGATGGGCTCACTCGAAGTATTTGGTGTAGGAAGAATCCAAGGATCTTCCATATGACTCATGCGAAAAGACATCGATCTCATAGATGTCGAAGCCTCACCGGACCTAGACCCTATCATAAGGACAGGTGCGGGACAACTAAAGCTTCCCATAAGGGATGGATACATCCCCACACCCACACTCCCAGTTGTCGGCTGAGAGTGCTCTACAATCGGGATCGAAGCTCCCGAAGATGCAGTAACCAACGGATTCTTGAAGGACATTTGATCAATCGTAACTATCTTCCCATTAGATGGAAAGCATACAACTTGAAATAGTGAAGAAGCTTCGGCTTGCATACTGTACATCCAATTCCTACCCAACAAGAGATTGTAGTCAAGGGGCGCATCAACCACCTCGACCTCTATCGCAATGGTCTTCCCTCCCAAACGGTCTTTAAGGGAAAGAAGGATCCTGTACGGATTAAACGATCTCCCATCAAACACAGTCAACATGGTACCAGATTTAGACAACTCAGGGGAACCTAAACCCTTCCAACATGATAAAGACATCATAGAAGTAGCAGCGCCTTCGTCAGTCACAGTGCGCTTGACGATCATGTTGAGACATTCTACATGAATCAAAAGAGACACATAGTAAGGCAAGCGAGGCTGAAGTCCTGCGGTTTAAAATTTAATCACGGAGGAAGAATTATCATCATTCACACCAAGGGCAGAAAGCAAAGCCTTCCTTTGCGAAGGACAACTCTAAAGTACTTCTAGTGCATACATCGCACAAGGAGTGTGGCCCAAATCCTTGACAATAGAATAGTTCTGGGTGGCTCGGGAATTAGGATTGTGCCTCGAGCACTTAAGGAATCCCTTAGGAATGCGAGGTGCAACTTCAGGTTTATCCACAGGTTTTTCAATACGCAAAGGAGTTCCTGGTGGATCAGGTTCCTTTCCTGGGTTGGGTTGTGACGAACCATAATCCTTCGCACGGGTCACAACCTTCGCAGCATGCACCATGTTAATGCAACCATGACCACTACCCTCCGGCGGATCTTGATCACCACCAGACTGATCATGGGTCCTCGATTTCATGTTTTGATTGTGAGGCAAAGGGTTAGTCAGCACAGCTAGGCCCTGCGCTAAGAATCTCGAGGCTTCATCGATACGAGGGCACAAGTAAGTGAGGTGATCGTCCTTACATAAATTGCAAGGAAATTTAACCTTACATTTAGGTTGCTTGTCCCCCCCAGCATTATGGGTGTTCTTGTCATTAGTATTAGAATTTTCATTCCTATTCCCACCCTTCTGATTATTCATACCCTTCTTTCTATTCCTTCTGGGTCGCTGGTTACCCTTCTAATCCAACGATTGTACCGAAAGCACACTTGTCGTTTGTGTGGGTTGATACGAAGCCGTGGCTTGTCCTGAAGCAAATTGGTTGATTGACAATTGTTTGACCTATTGTACAACCGAATCCATAGGTTTAGCACTCGCACAACCAACAATGCCATCGTCATGTGGTCCAGGTTTAACTTTGGGGTCGAAACTAGAACACAGAGCATTGGGAATGATCTCGTATAACAAACTGGATTGAGCATAAATCAAATACAGTTCCTGCGCCCTAAAAATGGCTTGTTCCTCATTTTGCACTCCGGATGTAGAAACATCCTTCGCTATATAAGGAAATAACGACTTAAGGAACCGTTCGAGGAGGAATTTCGTCGTATAAAGGCTTTAATCAACCTCTTCCGTCTACGCCACTCTTGGATATGGTCCGAGATATGCGTGGCTTTATCCTGCCGAAATGTCGACAAGGGTTCCATACCAAGGTCGTAACACACTGTTAGCTGGAAGTGGTTAAGAAAAGTCATCGATAGGTCATCGAACAAAGCGAATGCCCCCCTAGGTAACTCTATATACCATTTCATGGCAAGCCCTGTAAGGGTGAGTTGAAACAACCTTAAACAAATTGAATCTTGGTGTAAGGAATTTAAAGAGCACCATAGGTGAAAGGTAGTAACATGTTTGTGTGGATCCTCTCCTGGTTTTCGCTCGAATTTGGGTATATTCTAGGGAAGCTTAGTAGGGATAGCCGACCAAGCCGGGTCATGAGATATAGGATCGTTCGTCAATATCGACAAGTCAGGAAGATTTAGCGTTGTGAGGAAAGGGAGCCTAGGATGAGCAGGTCGGTGCACTGCTCCCTGATAGTTTTGATTCATATAGGTCTGATTACCATAACCAGCATGGCCTTGACCATAGTTCCCTCCTCCCATTTGACCCGTATAGGGTGGCATGGAAGCACCATATTGTGGTGTACCTTGAGTACTCGGGGCTATGAAGCTATAATTTGGATAGTAAGCGGGTTGTTGATACCCGTACCCATAAGGTGAAGAACCCTGTCCATACTGTGTCCCATAATAAGGTCCATAAGTCATCGCATGAGATGTCCCATGATATACTCCGTAAGTAGGAATATACATTCCGGAAGTAGGAATATAAGCTCCGGAAGTAGTAACATGACCTCTAGAAGTATGAACATGACCTCCCGAAACAATGGGCGGTACTTGAACCTGAGACACAACTGGTCGAGAAGCAGCAGTACAGACATGACTCATAGCAACATTCTAGCCATAAGGACCACGTGAAGGAGGTGGAGGGTGAACATTCGAAGAACTAGGGACAGAGGATGAAGGGACCTGTGAAATTATGTACGTGTTGTTCCCTATAGTCACTCATCTTGGATCTGGTATCCTAATAGGATCACTAACCCTAGGCTTAGGAGGAATATGTGATGTAGCTTCCACCGCCGGGATGGAAGGTGCAATGTGACTTGTGCTCCCAAACCTCTCCACATGGTAAGGAATGAGAGTGCCCCCAAGCGTAGTGTTAGGCTCAAACTCAGACTCGACATGAAATGCCAAATCATGTGTGGGAAAACCAGATATACCATAACTAGTGCTCGCAGGTTCAAAATGAGTCTCATCATCTTCCGACATTCCATACCGGTGATGCGTCAATGGGGGATCAACACTAGAGTAAGTAGGTCTATCATGAAAAGTACCTATCTCAAAAATTACAGGACCTAACTCAGTCAAATTGGGTGAAGGATCATAAGTAGGAGTAAACTCCCCATCTTCCACTTGAATGGGAGAGGGTGGTTCAGGAATACCTTCTACATGGTCTCCCATCGTTTGTTAATCAATGTGTGAAGTTATTAATTCTTGCACATGATCTAGGAACTAAGAATCAATATCATGAAAGAATAATCAACAAATACTCATGAATTGGTGTTAATCGGAACCGGAATTGGTTTCCTCTTTGTATATTTAATAAACAATGAATGGTTAAAATACCAATGTCAAGCAATAGCTTAACTCCATGAAGAATTTAAATACCTAAGGAGACAATTCGAATTCAGTGAGTGAGTCTAGATTAACTGAATCTCAACCATTGGTTCACACTCAGTTAACCACTTGACCAAAACCCTAATTGACTCACCAAACCCTAACTGAAGTCGGAGTGCAATAAATGACTGAATCTCAGCTGAAGGAGATCAAACACATGTCATAACAAGCCAACCATCAAGTTCTAGTGCTCCATGACTTCAATGAACCACGATGAGGTTAACTAAAGCTGAACTGACCATCATAAGTTGGTGGAGGTACCTTGTTGACTCCAGATCATTAAATAATAATAAATAATCATTAAATAATATATTCAATGACAGGAGGAACCTTAATTGACTGGTTGAACTGATTGTAACCACCAGTTAGCAATTAGGTGCATTAATGTCACTCAGATCACCCCCGGAGTGCTCCAGTTAGCCTCCTTG
>LPNX011098041.1:255781-284386 GCA_001517045.1 Pseudotsuga menziesii
GTTTGCAATCTTCTCATCAGTCGGGCAGTATTGCAGAATGATGGTCCTGTCATGCACTAGCTCGCTGATGTAGTGCATGTGAATCTCTACATGCTTGGTCCTCTGCCTGGTAACTGGATCCGTGGATATCTTAATAGCAATTTGGTTGTCACAAAAGAGGACAGTGGACAAAGTACTACCAAGATCAAACTCTGAAAGAATGCCTTGCAACCAAACTGCTTGGATGCAAGCATTCACCGCTCCTCGATACTCGGCCTCTGCTGAAGATAGTGCTATGGCAGCCTACTTTTTGCTTGACCAGCAAATAGGGCCACCACCAAACATGAATAGATATCCAAAAGTTGACTTTCGATCAATAGAATCACCCGCCCAATCGGAATCTGTGTATCCAACCAGCTCTAGCTCGGAGTCTGCAGCATAGTGAATGCCGTAGGTCCTGGTTCCCTGAATGTACTGGAGGATCCTCTTGGATTCCTTCCAATGAATATCATGAGGCTTCTACATGTATCTTGATACAACATTCACAGCATAACAAATATCAGGCCTAGAATGTGTCAAGTACAACAAGCTACCAATCAGCTGTCGATAGATAGTGCAGTCCATGGGAGGTATGTGTTTTCCTTCTTCAAGGCTGATCCCTGAAAGGAAAGGGAATGGTGTAGGCCTACATTCAGCCATGTTAAAATTGAATAACAGGTCTGAAATTTATTTGGACTGTGTGACCATAATCCCATCAGAATTTTGCTCAATTTCGAGCCCCAAAAATTGTTTTAGAAGCCCCAAATCACTCATTTCAAAGGCATTGTGGAGAGCAGTTTTGATGGCTAAAATGGAGGAAATTGTGCTACCTGTGATCAATAATTCATCAACATATAAAACAATGATAATTATATGACCATCATGCTGCTGTAAATACACATTTGGATCTGATCTACATCTCTGAAAGTTTTGCGAGAGAAGGAAGGCATCCATCTTGGAATACCACTCTCTTGGGGCCTGTTTTAACCCGTATAGTGACTTCTTTAGCTTGCAAACCAAAGATGGATCAGTGATGTAGCCCTCAGGATGCTTAATGTATATTTCCTCATGAATATCTCCATGCAAAAAGGCTGACTTAACATCCATGTGATACACCTCCCAGTGCTTGGATGCGGAAATAGCCAAAACAAGGCGGATGGAGTCCATTTTTGCAACTGGTGCAAAGGTCTCATGGTAGTCCACTCCTTGTACATGAGAGAAAAATTTTGCTACTAGACTTGCCTTATATTTTTAGGTTCTTCCATTAGCAGCAACCTTTTTCCGAAACACCCACTTGCATTGAACCAATTTCCTTCCCGGAGGAAGAGAAACTAGCTCCCAATTAGTGTTTTTCTGAAGAGAATTCATCTCTTCATCCATGGAAAATTGCCATCTCGGATCATTCCAAGCATGGTAGTAGGATTTTAGATCTGAACTAATCATCAAATAACAATTTTCGGACAGCAAATTATCAGAACAAGAGAGCGCAATACCTGCTCTTTGGAAATCAGACCAGGTTCTCCTTGGATCATCCGGATTTCCAATGTTGTCTCCTGCGGAGGAGAGTGTCTTTTGGGCCCATGTAGGAAGATTATTTTGCACTTCAGGTTCTAATTCAGCATCTAATGATTGCTACACACTGATATCATAAATTATAGGATCCAAATCAGGGTCATCACCCCCAATTTCATCATCCAAATATTCAGTGGAATAGGAAGGAAATTTAGTAGTTTTCTCCTTCACTAGTTCCACCTCCTGAAGAGGCTCATCGAACTTGACACTTCTCTCAATGATGATATGTTTGGTCTTGATATCCAGTAGCTTGAATCCTTTAGATTCATTAGGATACCCAATAAAGAGACATTCTATGCTTTGCGGTTGCAAAGCCCTTCTTTTATCAAGTGGAATCTGGGCCCATACAGTGGACCCAAACACCCGTAGGTTCGACACATCTGGCTTGTGTCTGAAGTATGCTTCAAAAGGAGTATTTCCTTTCACAGATGAATGTGGCACCCTTTTCTGAATGTATTCTGCAGCATGCATGGCTTTAGCCCAAAATTTGCAGCAAGCTTCTTTGACTCCAACATACAGGTGGTCATCTCTTTGAGAGACCGGTTCTTCCTTTTCGCTACTCCGTTCTGTTGGGGAGTGTAGGGAATTGAATGTTGGACTTGAATACCACTTTGGGAGAATATGTACAGGAACTCATTACTGACATACTCCCCTCCATTATCAGATCTCAAGATCTTGATCTTAAGCCCAGAGGCATTTTCGATCAAGGCCTTCAATTCAAAAAACATTTCACATACTTCTGATTTCTTTTTGAGAAAGAAAACCCATGTATACCTTGAAAAGCCATCAATAAAAGTAAGGAGGTACCTTGATCCATTCATGGATGTGACAGGCATTGGACCACTGATATCAGAATGTATCAGCCCCAATATGCTTGTAGCTCGGTTTGCCTTCCCCCGATCGAACTTGTGCTCGAGGTGTTTTCCAATCACACAACCCTTGCAGACTCCCGTGGTTGCCTTGATGACCGGGAGGCCTTCAACCATGGAGTTTTTCTGTAATTGCTGCAAATATTTGAAATTAAGATGGCCAAACCTCTCATGCCACAACTTACTAACCTCATTTCCATGAGTTAGCAGAGCGGTGGGCTTTGCATCCGCAACAAAGTGAGAGAACTCATAGGCTTTTCATGATGATTTGCAAGGCCTTTTGCAATGAGTTTCCCAAATGCAATTTCTGTTATCTCAACATCATTTGGGCTGAAAGAGACTCTCTTAGGCATTCCTGTATGTGTCATCTGATAGACACTAAGGAGATTTTCTGCTAGAGACGATACATACAAAACATTAGAAAAAAAACCATTTTCTAGATCTACAGTACCTTTTCCTTCGGAAATGATGGTGGAGTCATCTCCCATGTGGATGGGGATGGATTTTCCGGTCTCCAAGGATAAAAAGGAGTCTTTTTGAGCCATCATGTGATTTGAAGCTCCACTGTCAATCAGTAGTGCTTTGGAATTCGAAGTGCTTGCCATGAGGGCATGACCTTTCTCATGCTGTGGTTCCCAATCTTGGTGATCTCTCCTCCGAAAGCTCTCCGGAAGATTGATGTGATTCCTCTCAAGGAGAGAGGTTTCTTCATCAAGCTTTTTCTTCATGCAGGCATGTTTAGGGTGAAAACCCTTCCCACAGTAAGAGCACCTGACTTTTTCTTTCCCATTGTGTCCTTTTCCTTTGTTCTTCCTTGAGCCGGAAGATTCATCATGCTGCTGATTTTCAACTCTAGGCTTGGGAGCATCAAATTTAGTTTTCTAATTTTTTTGCTACTTTCCTTTACCCTTCACATATTTAGGCCCCGAGACATGGAGGGCTTGATCAGGGGAAGATCGAATGATCCCCATCTGGAAAATCTTGTCATGTTCATTAGTTAGGGACTCAATGAAGGCATTGAGTGTAGGCATCTTCCATCCGGGGGTTGTGAGCTTCCCTGCACGGAATGTAGAAAAAAAAACTGAATAATCAGCCCCGAGTTTGGAGAGGATGGCTAGGATGAGCTGATCATCCACCTTCTCCACTTTGCATTGCTTCAAAAGGAAAACAATATGCTTGAACTTTGTAAAGAAATCATTCAGAGTCTCGAAATTGGAAGGTTGGAGAGACATGAGTTCATTTTCGAGTTGGTAAACTCTCAAGTCATCATGCTTTCCATATAGAGATTCCAATTTGTCCCATATTTCTTTCAGTGTCTTCATATCCATAATATGGAAGAGAAGGTCTTCGGAAATAAAGAGGCACAAGAAACCGAAGGCTTCATACTTCTTGTTCAAGAATCTTGTTTTTTCTATGGCGGATCCAGGCTCAACTTCAGTGTCCATGGCGACTCTATGGAGTCCTTTGGAGTGCAACTGAACCTCCATTTTATTTTTCCATGTGTGGAAATTGTATGGAGTCAAGAGAGGTACTGAGGAGGCCATCTAGATATGTTGTAGCGAATGCTTCACCTGTAGAAACCTGAAAATCAAAACAGAAAGGGAAAAATAAGGTCGGACAACCTGCACATTTTAGGCTTTCATCACACCCAGCATAGTCAATCAAGCAAGCTTGATAAACAAGTTCTTTATTTGGGATATTGAGTGGTAAGCCTTGGCTTCTGGTGCAGTGCTGGAATTTTGAGCTATTGCTCACTTTTCATGGAGAAATCTGTCAAAAATCTTGTTTTTGAGAGATTGATCTTCGTCCTGCCGTATGCTCTGATACCATATTAATTCTTGCACATGATCTAGGAACTAAGAATCAATATCATGAAAGAATAATCAACAAATACTCATGAATTGGTGTTAATCGGAACCGGAATTGGTTTCCTCTCTGTATATTTAATAAACAATGAATGGTTACAATACCAATGTCAAGCAATAACTTAACTCCATGAAGAATTCGAATACCTAAGGATACAATTCGAATTCAGTG
The DNA here is from genome assembly GCA_001517045.1 of Pseudotsuga menziesii. Lineage (NCBI taxonomy): Eukaryota > Viridiplantae > Streptophyta > Pinopsida > Pinales > Pinaceae > Pseudotsuga > Pseudotsuga menziesii. The sequence continues at coordinate 260,278 of LPNX011098041.1, forward strand.
AGTGAGTCTAGCTTAACTAAATCTCAACCATTGGTTCACACTTAGTTAACCACTTAACCCAAACCCTAATTGACTCACCAAACCCTAACTAAAGTCGAAGTGCAATAAATGACTGAATCTCAACTAAAGGAGATCAAACACATGTCATAGCAAGCCAACCATCAAGTACTAGTGCTCCATGACTTCAATGAACCCCGATGAGGTTAACTGAAGCTGAACTGACCATCAGAAGTTGGTGGAGGTGCCTTGTTGACTCCAGATCATTAAATAATAATAAATAATCATTAAATAATATATTTAATGACAGAAGGCACCTTAATTGACTGGTTGAACTGATTGTAACCACCAGTTAGCAATTAGGTGCATTAATGTCACTCAGATCACCCCCGGAGTGCTCCAGTTATCCTCCTTGACTGTAGGAGAAAGCTAAGTTAGCCTCCTTGACTATAGGAAGGCGTGCGTGTGACTAGATGATGGCAATTAATGCTCCACTGATGTCAATTAATGTCAATTATACTTAGGATAGTGGTTTAACTAGGCCAATTTGACCAAAAGAGTGTGTATGATGGTAAATGTCTCCAACAGAAGTAGTCCGCCTGGACTGTCTATCTCTCTCTCCCAAAGGAGGAGGAGATGTAGAAGACGAAAGTCCTGCTAAACGACGAGAACGGTGAGGAGCCGCACCCGAATCCACAATGACTCAAAAAATATAAAATACTCTCTAATTACGCAAACCCTAGGCAAGCTAACGTGCATAGAGCATACACCAATAAAATCTAAAGCCAAACACAAACAATCAAGGGTAGGATAAGTGAGCTCCCAAATGAAGCAGGTATGTCTCGCCTAGGAGAGGCTTGAGACTACCATACACAACAAGCGGAGGTATGTAACCAATTATTGTGGCCCTTAGCTTCAACACGTAAAGTGACTGCGTTGTCTGACCCCAACCTGGCCGGGACACCCGCAGAATAACCCCTGCAGAGTACCCCCTCGATATCCTAGGTAAGCCCACTAAGGTCACCTCAATATAATCAATGGTTAGGTAGATAGTCGCAGGCGGAATTGACCGTATGGGCAAGGTAGCAAAGCCCAAAAATCTCGAAAGAGCCCCCAGATACGAATACAATCCTGGAAATATCTCCGGTTCTACTTAGTTATGACTAGGGGTCATCCCAATCAATAACCGCTCACACTGCCTCGTGCTTAACTCCCTTTTGAGAGGAGGATCCTGAGAAACACTAGTTATACCAAGGAATTTCACACACTCACCTGGACAGACACATACATGGTGTTGTTTAGTGGTCTTGGAGAATTTACTCACAATGAACTATTCCAAGACCTTAAAACCTAATCTTGTTGGTGACCCCTATCAAATAAAATCGTGTAGTTCATTTTAATTAAGCGTTGATTTTAATTGGATTTATTACTCAAAATAGGTATATGGCCATGCAACTAATGACGTTATGACACAACATGAAGTAAAATGCACACCTAACAATCAATGCAAATGCATTGTGTCCATGAAAAACAGGGTATGCTACTACGTGAAATGCACAATTTTCTTCAAATGGTAAATGCAAGATTTCCTATATGAAATCCTGCCTAATACTTCAAAGCAAATCTAGTGCAAGTACTATGCAAAATGCAAGATGCAATGCATAATGATAATCAAATATTTTTGGATTTTTTGAAAAAAAAAAATGAGATATTAAATCAAAAGAATGATTCTACAACCCCCAGACTCTGCAAGCACATTCAAGTAGCACTCAAGCAAAGTACTAAGGTAAAATAAATCTAATGCACTAATCCCAAAACAAAAAAATAAAAAATGAAATGACAAGAACATTCTTCAAAAAAGAAATTTTACCCTAAAAAAAAGACGTCTCTGGTTAGAAACAGAGGTGTATACAGACTCTAGCAGTATCAAAGGAGACTCGGCAATCATCAAAATTCACCCAGCAACAATCAATCTTCCTCTAGAAGGAAAAACTAAGGGCATACGCGACTGTTCGCAGTAAACCCGTGTGTGTACGTGGAAATAGCAGTGAAACTCGCGTATGTACGCGATTGTGAGTTAAAAACTCGCGTACAAGAAGAAAGGTGCATAAAAATAAAGGCAAACAGACAAGCTAAGACTAACTTCACACCAATCAGACACTACCAGAAAAACATGCCCCTAGACCCGACATAGAAACAAAGAAAAAAGAGCAATTCAAAGTCATTGAATGCCGATAGAAAACCCCCAAAGGACAACTACTAGGAACTCCCCAGCGGAGTTGCCAATTTTGTTACGGAGAGAAATTCCTATGGCTTGGGGTACCACGATAGATAGATTGACTCCAAAAATCAATCCTTTCCAATATGCAAGAGAAATCAAATATCTAACACTAAAGGATCAAAACTTGTACCTTATTCCGGACGGTTGAAGTAGATCCCCGTTGAGCTTTCCAACTTCAGCTTGAATTGATGAATCACTTCCTCAACAACAAGTAAACAAGACAAGCATACTATATATATTGGTGTTAGATCTACTCTAGCATATATAATCAACAATGTATAAGCATTTGAAATCATCCAGGGATAAAATATTCATTCAAACCTACATTATTGGACAGGAAAATATATTTCTATTAATATAAAATCAGAGATTACAATTAATACAACCTCTGTCAGCATGTCTGCGAATCGGAGAAACTGAATCCCCCACTTGGGCCTCCACCACCTCAATCCTCCATCTCTCGATAACAAGCTCACTAGCAAAAGGCCAGCTTGGGAAGAACACCAAAGTGCTCCAAGGGACAAAGGGATGCAGACTCAAGCACAAGTTCTGGCAACAATGGACTATAATTTATTTGCTCTCAATTATCTTATGCTTTCAATGTATCCAAAGGGTTCCTTATATAGCTTTTCAATGGGGTAATGAAAGGTCGAATCCGAGCAATCTCAAGGCATATGGAAGGCCAAGGGACAAGTGAGTCGGATCCATGTCAAGGAAAACTCCAAAAGGGTTTGGATTTTGTACACATCCCGATGTACGCGGTTTTAGAGGTCAAACCCGCGTATATACGCGATAAGGGGTTTAAAAGTCGCGTATAGAAATTTTCACATGTTTATAGGGATGATCTAGGAAACATTAAAGGACAAAAAATGGTCCAAGGGGTCTAAAGAGTGTGCAGAGGGACAGGGGAAAGCCATACAAGTGTGATTCACCTGGTGTGGTAAAATCAACTATAACACCCATTTGAAAAATGATAAGTGGCTCTATCTAGTGGACCATCTCACACATTCAAATATCTTTAAGGGTCTTTAAGTATTCGACTCTACCTAAACCCCAAATTATTGTAAGTCATTTGAGATAGCATACACCATTCAGTAAAAACTACAACGTATACATACAAAAAGAAATACAAGAACGTTGGAAATAGAGAGGTTGCAAAGCCATTGCTGCAATTATTGTAGACCTGTAAAGAACCTATGTACAGTAGAATTATCTTTCATTTGTGGTGAAAGCCTTGTTCCTACATGGTCCACGAACCCAACAACCTAAATATTTAATTAACCCTTACCTCATGGTTATTGATGGGACATTGATGCAGACCGGGAAACATCCATGCCTAGAGATTACATGCAAATTCAAAACAACTAATTATTGTCAGTTTCTAGATAAGAAAGGATTGGTTTCATAATGCTTGACATAGTAGGAATTTTATACTCTTCGTTGTTTTTTAAAGTACATTCCTGAGAGGAGGTGACCTTGTCGCCACTCTTGCCAGCCATTTCCATAACCTGCATTTAAAGTAGTGTAGTTAAAACCCCTTCATACTTAGTTGAAAACTATAATTACTTCTTTACTGCAAAAAAAGAAAAGAAAAATGTGTTAGTGACCGAATTTTGAAGCTTACCCAAGTTTGACTATAGAGACATCCAGGGGTCGGTTCCTCCTGAATTCCCTTATTACTCACTTACCTGCAAACATTAAATCAAACCTAAGTCAGTCATCGCTTATGCCTTTAAGGTTGAAATAAATTTTGAAAAACAAGTGGAACCGAAATGAGAGTTGCATACCTGGTTAAAGGCATGGAAGGCCCGACGAATTTTGGTCTTTTTCCTTCTCCATAACAAACCAGCAGGGTCGAGGCCATTTGATGGCCAATAATGCAGATGGAAATATTAGGTACCTCAAAAAACAAGCAAAGTAGTACATTAACCATCTGGGTAACTATGGGATCAAAAACCGCACAGCGCAACCATGGAGGGTAGAGCCTTTTCATAAATCATTGTAGACCAAAAAAAATGCGAATGAAACCTTCAAAAAACTTAAAACCATAATAAACACTATAAAAAAACCCTTTCCAACAGTTACGACAGACGGAGGGCTGAAATTTCATCTTGTTTACATATGCAAGCTTTCCATTAACTTCATGGCTACGCTGTCAACTCACAGCCAGGAAACATTTATTACCAAGGTCAAATTCAGTACTAATGTATCATAACCTTTGTAACTCTCGTTATTGCATAGCTAAAGACCATAGATTTTAAAACCTCATAGTTGTTTATGCCATGGTTTAAAACCACAACTAAGGTGTGAGCGCCATAAAGCCCAAGTATTCAACATTTTAAACAAACTATTAACCCTTTTTCATATACCTTGTGTTAGGACTATGGTCCACACCATGGATTAATATATCAATACCTCGTGCCAAGGAAAGTGGGATCGAGACTATGGTGTTTAACACCATAGTCCCCCATCCTTTCTTCTTCATAAAAATATGTTATGCGAAGCCCCTTGTTAGCAGCATGCCATTAGTTGCTAGAGTTAGGGCATGGTGGCTAGGGAAAACCTTAGCCTTAGGCTAAGTAACCCCTAGAAAAACCATATGGTAAAATAAATATAAAAACATTAAGAACATCAACAGTAGGTGGGGAGATAAGTTCATCATTACCCATAGGAAAACTTTGTTTGAATTAATACCCATCCATTTCAAGAAGAGTCAATTATTATACATTTAAATGACAAATTGTTCATGCTACGACCAATTACACATGTTACAATATTCACTCGGGAAAAAGAGTATATTGAAAATTTTTTACTATGGAAATTTATAGGTTTGTGACAGAATGGTATCAGAGCATGGTTACAACACTTGACCTGAACAAGCCCGACACTAAAACTGATAAAAACAGAAAACTAACTTCATCCTATTGTGGTTTGAATTCTCTTACGAAACAAAAAGAGAAGAATAACTTTGTTTTTTGCAGGAAATTATGGTAGGTGTAGGAATGCCTGTGGAAGAAGAATCCCATCATAGAAATCTAGTGAACAATGAAGAGGGTAATCTAAGGGAGGGTGAAATTTGGGTAAATCTTAATGAGAGTCAAAACAAAAACCCATCTAAGTTACAACAAACTGTTAAAGAATTAAGACGAAAATTAAAAAGAGTTAAAGAAGATAACAAACGTATTATGAAAGCACAATAGGAGTTAAATAACATTCTGCTATCTAAACTACACAGTAATGAAAGAGAGAAAAATAAAAAAATTGAAGTTAACATGGAAAAACTACACCTTACAAACGTAAGGGAAGGAAGATTAAATTTTCCAAACATGAGGCTGAATCTTCCAGTGAGGAATCAACCAAGCACAATACAGAAAAACATCAGGATTCTAGTGAAAGTAGTGACAGTAATCAAAATAAAAAGAAAAATAAACCTTATGAAGAAATTTCTGGAGAATTCAAAAAGTTCAAACCTCCTATGTTTAGCTGAGAGATCGAGAAAGGAGAAAAAGAGGAATCTTGGTTATCTGGAATGAAGAAATATTTCTAGATCTATAACTATTCCGATGAATTAAAAGAAAAATAGCCATCTATAACTTAACATAAAAAGCAGATAATTGGTGGCAAGACATAAAAAACAAAAAGTATAAAATAATGTTACGTAACATGGAAAACCTTTAAGAAACACTTTAAACGAAAGTATCTTTCAAGAAAGTACCACGAAGAAAAATATAAGGAATTTTACGAATTAAGGTTAGGTGTTATGACCATGAAATAACTTTGTTGTAAATTCCTAAGTTTACTTCTTTATGTTCCCTATATAATAGATGAGAAACAAAAAATACAATGCTTTCTCCACTGCTTACCTCTTATGTTTAAAGAGAGGATTGCGTACGAAAATCCAAAATGCTCGAAGAAGCAATGACAAAAACAAACTTCTGTTATGATCAGAATAAGAATAAAAGAGAAAATATACCTAACTGGAAAACAAAAAGACGTGACAACTTTTATTAAAGAAAGAAGAATACTAAGTTTTAAAAAATAATGGGAATAACTACAAAGGGTATCGAGGCAATAATTATAAAGGTTTTAGACCAGAAAACCTTGCAGCAAAATAAAGAGAACCTCCCACTACCTTTAATAAAAACATTGCACATAGGGAACCACTAAAATGTTGGGGATGTGGCGAGCCACGTTATTTTAAGGACTATCCCATAAGAAATAATTTTCTTAATAATGTTCAATCAATTCAAGAAGCTGCTACAGTTGGGGATATGACAAGAAGCATGCCCAAAATCAGTGTTGCATTGGAGAATTGACAAGCAGACCATCATACTTCAATTGTTGAAATCGAAGGTATGATAAAAGGTCAACCCATTTCTATACTAATTGGTCCAGGTGCAATTTTAAGTTATGTATAACCTAGGATTGTTTAATTGTGTAAATTATCACAAGAAAAAATTGAAAACTATTAGTTGGTACAACTAGTGACGGGTACCAAACGGAAGGTCACTATATATGTGAAAAACTATGAAATTGTGATGAATGAATTCAATACACATGCTGATCTAAAAATCTTACCATTAGGTTCTTATGATTTGCTAATAGGAATGGACTGGTTAGAAAAACACAGGGTTATGCTAAACTATTATGATAAAAATTTCACGTGCATGGATGATAATGGAAATACAATTAAAGTAAACTAAATTTCTAGAAAGGTTACTAACAGGGAAATCTCTTCCTTGCAGATGAAAATATAAGTACGTAAGGGATGCAAGGGTTTTGCAGTCTATCTAATGGACAAAAAGGATAAAGATAACCAACTTAAAATAGAGGATATACCAATCCTAAGAGATTATAAAGACATCATTCTGGACGAAGTCCTCGGACTACCTTTGAAAAGTGACATCGACTTTGCGATCGATCTGGTAACGAGAGCGGCATCAACATCGAAAACTCCTTATCGAATGAATATAATAGAAGTTACAGAACTTAAATAAAAATTGCAAGAACTGATTGATAAAAAGTACATTCGACCTAGTGTTTCCCCTTGGGGAGCACCGATCTTGTTCGTAAATAAAAAAGATGACACTTTAAGATTATGCATAGATTATCGGCAATTAAACATGATTACTATTAAATATCGATATCCTTTACCCTATATAGACGATCTATTCTATCAATTCCGATGGGAATCAATCTTCTCCAAAATAGATTTAAGATCTGGATACCATGAAGTACATATCAAGGATGAAGACATCTTTAAAACTGCTTTTAGAACCTAATACGGTCATTACAAGTTCGTAACTACAGCTTTTAGAACCTAAAAAATGAACCTACAGCTTTTATGTTATTAATGAATAGTATTTTGAGTAACTACTTAGATAAATTCATAGTGGTCTTCATTGCCGACATATTGACTTAATCAAAGAATAAACAAGAACACGAAGACCACAAAAGAATAATTTTACAAGTGTTTAGAGAACAATAACTGTTTGCTTGATTTTAGCAAGTGTGACTTATTTAAAGAAAAAATTCAATATCTAGGACACATAGTGTATAAATATGGAATATCAGTCGACCCCGATAAGGTTAAATCTATCATTGAATGGCCAGTTCCTAAAAATGTAACTGACATAAGATCGTTCATGGGGATTACTGGCTATTACCAAAAATTTATTGAATGATTTTATAAGATATCCTACCCCATAACTTCACAACAGAAGAAAGGTAAGAAATTAGATTGGAGAGAAAAGTGTACTGAAAGTTTTAATAAACTAAACACTTGTTAACCACATCCCCTATATTAAAAATTATTGATCCTTTTAAATATTTTGTCGTATGCACCGACACATGTAAGAAGGATTGGGTGGGGTGCTAATTTAAGAAAACTACGTTGTGGCCTACAAGTCTAGAAAATTAAAAGAGCATGAGAAGAATTACACTACACAAAACTTAGAGCTGGATGCAATTATACATGTTGGATTTATTCCCTCTCTCTGTCCCTAGACCCAGGTTCAGTCCCTTCTGCTCAGCACAACAAATCCCAAGATATCGGCCTGATGAAGCAGAACTCAGCCGACAACACCTACGACACAAATGTCATCTCACCCGAGATCTCTCAGTTTTATGGGTAAGTGCTAAAACCACGTTTCCACAATTTATGTGGGAGGGTGTTTTAGTACCTTGGCTTTGCACCAAGGCTTCCATCAAATATCAGGAAGGTGGGTTACTTGTATGCACAGTAATTCAACTCTAATATGTGATCCAACCCTTATTTATGCGACTTAAGTAAATAAACAATGAACATATGGGCTCACTCGAAGTACTCAGTGTAGGAAGAATCCAAGGATCTTCCATATGGGTCGTGCGAAAAGACACCGAGGTCGTAGATTTCGAAGCCTCATCGGAACTAGATCCTATCATGAGGATCGGTGCAGGACAACTAAAGCTTCCCATGAGGGATGGATACATGCCTACACCCACACTCCCAGTATCCGACTGAGAATCTTCAATGATCGGGATCGAAGCTCCCGAAGATGCAGTAACAGACGGATTCTTGAATGCCATTTGATCAATCGTTACAATCTTCCCATTATGTGGAAAGCATACGACATGGAACAAGGAAGAAGCAATGGCTTGCATACTATACATCCAGTTCCTACCCAGCAAGAGATTGTAGTCAAGGGGCGCATCAACCACCTCAACCTCTATCGCAACGGTCTTCCCCCCCAAACAGACTTTAAGGGAAGGAAGGATGTCGTGCGGCCTAAAAGATCTCCCATCGAACACAGTTAACATAGTCGCTGATTTAGACAGCTCAGGAGAACCCAGACCCTTCCAACAGGACAAAGACATAACAGAAGCAGCAGCGCCCTCGTCAATCACAGTGCGCTTGACGGTCATACCAAGACATTCTACATGCACCAAAGGAGACACATAGTAGGGCAAGCGAGGCTCAAGTCCTGCAGTTTCAAATTTGATCACCGAGGAAGAATCATCACCATTCACACCAAGAGCAGAAAGAAACACCTTCCTTTGCAAAGGACAACTCTGAAGCACTTCCAATGCATACATCGCACAAGGAGTGTGGCCCAAATCCTCAACAACTGAATAATTCTGGGCAGCTCGGGCATTTGGATTATGCCTTGAACGCTTAAGGACTCCCTTAGGAATGTGAGGTGCAGCCTCAAGTTTATCCACAGGTTTCTCAATGAGCAGAGGGGTTCCTGGTGGATCAGGCTCTTTGCCTGGGCTGGGTTGTGATGAACTATAATATTTCGCACGTGTCACAAATTTCACAGCGCGGACCATGTTAATGCACCCACGACCACTACCCTCTAGTGGATCATCATCACTAGACTGGTCATGGGACTTTGAGTTCATATTCTGGTTATGCGGTAAAGGGTTCGTTAGCACAGTTGTGCCTTGTGCTAAGAATCTCGAAGCTTCATCAATCCGAGGGCATAAGTAAGTGAGGTGATCATCCTTACATAACTTGCAGGGAACTTAAACTTACGTTTAGCTTGCTTGTCCCCCCCAGCATTTCTATCGTTCTTGTCATTATTGTTAGCATTCTCATTCTTATTCCCACCCTTTCGATTATTATTTTTACCCTTTTTTCTATTCCGTCCAGGATGCTGGTTACCCTTCTGGTCTGACGATTGCACAAAAAGTACATTCGTCATTTGGGCGGGTTGAGACAAAGCCATAGCTTGTCCCGAAGCAGATTGGTTCATTGACAACTGACCAACTTGTTTTGCAACCGAATCTGCAAGTTTCGCACTTGCACAACCCACAATGCCATCGGCATGTGGTCCAGGTTTGACTTTGGGATCAAAACTGGAACGAGGAGCGTTGGGAATAATCTCATACAACAAACCGGACTAAGCATAGATCAAGTCCAGTTCCTGCGCCCTAAAAATTGCTTGTTCCTCATTCTGCACTTCGGATGTGGAAACATCCTTCGCTATATATGGCAATAACGACTTGAGGAACCACTCGAGGAGGAACTCCGGCGGTATAAAGGATTTAATCAATCTCTTCCGTCTACGCCACTCTTGAATATGATCAGAAATATGTGTGGCTTTATCTTGCTGAAATGTCGACAAGAGTTCAGTACCAACGTCATAGCACACTGGTAGCTGGAAGTGATTAAGAAAAGTCATCGCAAGGTTGTCGAACAAAGCGAAAGTTGCCTTAGGTAACTCTATATACCACTTTGCGGTAGGCCCTGTAAGGGTGCATTGAAATAGTCTCAAACAAACTGAATCCTAATGTAATGAATTCGAAGAGCACCATAGGTGAAACGTACTAACGTTTTTGCTCGGATCCTCTCCCGATTTTCCCTCGAACTTAGGTATGTCCGAAGGAAGCTTGGTAGGGACAGCTAGCCAAGCCGGGTCATGAGCCACAGGATCGTTTGTCAGTCTCGATAAGTCAGGAAGATTAAGTGTCGGGAGGAAAGGGAGCCTAGGATGATGAGGTCGATGGACTGCTCCCTGGTTCATATAGGGTTGATTACCACCATGGCCTTGGCCATAGTGTCCTCCTCCTGTTTGACCCGTATAGGGTGGCGTGGAAGTACCATAATACGGTGAACCTTGACTAGTAGGGGCTACAAAGCCATAATTAGGAGAGTAAGCAGGTTGTTGATACCCGCCTCCGTAAGGTGAAGAACCCTGTCCATACTGCGTCCCATAATAGGGTCCATAGGTCATCGCTTGCGAAGCCCCATGAGACACTCCGTAGGTAGGAAGATACGTTCTGGAAGTAGGAATATACATACCGGAAGTAGGGATATATGCCATGGAAGTAGTAATATGACCTCTAGAAGCATGAACATAACCTCCCGAAGCAGCAGGCGGTATGTGGACTTGAGACACAATCGGTCTAGTAACCGCAGTACGGACCTGACTCGTAGCCATATATCGGCTCGAAGGACCATGTGAATAAGGTGGAGGATGTACATTTGAAGAAATAGGAACCGAGGACGAAGGAATCTGAGTGCCTATCGTCACTCATCTCGGGTCTAGTATCCTAATCGGATCGCTAACCCTAGACCTAGGAGGAATATACGATGTAGCTTCCACCACTGGGACGGAAGGTGCAATGTGACTAGTGCTCCCAAACCTCTCCGCATGGTAAGGAAGGAGAGTGCCCCTAGGAATAGTGTTAGGCTCAAAGTCGGATTTGACATGAAATGTCAAATCGTGTGCAGGGAAACTAGACGTAGCATAACTACCATAGCTAGTGTTGGTAGGTTCAAAATGAGTCTCAGCATCCTCCGACATTCCATACCAGTAATGCATCAATAGGGAATCAACCCTATAGTGAGTAGGTCTATCGTGGAAGGTTCCTATCTTAGAAATCACAGGACCGAACTCAGCTAAGTCGGGTGAAGGATCGTAAGTAGGCATAAATTCCCCATCGTCTACACGAATGGGAGGAGGCGGTTCAGGAATATCCTCTGAATGGTCTCCCATTGTGTGTGAATCAATGTGTGACATAGTCCGCCTGGACTGTCTAGGTCTCTCTCCCAAAGGAGGAGGAGAAGTAGAAGGTAGAATTCCTGCTAAACGACGAGAACGGCGAGGAATCACACTTGAATCCACAATGACTCAAAAAATAGCAAAGACTCTCAATTTACGTAAACCCTAGGCCAACTATCGTGCACAGAGCAATCACTAATAAAATCTAAAGCCAAATGCAAGAAAACAAGGGCTGGATAAGTGAGCTCCCGATTGAAGTAGGTATGTCTCGCCTAGGAGAGGCTTGAGACTCCCATACACAACAAGCAGAGGTACGTAACCAATTATTGTGGCCCTCAGCTTCAACGCGTAAAGTGACTGTGCTGTCTGACCCCAACCTGGCCGAGACACCTGCAGAATAACCCATGCAAAGTACCCCCTCGATATCCTAGGTAAGCCCACTAAGGTCACCTCAATATAATCAATGCTCAGGTGGACAGTCGCAGGTGGGATTTACCATATGGGCAGGGTAGCAAAGCCCAAAACTCTCGAAAGAGCCCCCAAATACGAATACAATCCTGGAAATATCTCCGGTGCTACTCATTTATGACTAGGGGTCATCCCAATCAATAACCGCTCACACTGCCTCGTTCTTAACTCCCGTTTGAGAGGAGGATCCTGAGAAACACTGGTTATACCAAGGATTTCACACACTCACCTGGACAGACACCTAGATGTTGTTGTTTAGTGATCTTGGAGAACTGACTTACAATGAACTATTCCAAGATCTTAAAACCTAAGCTTGTTGGTGCACCCTAGAAAAGAAAAGAGTGTAATTCATTTTAATTAGCGTTGATTTTAGTTGGCTTCATTACTCAAAAAAAGGATATGACCTTGCAACTAGTGGTGTTATGACGCAGCATGAAGTAAAATGCACACCTAACAATCAATGCAAATGCATTGTGTCCATGTAAATAGGGTATGCTACTACGTGAAATACACAATTTTTCTTCAAATGATGAATGCAAATTTCCTATATGAAATCCTAGCTAGTACTCCAAAGCAAATCTAGATCTAGTGCAAGTACAATGCAAAGTAAAAAATGCAATGCATGATGATAAGCAAATGTTTTTGGATTTTTTGAAAATAAAAGAGATGCGAAAAGCAAAAGGATGATTCTACGACCCCCAAACTTTGCAAGCACACCCAAACAACACTCAAGCAAAGCACTAAGGTAAAAGAACTCTAATGCACTAATCTCAAACAAAAAATCGAAAATGCCATGACAAGAACTTCCTAAAAAAAAAAATTTAGGCTAAAAAAAAAACGTTTCTGGTCAGAAACAGAGGTCTAAACAGACTCAAGTAGTGCCAAAGGAGACTCAGCAACTAATAGAATTCACCCAGCAACCAATTATCTTCCACAATAAGGAAAAATCAAGGGTATACGCTACTGTTCGCAGTAAACCCGCGTGTATACGCGGAAATCGCAGAGGAAACCGCGTGTATACGCGACTGTAAGTCAAAAACCCGCATACAGGAAGAAAAGGTGCATAAAATCAAGGCAAACAGTCAGGATGAGACAAACTTCACACCAATTAGACTCTACCAGGCATACATTCCCCCATACCCAACACAGAAACAAGAGAGAAAGATAAATTCAAATACATTGAATGCCGAGAAAACAACCCCCAAAAGGAAAACTACTAGGAACTCCCCAGCGGAGTCACCAATTCTGTTACGGAGAGAAATTCTTATGGCTTGGGGTACCACAACAGACAGCTTGACTCCAGAAATCAATCCTTTCCAATATGCAATAGAAATTAACTGTCTAACACTAAAGGATCAGACCTCGTACCTTATTCCGGATGGTTGAAGTAGATCCCCATTGAGCTTTCCAATCTTCAGCTTGAATTGATATATTACTTTCTCAACAACAAGAAAACAATACAAGCATTCTATATATCATGGTGTTAGATCTATTCTAGCATATATAATCAATAATGTATAAGCATTTGACATAATCCCATGGATAGAATATTCATTCAAATACACATCATTGGACAGGAAAAGATATTTCTATTAATATAAATTAGAGATTACAAGATACAACCTCTGATGGCACGTCTGCTAACCGGAGAAACTGAATCCCCCACTTGGGCCTCCACCACTTCAATCCTCCATATCTCGATAGCAAGCTAACAAGCAAAAGGAAAGCTTGGGAAGAACACAAAAGTGCTCCAAGGGACAAAGGGATGCAGACTCAAGCATAAGTCACGCCAACAATGGACTATAGTTTCTTTGCTCTCAATTCTCTCTTCATGCCTTCAATGTACCAAGGGGTTCCTTATATAGCTTTCAAAGGGATAATGAAAGGTCGAATCCGAGCGATCTCAAGGCATAGGGAAGGCTAGGGGTGAAATGAGTCGGATCCATGTCAAGGAAAACTCCAAAAGGATTTGGATTATGCACACATCCCGATGTACGCGGTCTTAGAGGTCAAACCCGCGTATATACGTGCTTATAGGTTAAAAAGTCACGTGTATCATTTTTCATGAGTTTTTAGGGATGATAAAGGAAACATCAAAGGACAAAAAATGGTCCGTGGGGTCCAAAGAGTCTGCAGTGGGACAGGGGAAGGCCATACAAAGTGTGATTCACCTAGAGTGGTGAAATCCACTATAAAAAGGAGGCATCCTCCCCAAAATCAGGTCAAAACACCTTGTGGAGTGCTAAGGAGTAGGAGGTTCATAAATGACCAGTTCCTAGGAAAAATACAATATAATAGTATGGTCATTTAGCAAGCAGGAGGCTAGCAGTGGACGAGGAATTGATCTATTAATGCAAGAGTTGACGCATAGATTCGATTTTGTCCTTTTGGTTCAACAAACATGATCGGGATTTCTGGAGAAAGTGAGACTTGGATGCTCTAGGATTTGGTTGGGAGGAACGGTTATTTAAATTATGTTCTCTCAATAGTGGTGTCAGGTTCCCTATTCTACTTCAAGTAAAATTTCAAGTTAATCATGAATCATATTTAAGTTTTTACAGTAATGGTACTATGCATTTGTTCCTATTATCTTCTCTATTTTATGTTATTATGTAAGGTAAACTGAACTTAATTTGTAGACATGGATTTATGATATTATTATATTATGAAAAATATCTATTTTGGGCTTCCATACCCAAATCATAGATTCGTATAAAAATGGTTGTAATGTTAGCATAATTATGAAAATGAAATGAAGGACTATCATAGATCTGGTTAAATGTTCTAATTTATGCTTGCTTATGTTCTAGTATAGTATTTTAAATGGATTTATTTGAACTAACCATTTTCTTAGAAGTCAATGGTTTCCTACATACCTAGACTTCATCCTTTCCTTTTTAAACCGTATCATTTTAGAATGATTATTTCAAAACTAGAGTCATACTATTTCAAGCTAAAAATTAGTTAATTTACAAACGGCTTTACAGAAAGGAGATTTCACTAGTTAACATAACATTGTAGAGAAAATTCTTAATTAAACCCAATCAAATAAAACAACAAGGTTTTCCAATCACTTAACATGTAATTGGAAAGACTATAAAACTATTGCTTGTGAATTTCTAGGATGAACAAAGTAGATCCAAGAGGCTTTTTAGCGTCCAAGCTATAAGTAATATAAATGGATCTCTAAGTTCATAAGAGTAAATTGGAAGTTATCTCATCTCAAAACCCCAAATCTTTCAAACTCATATCAAGATTTACTATGATCGAAGTAATAATTATAAGTACAATAAAAACCATAATATCCAGATCTGATTACTAAATCAACTAACTAATAATTACATGATTGAAGTCATTTGGGCAGTCCATTATAACAAAATCAATTAGACCTGTTATAACTATTACAATAGCTCACAGATCTAGTTCATAATTGCACAATCAGATCCAGAAGAAACTAAACAAGTAAAATCTAATACAATCATTAAATATACACACCCAAAATCTTGTATCACGGGTAACCAAACCTTGTACTGTATGGATTTTCCCAAAAGAGTTATAACTGAAATGAATATAAATAATTAATAAACCATGTGAAACTTATATAAACAAACCCCATCTGAAAAATGATAAGTGCCTCTATCCAGCAAGCTATCACCCATTTGAATATATTTAAGGGTCTTTAAGTATTCGACTCTATCGAAACCCCGAATGACTGTAAGTCATTTGAGAGAGCATTCATTGTTCAACAAAAAATACAACATATACATACAAAAAAATACAACAATGCGGGAAACATAGAGGCTGCAAAGCCATTGCTACAACTATTTCAGACTCGTAAATAACCAATGTACAGTCCAACTTATCTTTCATTTGTGGAGAAATTCTTGTTCCTACACAGTCCATGAACCCAACAACCTATATATTTAATTAAACCTTACCTTATGGCTATTGACAAGCCATTGATGTAGACTGTGCAATATCCACGCCGAGAGATTACATGCAAATTCAAAATAACTAAGTATTGTCAGCTGCTAGCTAAGAAAGGATTGGTTTCATAATGTTTGATAGGGTAGGAATTTTATACTCACCATTGGTTTTTAAAGTACAGGCCTGAGAGGAGGTGACCTTTTTGCCACTCTCGCCAACCATTTCCATAACCTACATTTCAATCATTGTAGTTAAAACCTTGTCATACTTAGTTGAAAACTAGAATTACTTCTTTATTGCAAAAACAAAGAAAGAGAAAAAAGTGTTAGTGACAAAATTTTGAAGCTTACCCGAGTTTCACTGCAGAGAGGTCTAGGGGTCGGCTCCTCCTGGACACTCTAATTAATCCTTTGGCTGCAAATGTTAAAGAAAACCTAAGTCAGATATCGCTTATGCCTTTGAGGTTGAAATAAATTTTGAAAAACAATTGGAGCTGAATTAAGAGTTGCATATCTGGATAAAGGCATGGAACGACCGACGAATTTTGGTCCTTTCAGCAGGGCCGAGGCCATTTGATGTCCAGTAACACAGATAAAAATCTCAGGTACCTCAGAAAATAAGCAAAGTATTCCATTAACCATCTGGGTAACTATGGGATCAAAACCTGCGCAGCGCAACCATGGAGGGTAGATCCTTTTCATAATTCGTTGCAGACCAAAATAAAAAATGCAAATAAAACCTTCAAATAGAGTAAAACCGTAATAAACCCTATCAAAAAATGCTTTCCGACGGTTATGATAGATAAAGGTCCGAGATTTAATCTCGTTTACATATGTAAGTTTGCCATTAATTTCCTGGTTGCATTGTCAACTCACAGGCAGGAAAAATTTATTACCAAGGTCAAATTTAGTACCAACATATCATAACTCTTATACCTCCCATTATTGCATGGCTAAAGACCATATGATTTTAAAACCTCAAAGTTGTTTATGCCATGGTTTAAAACCACGACTAGGGTGTGAGCACCATAAACCCCAAGTATTCAACATTTTAAACAAACTCTTAAACCATTTTTCATATACCTTGTGTTAGGACTATGGTCCAAACCTGGATTAACATGTCAATTATTAATCTGTCACAGTAATCTAGGGACTAAAAGACAGTCTTAAGAGATTTCAAACAATTAAGCATGAAAATGGCATAATGGTTCTGCAATTGGAGTAGCAGCTCTATATAATCAATGACGAATGAATAATACAATCCAATGATCATGCAAGGTGCATGAATTCCAAGACAATTCAAATTCCCAAGGAGGTCATTCGAATTGAATGAATGGGTGTAGCTTAGCTGAATGTAAGCCACAATCAACACACCTAGTTAACCCACTGATCAAGCTGTGATTGACTCAACAAAGACCTAACTATATCAGAGTGCAATGGATAACTAATTCTAACTGAAATTAAATCAGACACATGTCATTGCATGGCAAACAATAAGTGGTAGCACATCATTAACTCCAATGAACCCCGATGAGGTTAACTGAAGTCAAATTGGTCATCATAAGTGGTTGGAGGCACCCCAGTTGACTCCGGTTCATAAATATTAATAAAAATAATCAATATAATGAATGGAGGCACCTTCACCACTTATATTAACTGATTGTAACAATTAGTTAGCAATTAGGTGCATTTATGACACTCAGATTACCCTCGGAATGCTCCCTGTTTGAAGGAGGAAGCCCAGTTAGTCTCCCCGAATGAAGGAGAAGGCTTAGTTGGTCTCCTTAACTGAAGGTAGGCGTGGGTGTGCTCATGCTGATGTCATAGTGTGCTCATCTGATGCTGATTAAGTCAATAAAAATTAGGATAGTGGTTTAACAAGGCCAAATTGACCAAATTAAGTGTGCATGTTGGGTAAATGTCTCCAACACCCCCCCTTAAGCTATACTTAGACGGAGTAAAAATAAAATGCACGAAATGCTAGGGCCCTGGAAACAAAGGCCATAGGTCACCCTGTACAATAATGTAACTCAAACAGTGCTAAAAAATAAATCTAAGTGAGGAAAAGAGGGAAAACCCAGTGGGAAACCCCCCCTCAAGCTGAACACTAAAAGTAGTCTGATCACCTTGATGAAATCACCCCTGACAATGAATGGAGGTAAGTGAACTTCTTTTCTGAAAATCTCTTTGTGAATATTTCTGCAATCTTCTCATTAGTGGGGCAGTATTGCAGAATGATGGTCCTATCATGCACTAATTCCCTGATATAGTGCATGTGTATCTCTACATGCTTGGTACTCTGCTTGGTAACTGGATCCGTGGATATATTAATAGCACTTTGATTGTCACAAAAGAGGACAGTGGACAAAGTACTACCAAGATCAAATTTGAAAGAATTTCTTGCAACCAAACAACTTGGATGCAAGCATTCACGGCTCCTCGGTACTCGGCCTCTGCTAAAGACAATGCTATGGCGGCCTGATTTTTGCTAGAAAATAAAATGGGGCCACCACCAAACATGAAGACATATCTAGAAGTAGACTTCTGATCAATAGAATCACCCACCCAATTGGAATCTGTGTGACCAACCAGCTCTAGCTCGAAGTCTGCAGCATAGTGAATGTCGTAGGTCCTGGTTCCTTGAATATACTGGAGGATACTCTTGGCTGCCTTCCAATGAATATCATGAGGCTGCTGTATGTATCTTGACACAGCATTCATGGAATAACATATATAAGGCTGAGAATGAGTCAAGTAGAGCAAGATACCTATCAGCTGTCGATAAATAGTGCAGTCCATGGGAGGTGTGCTTTTTCCTACTTCAAGGATGATCCTTGAAAGAAAAGGGAATGGATCAGCCTTACATTCAACCATGTTGAACTTGAATAATAGGTATGATATGTATTTGTACTGAGTGACCATTATCCCATCAATATTTTTCTCAATTTCGAGCCCCAGAAATTGCTTCAAGAGCCCCAAATCGCTCATTTCAAATGCATTGTGGAGAGCAGTTTTGATGACTAAAATAGAATTAACTGTGCTACCTGTAATCAGTAAGTCATCAACATATAATAAAAAAAAAATTAAATTACCATCATACTGCTGTATATACACATTCAGATCTGATTTACACCTTTGGAATTTTCGCAAGAGAAGGAAGGCATCCATCTTGGAATACCACTCTCTTGGGGCCTATTTGAACCCGTATAGTGACTTATTTAGTTTGGAAACCAAAGATGGATCAGAAATGTATCCCTTGGGCTGCTTCATGTATATATCCTCATGAATATCTCCATGTAGAAAAGTATACTTAACATCCATATGATGCACTTCCCAGTGCTTAGATGTAGAAATTGCCAAAACTAGGCAGATGGAGTCCATTTTTGCAACCGGTGCAAAAGTCTCATGGTAGTCCACACCTTGGACATGGGAGAAAAATTTTTCTACCAGCCTTGCCTTATATTTGTAGGTTGTTCCATCATCAGCAACCTTAGTTCAAAACACCCACTTGCATTGAACCAATTTCCTCCTCGGAGGAAGAGAAACTAGCTCCCAAGTAGTGTTTTCTGAAGAGAATTCATCTCTTTGTCCATGGAAGCTTTCCATCTCGGATCCTTCTGAGCATGGTAGTAAGACTTAGGATATGAAATTACCATTAAATGAAAATATTCAAACAACAAATAATCAGGACAATATAGTGCAATACCTACTCTTTGGAAATCAAACCGGGTTCTCCTTGGATCATTTGGATTTCCAATGTTATCACCTACAGAAGAGAGTATCTGTCGGGCCCAAGTTAGGAGATGATTTTGTACTTCAAGTTCTGATTCAGCATATGATTTTTTATGTTCACTAATTTCAAAAATCAAAGGATCCAAATCAGGGTCATCACCCCCAATTCCATCATCCAAATATTCAGTAGAATAGGAAGGAAATTCAGCAGTTTTCTCCTTCACTAGTTCTACCTCCTGAAGAGGCTCATCGAACATGACACTCCTTTCAATGATGACCTGTTTTGTTGTGATATCCAGCAGGTTGAAACCTTTATATTCATTAGGATATCCAATAAAAATACATTTGATGCTTTGCAGTTGCAAATCCCTCCTTTTATCAAGCGGAATTCGAGCCCATGCAGTGGACCCAAACACCCTCAGATTCAACATATCCGACTTGTGTCCGAAATATGCTT
Organism: Pseudotsuga menziesii; assembly: GCA_001517045.1. NCBI lineage: Eukaryota > Viridiplantae > Streptophyta > Pinopsida > Pinales > Pinaceae > Pseudotsuga > Pseudotsuga menziesii. Next base: position 280,627 of record LPNX011098041.1, read on the forward strand.
CGAAAGGGGTCTTCCCTTTCATGGATGATTGTGGCACTCTGTTCTGAATATATGCTATGGAATTCATGGCTTCAGACCACAAATTTGCAGCCAACTTCTTTGATTCCAGCATACAAGTGGTAATCTCCTTGAGAGCCCGATTCTTCCTCTCCACTACACCGTTCTGTTGGGGAGTGTAGGGGACTGAATGTTGGATATGAATACCAATTTGGGAACATATATGTAGTAACTCATTACTGATATACTCCCCACCATTATCAGATCTCAAAATCTTGATCTTTTTTCCAGATGCATTCTCAATCAAAGCCTTCAGTTCAATGAATTTTTCCACGACTTCCGACTTCTTTTTGATAAAAAAGACTCGTGTATCTGGAAAAGTCATCAATCAAAGTGAGAACATACCTTGATCCATTCATCGATGTGATAGGCATGGGTCGACTGATAAAATGTATCAGCCCCAATATGCATGATGATTGGGTTGCCTTCCCCCGATCAAACTTATGCTCAGGGTGCTTTCCAACAACACATCCCTTTCAAATTCCGATGGTAGCTTTGATGACCAGGAGGCCTTCAACCATAGAATTATTCTGTAATTTATGCAAGTACTTAAATTTCAGGTGGCTGAACCTCTCATGTCATAGTATACTAACCTCCTATCCATGATTCAGCAATGTGGTGGGCTCTGCATCCGCCACAAAATGGGAGAACTCGTAGGCTTTTGCATGATGGTTTTCAAGGCCTTTTGCTGCAAGTTTTCTAGATGCAGGTTTTGTGATCTCTACATCATCTGGGCTAAAGGAGAATCTCTTGGGAACTCCCGTATGTGTCATTTGATAATCACTTATGAGGTTTGATGCAAGAGATGGTACATACAGAACTTTGGAAAAGTAACCATGCTCAAGATTTACAGTACCTGTTGGAGACATTTACCTTCATACTCACTCCTTCGGTCAAATTGGCCTAGTAAACCACTATCCTAAGTTTAATTGACATCAGTGGAGCATTAATTACCATCATCCCAGTCACTCCCATGCCTACCTACAGTCAAGGAGGCTAACTTAGCCTTTCCTACAGTCAAGGAGGCTAACTGGAGCACTCCAGGGGTGATCTGTGTGACATTCATGCACCTAATTGCTAACTGGGGGTTACTTTCAGTTCAACCAATCAGTTACAGTCATTTAAGGCACCTCCATGCATTAAATATATTATTTAATAATTATTTAATGATTATTTAATATTATTTTAATGAACTGGAGTGAACAAGGCGTCTTCACCAACTTCTGATGGTCAGTTCATCTTCAGTTAACCTCATCAGGGTTTATTAGAGTCATGCAGTACTAGCACTTGATGATTGGATTGCTATGACATGTGTTTGACCTCCTTCAGTTGAGATTAAGTCATTTATTTCACTCCAACTTTAGTTAGGGTTTGGTGAGTCAATTAGGGTTTTGGTCAAGTGGTTAACTGAGTGAGATTGCATGGCAAAGAGTCAGTTAAGCTAGACTCACTCATTGAATTCGAATTGTCCCTTAGGTATTCGAATTCTTCATTGAGTTAAGCCATTTCTTATGCATGGTATTGTAATCCTTTATTGTTTATATAATATACAGAGAGGAAACCTATTTGGTATTCCAGTTATTTTCCAATTCATGAGTATTTGTTAATAATTCTTTGATGATTTTGATTCCTAGTTCCTAGATCATGTGCAAGAATTAATATGGTATCAGAGCATGTGGCGGGATGAAGATCAATCTCTCAAGAACAAGCTTTTTGACAGATTTTTCCATGAAATTTGAGCAATAGCTCAAGAATCCAGCACTGCACCAGAAGCCAAGGCTTACCACTTAATACCCCAAGTAAAGAACTTGTTGATCAAGCTTGCTTGATTGACTATGCTGGGTGTGATGAAAGTCTAAATGTACAGTCTATCTGACCTTATGGTGCCCCTTTTGTTTTGATTTGTAGGTCTTAACAGGTACAACTTCAGAATGGACTCATCAATCCCTCCTCTCACCCCATTCACAAGCTATTCGGAATGGAAGTTGAAGATGATTGCATATCTCAAGAGACGAGGTCTCTATGAGGTGTCTATTGGAATTGGAAGAGAGACTTATGAGAATGAGAATGAATGGCTAAATGACATTGACAGAGCCTTTGGTTCAATAGCTCTGGCCCTTGATGATAGCTTGTGCTACCTTATTTGTTCTACTGAATACCCAAAGGAAGTCTGGACAATATTGGACAGAACCTTTGGCAAGCACAATGAGGATCATTATAGTGCTTTGGAGATCACAGCCAGCACCACAAGAGTTCTTCACTCAAAATTCTCAGCCACTACTCTCTCTAATGAAGTTGTTCAAGATGAAGATGAAGCAGAATCTTCTACACAGTCAATTCGAATTGAAGAAAGTATCCATGAAGTGACTCCTTCTCCTGATGCTCCGGAAGTTCATGAGATCTCTGATATCTCATCTTCTCATATTGCTGAAACAGAAGAAGACATTTGAATCTCTGATATTGAAGAAAAATGCTGCTACACTTCCATGCAAACATTCACCGGTGATTTTCCTTTGAATTCTGTGCAAAATTTACCAGTAATTGCTTCCGAAAGTGAAGAGAAATTTGATTTTTCTTCCACTAATGTTGCTGCTGGTGTACAAATATGTGATACCTTGGATATTTTGGAAGAAATATCAGATTACCAGAGTGATCCATTCGCTCCCCATGATCTAGATCTTCCAGCAAATTCCTATAGGATTGCATGCACCAAAATTCAGAATTTTGAAGAAGAAGAAAACTGTGCATCCACCGTCTCGGTTGACCATAATTTTGGATCTGATATGAAACTTATTGGATCTGATATGATCTTATTTGGATCTGATATGATATTTATTGGTTCAAAATTTCAGGTGCATAAACCTTCAGTACTGCTTTTAGTTGTTCTCATCAACGGTGTGAAGAAACAAGTACCGCAAGTCTCCTTCAAAACTGCTGCTGGGGATTTGATTTCATTTCACAATTTTGGATCTGTTGTGAACTTATTTAGATCTGATTTACATTCTGATCTGATATTATTTTGTTCATATTTTAAAATTCAAGAGCTTTCAGTCATGCTTGTAGCTGCTCTCACCAATTCCGGTGTGAAAAATCAAGTACCGCATTTCTTCTTCAATTTTGCTGATGAGGATTTGGTGTTAGTTTCCTCCTGTGAGGTTGCTGATATTTTATTTTGTGATTCATTAGCTATTTCAGAATCTATATCAGATTATGGAGCTCAATCATTTTCTCTCCAGAGTCCCAGGGATTCTCTACCTTTGGTCACAAGCTCATCTCCTCACAGAACTAGTAAAGAGGAAGACATTCTGCATCCGCATGGACACTTTCTCCTAAGATTTGGGGCTGATTTTACCACTCATGGTTTGCTGTTCAAGGCTGCAACATATCAGTTTCTTGAGTGTTCCAAACATGGTTCAAATCCTCAAGAACCTTTGCTCTCTCTTCAGATGATTTTAGTTGCTCTACATGGGTCCATTTTTCACCGTGCAGCTGTTTGTATTTCTGATTCAGTTGAGTGCATTGTTCTTCTTCCAAAGTGGAATATTCCTCCAGACATATTCACCAAGAGATTTTCAGAAAATAAGTTCACTTACCTCCATTCAATATTGGGGGTGAGTTCATCAGGGTGATCCAGACTACTTTCAGTGTTCAGCTTGAGGGGGGGGTTTTCCCACTGGGTTTTCCCTCTTTTCCTCACTTAGTT
>LPNX011098041.1:284472-363008 GCA_001517045.1 Pseudotsuga menziesii
ATGGAGTGAACAAGGCGTCTTCACCAACTTCTGATGGTCAGTTGAGCTTCAGTTAACCTCATCAGGGTTTATTGGAGTCATGCAGTACTAGCACTTGATGATTGGATTGCTATGACATGTGTTTGATCTCCGTCAGTTGAGATTAAGTCATTTATTGCACTCCAACTTCAGTTAGGGTTTGGTGAGTCAATTAGGGTTTTGGTCAAGTGGTTAACTGAGTGAGATTGCATGACAAAGAGTCAGTTAAGCTAGACTCACTCATTGAATTTGAATTGTCCCTTAGGTATTCGAATTCTTCATTGAGTTAAGCCATTTCTTATGCATGGTATTGTAATCCTTTATTGTTTATATAATATACAGAGAGGAAACCTATTTGGTATTCCAGTTATTTTCCAATTCATGAGTATTTGTTAATAATTCTTTGATGATTTTGATTCCTAGTTCCTAGATCATGTGCAAGAATTAATAGTACCTTGTCCTTCGAATATGATTGTGGAGTCATCTCCCATGTGGATGGGAATGGATTTTCCAATCTCCAAAGATGAGAAAGATTCTCTTTCATCCATCATGTGATTCGAAGCTCCATAATCTATCAAAAGATCTTTGGACTTCGAAGTGCTTGCCATGAGAGCATGAACTATTTCATGCTGTGGTTCCCAATCTTGCTGATCTCTCCTCCGAAATATTTCCAGAAGATTGATGTGATTTTTCTCAAGAATAGAAGTAGATTCATCAAGTTTCTTTTTCATGCAGGAATGTTCAGGGTGGAATCCCTTCCCGCAGTATGAACACTTGACTTTTTCCTTCCCATGATGCCCTTTGTTTTTGTTCTTCTTCGAGCCGGAAGCCTCTTCATGCTGCTGGTTTTCAAATTTAGGCTTAGGAGCTTCGAATTTGGTTTTTGGGTTCTTTTGCCCCTTTCCTTTACACTTCAGATCTTTGGGCCCCGAAGCATAGAGGGCTTGATCATGGGAGGATCTGATGATCCCCATCTTAACAAGCTGATCATGTTCACTTGTTAGGGACTCAATGAAGGCATTGAGTGAAGGCATCTTCCATCCAGGGGTTGTGAGCTTCCCCGCATGGAATGTAGAGACAAACACCAAATAATTAGCTCCAATTTTGGAGAGAATGGGGAGGATGATCTGATCATCCTCCTTCTCCACCTTACACTGCTTCAATAGTAAGACAATGTGATTGAACTTTGTTAAAAAATAATTTAAGGTCTCGAAATTGGAAGGTTAGAGAGACATCAACTCGTTTTCAAGCTGGTAAAGTCTCAAATCATCCTATTTTCCATACAGGGTGTCCAATTTTTCCCAAATTTCCTTTGGAGTCTTCAATCCCGAGAGATGGAAAAGAAGATCCCTGGAAATAGAGAGGCACACGAATCCAAATGCTTCATCTTTCTTGTTCAATAATATAGCTTTGTATATCACATGAGTGGGCTCTTCTTTAGTGTCCATAGTGACCTGGTAGAGTCCTATGGAACGTAGTTGGATCTCCATATCTCCTTTCCATGAATGGAAATTGAACGGAGTCAAGAGTTCGACGGAAGAATTCATCTCAAACTATTGTAGCGAATGCTTTTCACCTGTTAAAACCTGTAAATCACAACAAAAGGGGCACCATAAGGTCGAACAACCTAAACATTTTAGGATTTTATCACACCCAACATAGTTGATCAAGCAAGCTTGATCAACAATTCCTTAACTTGGGGTATTAAGTGGTAAGCCTTTGCTTCTGGTGCAGTGCTAGAATTTTGAGCTTTTTGCTCAATTTTTCATGCAAGATCTGTAAAAACCCATGTTTTTGAGAGATCTGAGCTTTGTCCCGCCATGAGATCTGATACCATATTAATCTATCACATTAATCTAGGGACTAAAACATAGTCACATAAGAGTTTTCAGACAATTAAGCATGAAAATGGCATAATGGTGCTGCAATTGGAGTAGTAGCTCTGTATAATCAATGAATAATGAATAATACAATACAATGATCATGCAAGGTGGATGAATTCCAAGACAAATCGAATTACCAAGGAGGTCATTCAAATTGAATGAATGGGTGTGGCTTAACTGAATGTAAGCCACAGTCAACACACCTAGTTAACCCACTGATCAAGCCATGATTGACTTAACTAAGCCCTAACTGTATCGGAGTGTAATGGATGACTGAGTCTAACTTAAAGTAGCTCAGACACATGTCACTGCATGCCAAACAATAAGTGGTAGTGCATCATTAACTCCAATGAACCCCGATGAGGTTAACTGAAGTCAAACTGGTCATCAAAAGTGGTTGGAGGCGCCCCAGTTGACTCCAGTTCATAAATATTAAAAAAAAAATCAATATAATGAATGGAGGCACCTTCACCACTTAGCTTAACCAATTGTAACAATCAGTTAGCAATTAGGTGCATTTATGACACTCAGATCATCCCCGGAATGCTCCCTATTTGAAGGAGGAAGCCCAGTTAGCCTCCTCGAATGAAGGAGAACGCTTAGTTGGCCTCCTTGACTGAAGGTAGGTGTGCATGTGCTCATGTTGATGTCATAGTGTGATCATCTGATGCTGATTAAGTCAATAAAACTTAGGATAGTGGTTTAACAAGGCCAAACTGACCAAATTAAGTGTGCATGTTGGGTAAATGTCTCCAACATCAATACCTCATGCCAAGGAAAGTGGGAACGAGACTATGGTGTTTAAAACCATAGTCCCCCAACCTTTATTCTTCATCAAAATATGTTATGAAAATCCCCTTGTTAGCATCATGTTTTAGTTGCTAGAGTTAGGGAGTGACGGCTAGGGAAGAACCTTAACCTTAGGCCAAGAAACCCCTAGAAAAACCACATGGTAAAATAAATATAAAAAGCATTAAGAACATCACATGTGGGTGTGGAGCTAAGGTCATCATTACCCATAGGTAAAGATCGTTTGAAGTAATACCTTCCCATTTCAAGAAGATTCAATGATTATACATTTAAATGACAAATTGTTCATTCTATGACCGATTATACATGTTACAAAATTCACTCGGGTAAAAGAGTATATTGGATTTTTTCTTATTATGGAAATTTATAGGTTTGTGATATACAATCACAATCCTATTGTATTAATATGAATTTAAATTGATCTTCTTTCAACATCATTTGCTTTCTCAAATAGATACAGAAACCAATCTTCGACATTTTTACATTGTGTTGATATTCAGAGGCGAAAATTGAATATACGAAAGTACTTTTGAAGGAATTCGTAGGACATGGTTGTATGTAATAAGAATTTTTAGAAATATCAATGTCCAAGATTCTTCGCAATTATTTTTTCAAATGATATTTTGTGAATTGTATGTAACACCAGTTTGTTCATATATAAAATAATCAAAGGTTTATTGATATTAATGTGTATCAAGAATCAAATAAATGAAACAACTTGTTTATATCTATATTTTTGTTTCCATTTCTCAAATAACAACATTTATTGTTCCTTAAATCTCTAAAATTGAAACACACATAAGATATGCATAGATTAAAAGTACAAAAAACTAGATACAAGAAACAAATAAGAAGAAATACAAGCGAATCTCCAAATACAATGATACTTGACAAAAAAATCCAGAGCCTATTAACATTTTAAATAGATTCTCAATAGAAAAACCCTAATTATTGGTGGTCTCATAATTAATGACTACCACCTAGTGGTCCTTATTTAATAAAGATGACTCTTTTACATTCAATAACTATTTACTATCCGGCCTTATTCAAAGAACATGGTTGCAAAAATCAATTTACTAGCTCATTTGCAGCCTAAAGTAGGGAGGTTAGGGTAGGACCCTAACATGCCTACCTATTTAAGAGAAACATTGTTCTTAGGGGTAGAGGTGAGGAAATTTCTATATAATCATTTCTCATTCCCATGTGCCGTCTTATGGATATATACCTTTCTATTGTGTTAATGCTTCTCGGATCATGTACTAGCACAATTATTGCTCTCTGGTATCCAATATTGCTTTTGGTTAGAGACAAATGGATCGTTCTTCATCAAGTTTTGGTAAGTTGGTTTATACCTTACAATTCAGTCTCACTACCTTATTCAAACAAGAAACATGAAATACTAGATGAATCCCAGATTGGGATAGAAATCTAAATTGTAGGCCACATGTCCAATGCACCATATGACTTTAAAAGGTCCATATATATAACTTTGGTGATAAATTTTGGTAAATTTTATCTTTGAGTAATGTTTGTTTACAAGGTTGAAGGAAAATAAATAACTTATCCCATTATACAAAAGAATGTTATGGGTGATGTTGGTCAGCTTTTTATTTCATTCTATCTTAATCCATAACCAAATTATCCTTAAGTGTGCAGAAAATGGCTTCTATAATGTGAAGTGTGATATCCACGACATGAACCTTGGAGGTTCCTAGTAAATAGGAAGATATTGACAAGAGTTTTAGCCATAGAAAACCTCATCTGGTGTCATTTTGGCAGCTCCATGATAAGTGGTATTGTACCACCATTATACAAGGGTAAGTCATTGTACCCATTATTGTAATTTTTTAGAATTTTATCATCACAAATAGCTTTCTAATAACTTGTTGACCGCTTCTATTTGACCATCAATATGGGGATGATACATATGCTCATGTTCAATTGGGTACCCTAAATTTTAAGCAACTCTTTCCAAAATATGTTGGTGAATGTGGGGTCCCAATATGAGACAATGGAAGTGGGCATGCCATGTAACTTAAAAATATGATCCATGAAGGCTTGCACAACTATGGACTCAAGGAGGGGTTAAACGAGTGTCATAAGGCAAAAATTATCATGTTTGGAAATACTACGATCGACTACCACCATGGTTATTGATTTTTTACCCAGTCTTGGGATTCATACCCTAAAATACATAGATATGCCAGTCCATATATGTGTTGGGATCAATAGTGGATGTAATGGTCCTGGCATCTTCACCGTCTCACCATTATTTCATTGGAAAGTGTCATAGGCTACTAAAAAATATTGGATGAGCATTTTCATGTCTTCCCAATAGAAAATGTACTTAAATATTTCATAGGGTTTATGAAAACATGAGTGAATGTTGTAGTTGATGAATGCAACACATCTATTACCTTTTGTTTTAAGCTGGTATAATTAACTAGAGCAATGTTCCCTTTATACCTCAATGTATATTTCTACCATGCATACCCTTTAGGAGGGTTAATTTATTCTTAAATCATTTGGATTAATTGAACTACAATGTCATTTGGCATCCATTCTCGATGGGTTTTCTTGAGCTAACATGGAATGAGTAAGGATAACTCCCAAAGAGGGATCCTTCCTCCTCAAATTTCCTGGATAATGCATTACCCACCACATTTCATTTTTCAATCATATATATAATATCATAAGCATACCCCAACATCTTATTTTCCCAGTTACATTTTTTGGTGATTATAACCTTTATTTTAGGAACTACTTTAGAATATGATGGTCAGTATTGATATGAAAGTGCCTCCCTGTGAGATATGGTATCAATGCCTCAACTACAAGAAATATGGCCATCATCTCTTTCTCATATGTGCATGTTCCCAAATTAAAATCACATGACTGCTTATTAGTGAATTCCAAAGGGTGCTCTTCTTGCATTAAGACTATTCTAAGACCTCTACCAAAGGAATCATATTCCAAGAAAAAATTCTTTGTAAAATTTAGTGCTTCTGATACTAGATTATTGCACATGCCATCCTTGAAACTTGAGAAGGCGTGATCAACTACCTTTCTCCTTACAAAAGAATTCATTTTTAGAAATGAGTTAATGGAGCTGCAATTTATCCATAATTTTTCACAAACTTCATGTAAAATCTTGCACATTCTAAGAATCCATATTCCTAACAATTCACATGGTACCATAATGAAATGATACAAGTCTTAGATACGTAAGAATATAGAACACACTAGAACGCCCTTGTTGATGATATTTTACTCCAGTAGCTTCTAAGGTTCCTCGAACAATGTGATATCTCACACCGGGTAAATATTTTACCCTTTCTCCTCTTACTAATACTACATAATGTTCTTGTAAATTATGGTAAATACAAGGTATATAAGTAGTGGTTTCAAATCTAGATGTTAATCGTACTCTGGAAACTTTACGTAAGGAAGAGTTTGTTTTTTGGGGGGCTGATAGTGGAAAAGTTGACATATAAGTTGTCTTTAGTGTCACTCTACAAAAATGTACATGAGATTTTGATGGTAGATTATAGATGCTGGTGCATATTAGCTCACAACCCAATCCAAATCAGCAACCAACAAGCTGATCTGTCATCCACGTAGACAGACGGATTTTAAATCCACGGTGAATTCTTTTTTTATATCTTTTTTTATAAAAGAAATTTTGCAATCGTCCCGAGTGTTAACATGATTGCATGTTCACGTTGCGAAATAGTTTCTGGACCAATCGATTATTGTCCCCACTAAATCGATGATGGACTCCAATTATTATAAAGCATATTCCATAAATTTTTTGCATCACATCCAAATTCCTTTGGATCACGATCATTGTGGATCGTGAATCTGGTTTGAAGATCGATCTCCGCCATTGATCAGAATTTCAATTCCAACGATGAGTTCTAAATTTTGCAGTCGGTCTCTCTATTATTTTCCATGCTATTTCTCCAACGAAATGTATTTATGGTCGTTGATATTCTCCACGATCGATCTCCTCCACATGATCTGAAATAGTATAGGTGATTGGTTTTTTTGTTTTATCTCGGGCGCATCTTTTGGTTGCGAAATTCTATTTCGACCCCAAATATGTCAAAACTACGAGTTCTTTAACCCTCTGTAAACTTAGCTTAATTGATCACTGATAGTATCAATTCCTTCCTATGAAGCTTTATCACAGGAAATTTAGCCTCTTCTACTCATGTTAGGTTCTGGGGTGCAACTATACACAAACATACACAGAATCACAACAATACTCCTGGAGATCAAAACAAAGACATATTCACTCAATTGATTTATAGAATAACTCTATTCTCATTCAATTTAACCAGAAGTATTATTTCACACAGTATTTGCACTCTTACACACTCTACACTCCACACTCGAACCTCACTTCTATCATTCACTCATTCACTCCCTCTCATATCCTATCTATTACATTCAATCCTTCTTATACACTCATCAAACCTATCAAATCCGACTAGGTTGGATCTGAGGACCTAATAAAAGAAATCCTATCGACAAAGATCAATCCTTGAGGAAATCCACGCAGGGATCAAGGAAAATAATGGCTAATTTCCACTTATTACAAATTAAAACTAATCCTATCCTCTAACATCGACCCAATTCTATCTAGAAGCGATTACATGGTATGTTGACTCATCGGTCAAGAAATTCTGAGTTGGATGCTCCTACATCATACTCATGGGGAAGAAAAGAATGCTTCATTAAGTTTTTGGGTTGTACATTGTACTTGGAAATTTCTTTCTCTATCATCCAGGCTACATCTTCAGTAGGTTGATTCTTCCATTTGACCAAGTATGGAAAGAAGGTTTTGCTCCTAGTATTCCTTAGGATTCTTTTGTTAAGGATGGCTTCAATATGAGGTTGTTCTTTTTGTGGAAGTTGTCCTTGCCAATCTATAACTGAATCATATCCATTTGAAGTCATACCATATGTATGGATACCTATATCCTTAAAAGGATACAAATCTAAAACATTAAAAATTGGTGAAATATGAAAGTCAGAAGGAAGCTCAATCTCATAAGCATTTGTAGAAAGATTCCTTAAGACTTTACAAGGTCCAATCTTTTTAAGCTTTAATTTATTATAAGTTCCTTTAGGAAACCTTTCCTTTATAATATAGGCCATCACTAAATCTCCAACCTGAAAATTTACTTCTCTTCTCTTCAAATATGCTCTCTGTTTATAGGTTCCTGCACTTTTCTGTAATCTATTCTTGATATTCTCTTGCAGCTCATGAATGCCAACCATAAAGTATTCACCCTCTACACTTCTTCTTTCCTATTTTCCCAAATATCTAATTTCATATACACCCCTTAGATGCATCCCATAGACAATTTGAAAAGGACTAATACCTGTACTTCTATTGGGTGAATCATTGTATGTGAAATCAGCCTGAGCTAGATCCAAGGCCCACTGTTTTGGATGTCCATACACAAGACTTCTCAATATGTTTCCCAAGATCCTATTCACCACTTCAGTTTGACCATTAGTCTGAGGATGATAAACATAACTAAAACTAAGATTTATCCCCAACTTCTTCAATAGAGTTCTCTAGAAATGACCAACAAAATTTCTATCTCTGTCAGACACAATACTCAAAGGAAACCCATGCAACTTTACAATTTCTGAAAAAAATAGATTAGTAATATTGGTTGCATCATTAGTCTTCTTACATGCAATAAAATGAGTCATTTCGGAAAATCTATCTACCACAACATAAATTGAATCATGACCTCTCTGAGTTCTAGGTAAACCTAAAACAAAACCCATGCTTATGGAATCCCAAGGCATAGCTGGAATAGGCAAGGGTTGATACAATTATGTGTTCTGACTTTTTCCCTTTGCATGTTGACATATTCTACATCTTTCAACAAATTTATTCACATGATGCTGCATATTTGGCCAAAAATAAAAATTACTCACTAGAGAAAAAGTCTTGTCTTGTCCAAAATAACCTGATATACCTCCACTATACTTTTCCTGAATCAAATTATCTCTCATTGAACACCTTGAAATACACAATTTACTATCTTTGAATAGTAAACCTTCTTGCAACATATAATCTAACCACTGGATTCTGTTATGGATAACTAGATTTTCATAGGCAACATATATATCCTTGAAATCTAAATCTTCTTTATACATATCAACCAAGTTTTCAAATCCCAAAGTACTGTCCTTAACTTCTTGTACTACTAGATTTACTCTTCTTAAAGCATTGTCAACTTTATTAGACTTACCACTTGTATGTTTGATAATAAAGGTAAAGTTCTGCAAAAATTCTACCCATTTAACATGTCTTTGGTTTAACTTAGGATGATTGTTTATGAACTGCAGAGAATGATTGTCAGAATACAACACAAATTCCTTAGGCATTAAATAATGTCTCCACTTCTTAATATCCTACACAACATCATATAATTCTTTATCATATGAAGAATATTTATGTTTTGCTTCATTCAATTTCTCACTGAAGTATGCCACTGGCCTCTTCTCTTGACTCAAAACTGCTCCCACTGCTGTTCCACTAGCATCTGTCTCAACCTGAAACACTTTCTCAAAATAGGGCAAAGCCAAGATAGGATTCTTAGTTATCCTTTTCTTTAGAAACTTAAAATTCATATAAGTCGCTTCTGTCCATTTGAAAGGATGTCTACTTACTTTGAAGGTATCTATCAAAGGTGCACAAATCTGATTGAAATTCTTAATGAAATTTCTATAGAAACTAGCAAGTCTATGGAAACTTCTTACCTCGTAAGCATTCCTTGGAAATGGCCAATTTACAATCGCTTGTACCTTGTCAGAGTCCATCTTTAGTCCTTCTTATGAAACCACAAATCCCAAGTAAACTAACTCTTTCTTCAAGAAACTACACTTCTTCAAATTTATCAACAACTTCCTTCTGCAAAGTTCTCAACACCAACTTAAGGTGTCTTAAATGCTCTTCCCTATTCTGACTAAAAATCAGAATGTCATCTAGATACACTATCAAAAAAATCCAAGTAAATTCTTTTAAGACCTCATTCATTAACCTCATGAAGGTACTAGGTGCATTAGTAGGCCCAAATGGAATCACTAACCATTCATACAAACCATCATTAGTTTTAAATGTTGTCTTCCATTCATCCCATTCCCTTATCCTAATCTGATGATATCCACTTTTCAAATCTATTTTGGAAAAATATTTTGAACCACTTAAACAGTCCATCAGATCATCAATTCTAAGTAAAGGGAATCTATACATGATAGTGATCTTGTTGATTGCCTTGGAGTTAGTGCACATTCTCCATCCACCATCTTTCTTTGGACTAAGTACAATGGGTACTGCACAAGGGCTCAAACTTTCTTTCACCGATCCTTTTTCCAATAGCTCTTGTACCTACTATTTGATTTCTTAATTTTTTTGAGGAGTTAATCTGTATTTTTCTTTATTAGGTAAACTTGCTCCAGGTATTAAGTAAATGTGATGACTAATACTTCTTACAGGAGGTAAATCATTTGGAAACTCATCCACAATAATATTAGTACACTCATCAAGCAAAGTTTTAACTTCAACATGAAGAACATTTAAATTTGTAGAAGTTAAAATTACCTTTGGTTTACTAACAAGGGAAAAATGTAGATCCTCCTCTTTCTTAACTTCTTGCAATAGTTCCTTGCCAGAAATTAGTAAAATATTTGATCCCAAATGTTCCTTAACTACTTCATCTTCCAAGGGTGACAAAGTATGTCTCTTCCCATCCTTCTCCAGAGAATAAGTATTTTTCCTCCCATCATGAACAACTTTCCTGTCATACTGCCAAGGGCTCCCTAAGAATATATGGCGCAGATCCATAGGCATTATTTCACATAATATTTCATCTTTGTAAGTACCAATATAGAATTACGCATTACACTGCTCATTCACTAAGAGCTGATGTCGTTTCTGCAACCAATACACTTTGTAGGGAGTGGGATGCTTCATCCTCTTCAATCCCAACTTCTCTACCATCTGAGTGGAAACCAAATTATTTGTACTACCACTATTAATAACCATTTTACAACACTTACCTCGTGACTTACACCTTGTTCTGAACAAAATTTTCCTTTGAGATTATCCTTCCTATGGGGGGGCATTCATCTCTATTTCTTCTTTTGACTCTTCCTGCACCTCTGCAAATTCACATTTCTTTGACCTGGATACTGATTTATTGGACAATTCCAAGACATATGTCCAATCTCTCCACAAGTATAACATTTTATCTATCTATGTCTGACTCTTCCTTTGCCTCCTCTGAATCCTCCCCTTTAGGATGATTGACTGCTAGAACCCTCATCTCCATCTTTAGGAGTCCTACCTCCACTACTAGGAGATCCTCTGCCTCTTACTATATTATTTCCCTCGTTTCTCTGGTTTTGTTTCCTTAACAATTTCTCTTCTACCTTTGAATCTACCTGGTATGCATCTTCTACAATTTTCAAATTTAATAAAATGAGCTTATCCTATATATCATATCTTAATCTATTGATATACCTAGCTACTCTTTCTATACCTCCCTGTGTATGTCCAACTCTAATACTTAGTCTTAAAAATTCTTCTGTGTATTCTTTTACAGTGATAGTCTTTTGTCTAAGGTTTTGCAACTGTATAATAAGATTCAATTGATAGTCCTTAGGCATAAACTTACTCTTAATATTATGTAGCATCTTATCCCAAGAGTTTATTTTTGAATTACCTCTTCTTTCTCGACGGATATAGAGCTCATCCCACCAGATAGTTGCATGTCCTTTCATCCTGGTAGCTGCATATCTTAATTTCTTCTTATCTTAAATCTCTTCAAAATCAAAATATTTAATCATAGCATTAATCTAATCCAGAAGTTCTTCAACATTTAAATTACCTTCATACATAGGTACCTCCACTCTTGTTTTGCTACTGGCCTTCATTAGCATCTTCAAAACTATGAATTCTTAAGTATCTTCTTCTTCTTCTTCAGGGGATTCTTCTTCTTCATCACTTTTATCTAAATTTTCTCAATGGTTCTTTCTTTCCATAGCTTCTAGTATTTCTTCCAATCGTCTCATATCTCTCTATACCTCTGTCTCTGCAGGTTGTCTTCCTCGACCACATCCTACAGGAACTCCATGCACTCGTCCTCATCTTAGCAACATCTTTCTACAGGCTCAACTATGTTCTGATACCAAACTGATGACAGGTTAGAGATGCGGGTCTAGATCAGCTCACAACCCTATCCAAATAAACAACCAACAAGCTGATATGTTGTCCATGTAGACAGACAGATTTCAAATACGCGGTGAATTCTTTTTTTATAAAAGAAATTTTACAATCGAACTGAGTGTTAACAGGATTGCATGTTCATGTTGCGAAATAGATTCTTGACCACCTGATCAGTGTCCCCACTAAATTGACGATGGAATCCAATTATTATAAAGTGTATTCCATAAAAATTTCGCATCACACCCGAATTCGTTTGGACTGCGCAACTCCTCCCAGCGAAATCATCGTGGATCGTTGATCTAGTTTGAAGATCAATCTCCACCATTGATCGGAATATGAATTCCAGTAATTAGTTCTAAATTTTGCAGCCGGTCTCCCTGTTATTTTCCACACTCTTTCTCCAACGAAATGTATTTATCGTCGTCGATCTTCTCCATGATTGATCTCCTCCGCATGATCTTAAATCATATAGGCGATTGGTTTTTTTTTTATCTCAGGTGCATATTTTGGTTGCAAAATTCTATTTCAACCCCAAATCTGTTGAAAATGCGAGTTCTTTAAACCTTTGTAAACTTCGCTTAATTGATCACTGACAGGATCAATTTATTCCTGTGTAGCTTTATCATAGGCAATTTAGCCTCTTCTACTCATTTTAGGTTTTGGGATGAAACTATACACAAACATATAGAGACTCACAACAATACTCCCGGAGATCAAAACAAAGACATATTCACTCTATTGATTTACAGAATAACTTTGCTCTCATTCAATTTAACCAGAATTCTTATTACACATAGTCTCTGCACTCCAGACTCGAACCTCACTTCTATCATTCACTCATGCACTCCCTCTCATATCCTATCTATTACATTCAATCCTTCTTATACACTCAAAAAACCTATCAAATCCAACTAGGTTGGATCTGAGGACCTGAGAAAAGAAATCCTATCGACAACGATCAATCCTTGAGGAAATCCACGCAATCAAGGAGAATAATGCCTAATTTCCACTTATTACAAATTAAAACTAATCCTATCCTCTAACATCGACCCAATTCTGTCTAGAAGCGATTACATGGTATGTTGACTCATCATTCAACAAATTCTGAGCCAAATGCTCCTACATCAGATTTGCAACTCACATGGCTTCTCGTTTGATTCTTTCAAAGTAGGATAAATTGGATTTTTTTCATTGTTCAAGAATCTTCATATTCCCTTCCTTCATGCAATGTCTTCAAGGTATTGGTATGAGGATTTCTTGTGTAGCTTCCACTTTCCTGGTATCAACTCATTTTCCATCTAGAATTATAATTTGACCCAAGTATTCAACCTATGAATCCCCAAAAACAAATTTGGAATGATTTGGGAATAACTAGTCACTACAACAAAACCATGTGATTAGCTCCCTTTTTAGCTCCGTTTTTGGCACCTAGCAACCTTACTAGTGTATTTTTCTTCATTCTCTAAGAAAATGTGGTGTTATTAAATGGGATGGAATTTTTAGCTCCTAGACTTAAAATTCGGTGCTAATTAGAACCGACTTTAGCACCTAGTTTATCTCCCTAGTTAGCTCGATGATTAGCACCTATATTACCACCAAGTTTAGCTCCTTATTTTGCACCATGTTTAATGCAAGGTGTTGTAGCTAGTTTAGCTCCTTACTTAGCGCCAAGTGGTGCTTCTACAATTGCACCTAGTTTAAACTCTTTTTTCTCCAAAAAGAGTACCTCGTGTTGCTCCTAGTAGTACACCTAGTTTTTCTCCTAATTTTTCCAAAAATAGCATCTAGTTTTGGTCCAAAAATAGCACCTAATTTTTCTCCTAGAATTGCATCTAATGCAACATATGAGTTAGTTAATATATGGGTTAGAGGATTTAAGCTATAAGATAAAGTGGTTATAGGGGTTGAGGTTTAAATTTTGAAGGGTTATATGGGTTATATATTATTCCATTTACAATTTAACAATTAGGGATTAGGTTCTCATGAACCATAGGGATAGAGATCCTACATGTAAACGGCTATTGAGGCTACATGGGAGGGGTTATAGGAGTGAAGTGTTTAGTGTTACAAGTTAAGGGATGTGATAAGAATTTGTGAATAATAGCTAAAGTGGTTAGGTGTCATATGACATATAATGTTTATGGTTATAACTCTTATGGATTAGGATTAAGGATTATAGGTTTAAGGGATAATGAATATTAAATCATAAACCCTATACAAGTGATTGGAGTGGTTAGGGGTTGTCAGGGTTAGGATTTAGTGGGAATAAGAGTTTATATGGTTAATGTTTTATAGGGTTTATAAGACCTAGGGATTATAATTTGTAAATATAAGGGTTTATAAGAGATAGAGATTAAAGTTTGTAAATAGAAGGTTTTATAGGGTTCAAATCTTATATATAAGTGGAATGTTTTGAAGGTCTAGGAATTTAATTATTTGGTCTTATGAGTGATATGGGATATAAGGAATATCTCTGATAAGTGTTATAGGAATTAGGGGTCAGTATTAGGGTTTATTGAAATTAAGGGTAATTATATGGGTTATATGTTATGGTGATTTGGGATTACAAGATTATGGATAAGGTTATAGATGTAATTTTTAAACCTATGATGTGAAACAATACATATAAATTGTTAAGAGAATAGAGGTTAAACAGCAGAACAAACACAACACACAAAGATTTACCCTAGAAAACCTTAACGACAAAAACCAACAAAACTTAGACCCATACTTCTATCTTTATTATTTTGTTTCTTAACCATTCACTATACAATATTTAGGTATTCCACATCATCCAAAAACCTAATCCGTTAATCTAGATTATATTTAGACCCCGATCCCTTAACCAGGATCGTAAGGTGACACAAACCACATGCAAAAAATATAACAAATACCCAACATTCTCCCACTTGTTGTTTTCTTTGCAAAATAGTGGGCACATATTGATAAGGTCACAAGTTTAGGGAAGCAATGCCCATAGATTATTTACACCAAGAAAATTTCTCAGCGTTGAAGTACTTCATCAATGAATCTGTAACATTCTTCAAGGTGTCAACCTTTTACAACAAAACCTTCTTGTCTTCAACCACATTTCTCACAAAGTGGTACTGCACATCATTATGTTTCATTTTAGCATGATAAGTACGGTTCTTTGTCAGAAATATTACACTTTGACTATTGCAATATAACCCTATATCTTTTTATACAAACCCAATAACTAAACAAAATCTCTGCAACCATAAAAATTCTTTACTTGCATGGGTTGTCGCCGCATTCAACTTCTATAGTTGAGAGTGCAACTACATATTGTTTCTTGCTCATCCAATTAATAGCTCCTCCAAATAGGTTAAACACATAACCACTTGCATACTTCTACTATCAAGATCTCCAACCTAGTATGCATCAACAAATCCATGTGAATATATTCATTTATCTTGTCCAAGTATTCCTTAGTAGCATACTGCATAATTTGTGGTGCCAAACAAAAACCTAAAGACCCTCTTTATAGATGTTCAATGCTCCTTTCCTCATTTTGACATAAATCTTCTAAAAATTACCACTGCATGGGAAATGTGTGGTCTGGTATATACCAATGCTTACATCAAACTACCGACGATAGTACCATATGAAACTTTGTGACGTGTCTTATTCATCTTCCTGTGTCTAGGGACACTTCTCTACAAATAACATTACACCTATAGGAATAGGGACCTTGACTGGTTTACTATCCTACATGTTAAATATGTACAATACCATCTGAACATATTTTCTTTGATTCAACTAGAGTTTCTTGTTTACGTGATCTCTTTTAATATCCATTCCTAGTATAAAGTTAGTAACACCAAGATCCTTCATGTGAAATTTGGAGGATATCTATGATTTAACCTCCTTATGGCATCCATGTTGTTTCCACTGAGAAACATGTCATCAACATACAAAAATATATTAATGAAGTGATCACCAACCTGCTTGGAATATACACAATGATAAACCTTGCTTCAACCAAACACCAATCCAAGGATGTATGTGTCAAACGTTTGGTATCATCCTGGTATATTGATTTAGACCATAAAGGGACTTCTTTGATTTGCATACCATCTCTTACCTTCACTGTGAAACCTTCTTTTTTATTCATGTATATTTCTTCTTCAATATCCCCATGTCGGAATGTTGTCTTCACATCCATCTTCTCTACTTCAAGATAAAAAGCAACACCAACAAAAATAAGGAATAGTATAGAAGTCAATTTATCAACTGGATAAAAAATGTAAACAAAATAAATTTTATCTACTTGGGAATATCCCTTTGCTACTAAGTGGGATTTCTACTTCTCCACTTTACCTTCTGCATTCAACTTCTGTTTAAACAACCATTTTCTACCAATATTTTTTCATACAACTAGTAACTCAACTAGATCCAAGATTCATTTTTATCCAAGTCATCCATTTATTCAACCATGGTCGTCTTCCAAAAATCACTATCCTCTGAATCAATTGCTTCCTTCACATTCTAGGATCATCATCAATAATAGATAAATCAAAATAAGATTAAAAAATTAGGAGGGGAGTACCTTTATGATTTCCTTCTTTCCCAAGCTGATCTCCTCAAAATTGGGTATGAAGTTCTTCTTCTTTTGATTAAGTTTCTTCAGTTGAGTCAGACTCTTCAGCCTCCAACTCAACTCTATTTTCTCTAGTTCCTTTTCCAGTGGAATCACTTCTTGTTTCAGAACAACTTTAACCTTTCTAAAAACAATATCTCAATTGTAAACAATATTATTAGTTACTCTGTTACAAAGTTTAACACTTTTCACACCAACTTTATAACCAATCAAGATACATTTTTTAGCTGTATTCATACGAACTCCCTAGTTTATTCCATAGCTTCAATGCATTGTATTCTCCATATACATTTGACAACACTAAATATGATAAGAAAAGTTGAACTGTACTCCTTGTGTTTGTTTCCAACTTGTCCCAGTCTTGTTTCATTAATCCAGAAGGTTGTGTACCCGGATCCACAATAATCCACTATTCTCAATATACAAGAAGATCTTCCATCTAGAGCTTCCATAATTCAAAGTTCTTAACGTAAAATTTCTCAATATCAACTCTAGAACTTCTCACCATTCTCATTCAACACATGAATCATTGTTCTCCTTAGCAAAAGACAAGAGAGTTTTTCTTGGAAAGATGAAGAGTATGGCTGCAAGGCAAGCAAGGATGTGATGGAAAAGGTCGTGACAGAAGAGGAAAAGAGAAAGTCGAAACCGAGAGTTTGACCTATTTTTTATAAGAGTTAGTTAAGTTATACTACTAGCCTATTTTGGGAATGAGCATGATTGCAAATTTTGGCTAATAGCACATGCATTAATGTAACAAGATGTTTTGAGTTTGTAGAACAACCCATCAACTATTAGTTGAGAATTAGTTGATGGGTAAAATAAGAATTGTAAAAATTTCCTTACAATTGTAATAATTTTAAGGATCCAAGCTGTGTGTGAACGTAAAAGGACCTAACAAGACTAGAGAGATAAAAATACATTAGAGCATAAGAGAGACAAAAACCTCATCTATTGTAAAAAAGATCCGAAGATAGGTCTGCAAGCTGTGTGCGCAGATCAAAGGCATTTAAAATATCACTCATCCAGATGAAAAGTGCATTTGTGTTTTTTTCCATATGAGTTTCCATGTTAAAATGTGTCTTTGATATCTGTGTCTACTATGAATGAATCCTTATGAGTTTTTCAAACATCTAATGATATAATATTGTGGAATGTTGATTGTTATGTGTTAAAATCTATATATGTCGTCTATGTGTGTTTATGGATCGATCTTCCTTACTTTCTGATTTGTGTATGATGATGGAAGTCCATCCCTTGGTTTTGGTCGAGCAGCTTGATTATGTTGTGATAAAGAAGTCCCCTTCCATAACTTCATAATCTCGGTTCTTGCAGTCCCCATAGATATCTCAAGTGATACCTCACTTGCATCACAGGTGTTTCCGATAGAGTTACACTCTGTCGAGCCGATATCTTGGGCTTCGTTGACGAATAGGGAAACCTGAAATTGGGTTAGTAGGAGTGACACCAACAAATGGTTTCGTTACCTGGACCTTAATCATTGTGATAGGGATACGTTTTGGCACTTGACAAAACCAGAAATTCAAGACTGGGTTGATTATAAAGAAAGAGAGTTTGCACAAGAACAAAGTAAAGGATTGCGACTAAGTCCGACATAATGGTTAGAAATATATATTTACATAAATATTCACGATATTTTCTTTCGTGAATTTTCCATTGTGTTGCATGAATGGTTGTTGAAGCTAGCGACTCAGAGGAAATTTTTTTAAGGCGGAGAACCTACAGAGTGGAGTCTTCAGTTAATTCAACGGTTGGAAAGAATCAATAATCCTATATCTAGGGTTTTCAACTTCTGGGTTGAAATAATTTTGGAGGAATACATTACTGAGATTGTAGTCAATATTATAAGATCATACAGTGAGCCAGAAAGAGAATTCTTCCAAGGACCTAGAGGTCACTACTTGAAAATCCTTGAAATTGTGGATAAATATGTTGGTATGTTAAAAAGGGATCTTGAGGATGGAGTATGACAAATAAAAAATTATGCACAGATACCTTGGGTAATGTCACAAGAAATAATTGAGAAAGATGGACAAGAATAATCTGAGATGTTTCTTGTTGATCGCGATACTAAGCAAGAGGGTGGTATCTTAAGGAGTGGAAAAATATTTTAGCCGAGAAAGAGAAGAAGTACTGCGACAAGAAGAGGAAGTTGCAACGCAGCCAAAAGAAGGGACCACTAGTTGGAACCATATCTTGATGAAGAATCTTGCGAAAAAGAGGAGGAATATCGACTTATGTCTAAATAAGAGGAAGAGGAATCACCAGATCCAGATCAAGAATACGACATACCCATAACCCCACATACATATCTGGAACCTGAGGTAAGACCTAAAAGCACATCAAAGAGTGGTTTTGTATATCATAGTATTAGTAATAGTTGAAATAGTAGTCAAGGAAATCCTACTAGTGGAATCTTTAATTAAGAAATACCACAAGTACGCAGAATGTCGAGGAGTGATATAAAATTACCCATATTCAATGGGAATGGGTTGGAAGAACCTGAGCAACATTTGTTCCTATGTGAATTTGTTTGGACGATGCGACAGGTTTAAGATGATGCTTTAAAAAGATACCAGATGATCACAACCTTTATAGGTCGTGCGCTTGACTAGTATATGAAATTTTTTTTGGTCCCCACAGGGATCCCTCAGAAGTCATTAGATCGGATCTGGACTGGATTGATAGAATAATTTAAAAAGCCTATGTCTAAGTCACAATGCATCACATAATTAAAAGAGATCAAACAGTTTTTGAATGAGTTTGTTTGGGACTTTAACCAAAGATTTAAAACTTCGATGGCTAAGGTGAGTTTTCAAATGCCAGAATTCCAACATAAATAATGGTTATTACAACGATGCTACTTCATATGCATATTCCCTTGATGCAACAAAAGATTGTATCCCAAACTGAAGCTCTCGATATTGCTATAAAGTTGTAGGCTTTAGTGCTTAGAGAAATTGGAGTGGGAATGATGCAGATACAATGACAGCTTGCAAACCTCACGCAACAAATATAGGATATCAAGAAAGGGAAAGAAGTTCGAGAGGAAATTTGGTGTACTAGATGTAGACCTGAATCCCATCATAAAGACTCATGTCCAATATTTTTGAATTATCTTGCATCAGGAGCACCAAACCCTATAAATTCAGAAGGAATTCCTTGGTGTAGAATTTGTCAGACCAGAGGTCATCGATCGAAGGAATGCTTGTATCTATAAAAAATAGTAAGTGCACCTGCTAGCTTATATTGTAAGTTCTATGTATATGTGGGTCACGACGAGAAAGACTGTAGGGAATATCAGTTACTGCAGTAGAAAATAGTCGATAGATACCTGATGAAAAATGATGAATAAATGCAAGCCTAACGAGCTTAGGCATAATACACTTAACATAGGGGGTGATATCTTTAGAGGTTGAGGATAAGCAGGAGGATTTGGTTGCAAAAGGGTCCAAGTTATTTGTTATAATTATGGACATCTTGGACATTTTTTCCCAAAGGTTGCACTAATCCTACATCAACGTGTTTATATTGTAAAGGTGCCACCATTATTTGGTCAGGTTAAATCCTCACAAGTGCATCTTTTGTGTGAAGTCTGGTCGCTTGTTAGGATTCATCGTTTCTAAAGAGGGTATAAGAGTCGACCCTTTGAAGGTTGAGGCAATACTTCAGTGGTATCCCATCCATCGACCTAATCATCCTAGGCTCCCTTTCCTCGCAACACTAAATCTTCCTAACTTGTCAAGACTGACGAATGATCCTGTAGCTCACGACCCAGCTTGGCCAGCTGTCCCTACTAAGCTTCCCTCAGACATACCCAAATTCGAGGGAAAACTGGGAGAGGATCCGAGCGAACATGTTACTACCTTTCACCTATGGTGCTCTTCGAATTCCTTACATCAGGACTCAATCCGTTTAAGGCTATTTCAATGCACCCTTACAGGGCCTGCCATGAAATGGTATATAGAGCTACCTAGGGGGGCATTCGCTTTGTTCGATGACCTAGCGATGACTTTTATTAACCACTTCCAGCTACCAGTGCGTTATGACATTGGTAGTAAACTCTTGTCGACATTTTGATAGAGCCACACATATCTCGGATCATATCCAAGAGTGTCGTAGATGAAAGAGGTTAATTAAAGCCTTTATACTGCCGGAATTCCTCCTCAAATGGTTCCTTAAGTCGTTATTGCCGTATATAGTGAAGGATGTTTCTACATCTGGAGTGCAAAATGAGGAACAAGCCATTTTTAGGGCGCAGGAACTGGATTTGATTTATGCTCAATCCAATTTGTTATATGAGATCATTCCCAATGCTCCGCATTCTAGTTTCAACCCCAAAGTTAAACCTGGACCACATGATGACGACATTGTTGGTTGTGCAAGTGCTAAACCTGCAGATTCAGTTGCAAAACAAGTCAGTCAATTGTCAATCAACCAATCGGCTTCGGGACAAGCCATGGCTTCGTCTCAACCCACCCAAACGGTGAGTGTGATTTCAGTGCAATCGTTGAACTAGAAGGGTAACAAGCAGCCCATATGGAATAAAAAGAAGAGTGTTAGAATAATCAACCCATAGTTAGCTAACTTAGACATTAATTAATCCAATTTTTGTCTTATTTGCCTAGTTTCCATATTCCACCTTATGCAAGTTGTCCTCCACACATCCAAAGTGGTCAAACTTGCTAAATTTTAGTCATGGAGTGCTTGGGAAACCACTTGGAATCAAATCTTCTTTATTCCTGGCCTTCCTAGCGCATGTCTACTTTTTCTGCTTTATTGCCTGCTTTTTCTGAGTTTTAAGGCAATTGGGAAAGTTTGACTAGGTGAAGTTAACTTGTTTTTTGTCCTCATCATCCTCCACTCTTTTCTCCTAAGAAAAGCATGTATGATTTGTCCTTCCATCATCTATTAGCTTGCCTAATTGATTCTTCCAATTCGTGAGCTCCTGGACAAATTTGGAAATTGCTTTATGCACCTATGGGGGATTTGCTTAGATTTAGTAAGCTTGCTTTTGACCAAATTCGAATGGAATCCTTATGCATTCGAATTTCTCATGTAATTATTTAGTGTGGCAGCCTATGAATTCACAGGTTTGGCTATTGTACACTTATTCAATACATATTAGTGTTTTGCTCCATATTCAGTCTCCTCTATGAGTAATTTGCATGTGTAATTGGCAATTTTTGTGAGTGTAATTGTTCTAACACCTGGGTTCAATTTCCACATGGTATCAGAGCCTTTGTATATCGATTTATCTCCTTCCAATTTGTTATTGCAGGTTCGACATCATTGACTGGGAGCATTCTGTTGACTGAAGGGACAATTTCTGAGCTATGGATCAATCTCAAAAGATCATCTTGACTCCATTTAACTTCTTTGAATGGAAAGAAAATATGGAGATACTGTTGAGAGAGAAAGGCCTCTACAGAGTGACTATGGCAACAGAAGCAGAGCCCAATGCACCTGCAAAGAAGATTAATTAGCACAACAGGAGGGATGAGGCCTATGGTCTCCTGTGTCTGAGCATATCCAGAGACCTCCTTTTCCATCTTGATGGATTAACATCACCAAATGAAGTATGGGAGAAGCTTGTTGAGATTTTTGGTAAGAAAGATGAGATGAGGGGACATCAAATTGAAAATGAATTGATCTCCTTGAGTCCCAATAGCTTTGAATCCCTCCAACTCTATTTTTCCAAGTTCAAATCCCTTGTTTTGCAGCTAAAACAATGTGGAATTGAAAAGAAGGATGAGCAACTGGTTTTGGCCATACTCTCAAACCTTGGCCCTGACTATTCAGTGTTTGTATCAACCTTCCATGCCACAAAGTTGACAGCTCAAGCCTGGAAAATGCCTAGCCTTACAGATTTCATGGAATCTCTCACACAAGAACAAGATAAATTGGTGATGATGGGAACCATCAAACCTTCCAAAGACCAAGATATGGTTGCTAGAGATTCGAGGGTGGATTCAAAAAGCAAGAAGAAATCTAAGAATCCACCTGAGCAAAAGAGAGACAAGAACAAGTCTCCAGAGGAGCCTCAAGGTTCCAAGAAGAACCCCCAGAAGAAGAAGAACAAAGGAGAAATGAGCAAGTGCACATACTGCAGTAAGGGAAATCATTCTGAAAGCTCCTGCATGAAGAAGCAAATAGACATGCTGACCCAACTCCTGGAGAAGAATGGCATCTCCCTTCGCGACAGCTCAAAGAAGAGGGAAGGAGGATCAAATTCAGAAGACAGAGAGAGAGTTCATGCATTGGTTGTTGGCACATCAAGCTCACCTAGTTTCATCATTGATTCTAGAGCTTCAAGACATATGGTTTCGACCAAGGAGGCATTCACCTCACTTGACATGTCGAAAGGTCCACCAATTGTACTGGGAGATGACTCTCTCACTGAAAGTCTGGGCAAAGGGAGGATTGATCTTGACCATGGTAAGTTCAGCAATGTATTGTATGTTCCAGGTCTTGCCTCTAACCTCTTATCAGTGTATCAGATGACCCACATAAGGTCTCCAAAGAAGGTCATATTCTCCCCTGATGAAGTTGAGATCACAGAGATCTCAAGTGGTAAAGTCATTGCAAAAGGAGTTGCAAATCACACTTCGAAGGTATATATGTTCTCACACTTCCTACCCTACTCAAACCCCTCTGCTCTTCTGATTCATGCTAATGAGGCAAGCAAGATTTGGCATGAAATATTTAGCCACCTAAATTACAAGTATCTTTCTGATCTTAGTCAAAAATAAATGGTCATAGGGTTACCAAAGATTAAGTTTTCCAAAGGTGTCTATCAAGGTTGCATCCTAGGAAAACACCCAGAGCATAAATTTGAGAAAGCCAGTCATGAGAGAACCTCTGCACCTCTTGAGTTGATCCACAGTGATGTTTCTAGCCCATTTCCTCATATGTCAATGAGTCAGGCCAAATATGCATTGACATTCATAGATGAATTTTCCAGGTATTGCTGGGTTTACTTCCTAAAACACAAGTCTGAAGTTTTTGGCCTCTTCAAAGTCTTTAAGGCTTTGGTTGAAAACCAGTCTGGGAGGAAACTCAAGGTCCTCAGATCTGAAAATGGTGGTGAGTATGTCAAGTCTGAGTTCATTCAATATTGTGCAGATGCATGTATTCAGATCGAGCATTCTATCCCTTACACACCACAACAGAATGGTGTTGTTGAGAGGAAGAACAGATCACTGAAAGAGATGGCAACATGCATGATGGAGGCTAAGACTTTGCCACCAAAGTTTTGGGCCGAAGCTATAAAATATGTAGCCTATATCCATAATATGGTGCCTCATAAACAGCTTTATGGTATGACTCCTTTCGAATCATGGAGTGGGCACAAGCCAGATGTGACCCATTTCAGGATTTTTGGCTCAAGGGCTTGGGCTAGAATTCCAACAAAAAAGAGGAAGGATTTGCAGCCCCAAAGCCAAGAGTGTCTATTTGTTGGGTACTATGAAGGTTCAAAAGGGTACAATATGATCAATTTGAGCACAAACAAATCCTTCATTGAAAGGCGTGTTCAGTTCCAAGAAGAGCCCCTAGCAGCAGTGGAAGTTGGAGAATCATCTTCACCACCAGAACCTTTGAATGTAAGTGAAGAGATGGTTGAACTTGCTGATTCTGATATGTCTAATAATGATGATTTAATTGCATATCCTAATAGTCCTACAAGACCAAAATGGGCAGCAAAGACCATTCATGCAGCTGGAGAACTAGCTGGAAATCCTAATGATCCTAGGAGGACTAGATCTCAGTTTGAGAGTGCTCTGTGCATGAAAGATCCTATGTTTGCAGAGAAATTCTATCTGATGGTTGAATCAGACCCACAGACATATGAAGATGCAGCAAATGATCCAAGATGGCAAACAGCCATGAAAGAAGAGTTCAGCTCACTCCAGAAGAACAACACTTGGGAGCTGGTTGATCTTCCCCCAGGGAGGAAGCTAGTTCAGTGTAAGTGGGTTTACAAAACCAAATTTGCTGCTGATGGTTCACCTCTAAAATACAAGGCCATATTGGTATCCAAGGGCTACTCATAGGTACATGGCATAGACTACAATGAGACTTTTGCACCAGTGGCAAAGATGGACTCCATCAGGCTAGCCTTAGCCATTGCAGCTTCAAAGCAGTGGGAGGTACATCACATGGATGTGAAGTGTGCTTTCCTAAATGGAGATATCACTGAAGAGATTTACATGCAGAATTCTCAAGTATTTTCTACTAATCCATCTCTTTTGTGCAGGCTAAAGAAGTCATTGTATGGGCTTAAGCAAGCCCCCAGGGCTTGGTATGCCAAGATTGATAGCTTTCTTCTATCACTGAATTTTGTTCGATGCAAGTCATATCCAAATGTCTATTTGAAGCTGATTCATGGTTCATTAATGATCATTTTTTTTTATGTTGATGACCTTCTCATTACAGGAAGCTCAAAGGATGAAATTTCCTCCTTGAAGGATGCAATGAACCATGCCTTCTCAATGATTGATTTGGGCTTATTGAGCCAATTCTTGGTGCTTGAGATTGCTCAAAACAAACAAGGAATAAAAGTACATTAGTCCAAGTATGCCTTGTATTTTCTGAACAAATTCAACATGAAGGATTGCAAGCCAAGCAAGACTCCTTTCCTTTCAGGAGTTAAGCTTGAAGAAGCTGATTCTTCACCTATGGTAAACAATACACTGTATAGGCAATTGATTGGATGTTTGTTGTATCTTACACATACTCGACCTAATATTTCTTATGCAGTAACTGTGGCTTCAAGATACATGGATCAGCCTCATGAGATCCATTGGAGAGCAGCCAAAAGGATCCTTAACTTTGTTCAGGGAACAAGGACTCATGGGATCTTCTATAAAGCTAAATTTGATCTTGATTTGATTGGGTTTACTAACAGTGATTGGGCAGGTGACAACATAGATCGAAAGTCAACATCAGGATATGTTTTCATGCTTGCTGAAGGACCAATTAGCTAGTCAAGCAAGAAACAGAGTGCCATTGCACTCTCATCTACAGAAGCAGAGTACAGAGGAGTTGTAAATGCAGCAACTCAATGTTTATGGTTGCAGGGGTTACTTGGTGAGTGTGGATTCGAATCAGAATACTAAACTACTATCTATTGTGATAATCAGAGTACCATTCAAATCTGCAATGATCCAGTTCAGAAATAGAGAACCAAACACATTGAGATCCATATGCACTACATTAGACAGCTTGTGCATGATGGCACCATTCACCTACTCTTCTGTTCATCTTCAGAACAAGTAGCAGATATCTTCACCAAAGTTTTTTTGTGAGAAGACATTCAGCAATCTCAAATCACTACTGGGGATTGCTGATCATCCTATAAAGCATGAGTGATGACAAGATTTTCAAATTTTGTTTTACTGTCCATGTTTAAGGGAGGATTTTTCCCACTGGGTTTTTGCCTCTTTCCTTAGTTAAATGGACATGCAGTATGTAAAGGGTGACTAAGCCTTGTTGCTAGGCCCTATAATTTTCTAATATTTTATTCATAATTCAGGCTTAAGGTGGGGTGTTAGAATAATCAACCCATAGTTAGCTACCTTAGACATTAATTAATCCAATTTTTGTCTTATTTGCCTAGTTTCCATATTCCACCTTATGCAAGTTGTCCTCCACACATCCAAAGTGGTCAAAATTGCTAAATTTGAGTAATGGAGCGCTTGGGAAACCACTTGGAATCAAATCTGCTTTATTCCTGGCCTTCCTAGTGCATGTCTGCTTTTTTTGCTTTATTGCCTGCTTTTTCTAAGTTTTAAGGCAATTGGGAAAGTTTGACTAGGTGAAGTTAACTTGTTTTTTTGTCCTCATCATCCTCCACTCTTTTCTCCTAAGAAAAGGATGTATGAGTTGTCCTTCCATCATCTATTAGCTTGCCTAATTGATTTTTCCAAGTCGTGAGCTCCTAGACAGATTTGGAAACTGCTTTATGCACCTATGGGGGATTTGCTTAGATTTAGTAAGCCTGCTTTTGACCAAATTCGAATGGCATCCTTATGCATTCGAATCTCTCATGTAATTATTTAGTGTGGCAACCTATGACTTCACAGGGTTGGATATTGTACACTTATTCAATACAGATTAGTGTTATGCTCCATATTCAGTCTTTTTTGCGAGTAATTTGCATGTGTAATTGGCAATTTTTGTGAGTGTAATTGTTCTAACACCTGGGTTCAATTTCCACAAAGGGTAAGAATAATCGTAAGAGTGGGAGTAAGAATGAAAATTCTAATAATAATGACAAGAATGCATATAATGCTGGGGTGGACAAGCAAGCTAAACGTAAGGTTAAATTTCCTTGCAAGTTGTGTAAGGAAGATCACCTCACTTACTTGTGCCCTCGTATCGATGAAGCCTCGAGATTCTTAGCACAGGGCCCAGCTGTCATGACTAACCCTTTACCTCACAATCAAAATATGAACTTGAGGACCCATGATCAGTCTGGTGGTGATCAAGATCTTCCAGAGGGTAGTGGTCGTGGTTGCATTAACATGGTACGTGCTACGAAAGTTGTGACCCATGCGAAAGACTATGGTTCGTCACAACCCAACCAAGGAAAGGAACCTGATCCACTAGGGACTCCTTTGCTTATTGAAAAACCTATGGATAAACCTGAAGCTGCACCTTGCATTCCTAAGGGAGTCCTTAAGCGTTTGGGGCACAATCCTAATGCCTGAGCCGCCTAGAACTATTCTGTTGTCGAGGATTTGGGCCACACTCCTTGTGCAATGTCTACACTAGAATTACTTTAGAGTTGTCCTTCGCAAAGGAAGGATTTTCTTTCTGCCCTTGGTGTGAATGATGATAATTCTTCCTCCATGATTAACTTTGAAACCGCAGGACTTCAGCCTCGCTTGCCTTACTATGTGTCTCTTTTGATTCACGTAGAATGTCTTGACATGACTGTCAAGCGCACTGTGATTGATGAAGGCGTTGCTGCTTCTATGATTCCTTTATCGTGTTGGAAGGGTTTAGGTTCCCCTGTGTTGTCTAAATCAGTGACCATGTTAACTGTGTTTGATGGGAGATCATTTAGGCCGCACGGGATCCTTCCTTTCCTTAAGGTCCATTTGGGAGGGAAGACCGTTGCGATAGAGGTCGAGGTGGTTGATGCACCCCTTAACTACAATCTCTTGCTAGGTAGGAATTGGATGTACAGTATGCAAGCCGTAGCTTCTTCCCTATTTTGCATTGTATGCTTTCCATTTAACGAGAATATAGTCATGATTGATCAAACGTCATTCAAAATCCGTGAGTTACTACATCTTCGGGAACTTCGATCCTGATTGTAGAGCACTCTTAGCTGGAAACTGGGAGTGTGGGTGTAGGCATGTATCCATCCCTCATGGGAAGTTTTAGTTGTCTTGCACCTATCCTTATGATAGGGTCTAGTTTCGGTGAGGCTTCGACATCTATGAGATCGGTGTCTTTTCGCACGAGTCATATGGAAGATCCTTGGATTCTTCCTACACCAAGTCCTTCGAGTGACCCATCATAACAGACGTGTCGTTGCCTGCAACTATGGTATCTTATCAATATAATCTTGAGTTTGTTGTAGATCCTAGTCCTTCCTCTTCGCAGACAGAGGAGGAGGACCCTTATGTGCTACCTGCATGGGCAGTACAGTCTTCTCACGCGCATGGTTGCCTTGATAGTGTTTTTCCTTTAGATGAAGTGATTATTGAGGCCATGTCGGGAGTTGAGCCACCATGGAAGGAGCTCCATCATAGATATTACTTTCTTCCCGAGCTTGACCGCTTGGAGCGTGAGGAATTTAGGGAGGTTATTAGTGAGAGAATTGGTAGTCCTATGGTTCCATTAAGCTCTCCTAGTCTGATGGCTGATGAAAACATGGAAAATATATCTCCAACGATTCCTATCAATATCTCTCGCGATCCTAGCAGGATAGAGAATCTCTATATTGGGGAAGAATGTTCCCATGCTAAGATTCAAGAATACACCAAGCTGTTTAAAGAATTACGTGATATCTTTGCTTGGTCTTACGATGAAATGCCAGTATTGACCCTCACATTGTTGAACACAAGATTAAGACTTATCCCAACGCTAATCCCGTTCGACCACGCTTGCATGTAGTGAATCCTAGGAAAGCACCCGCTATTAAGGTAGAGATAGAGAAACTGTTGAAAGCCGGTTTTATCTATCCCATTCCCTTGACGGAGTGGGTTTCAAACCCCATTCTGGTTGACAAGAAGCAGGGAGCGATCTGCATATGTACTGATTTCCATGATTTGAATCATGCCTGTCCTAAGGAAAATTTCCCCACACCATTTATTGATCAGATTTTGGATGAGTGTGTGGGTAGCGAGGTTTTTTCCTTTATGGATGGATTTTTCGGATACAATTAGATACAAATTAAACCTGAGGACCAACATAAGACTGCATTTATTTGTCCTTGGGGAACTTTTGCATATCGAAAAATGCCTAATGGCCTTAAGAACGCCATAGCTACTTTTCAATGGGCCATGACCTTAATTTTCCACGATCTCAAATCGATTATCGAAGTTTTTTTGGATGACCTTACTGCTCATTCTCGTATGAGAATGCGTCATTCCTATCATTTGAGATTGGTATTCGAAAGGTGCCGCCATTATTTGGTCAGGTTAAATCCTCACAAGTGCATCTTTTGTGTGAAGTCTGGTCGCTTGTTAGGATTCATCATTTCTAAAGAGGGTATAAGAGTCGACCCTTTGAAGGTTGAGGCAATACTTTAGGTTTCTCCCCCGAAAAATATTCGTCATCTTCAATGTTTGCAAGGCATGGAAAACTTCTTACGAAGATTCGTTGTCAATTTTGCCAATTTGACTAGAGGCTTCATGCGTCTTTTGAAGAAAGACGCCACCTTTTGTTGGGATGAGCAAGCCCAGGATCCCTTTGATGCACTCAAGCGAGCCCTAGCATCGGCCCCGGTGATTAGTCCCCTAGACTATAGCCGTGATTTTCTACTTTATGTGGCCGCGTCCATGGAGACGATTGGTATGGTTTTGGTTCAAGAGGATGAGGAGCTCCAAGAGCATGTCATATAATGTCTGAGCCAGAATCTTATTGACGCAAAGATCCATTATTATCATGTTGAGAAGCTTGCCTTAGCTACCATACATGCGGTTCAATGGTTGAGACATTATATTCTCTTTCGCCAGACCTTGGTTGTAGCCCATGTCAATCCATTTCAGTTTGTCATCACTCGAAGGATGATTGGGGGAAAATATAATAAATGGATTGTCATCTTGCAAGAATTCGACCTTGAGTTTGTTTCGGCAAAATCGAAGAAATCATTGATTTTTGCAGAGCTTATATTGGATTTCCCAAGCGAGGCCGAGGAGTTGGTTTGTGAAGATACGTTTATCGATAAGCACATCTTCTTAATCTCAACTTTAGACCCATGGTATGGGGATATCATTATATATTTACAAACATTGAAGGTCCCTACTCACCTCTCATGAGATGAACGATGACGATTACGTCACGTGTCTAAGAATTACCTCATAGTGGATAACACTTTATACCGCCGTGGGGAAGATTCCATTTTATGATGTTGTTTAACTCATGAAGAGGCTGAGGTAGTGCTGAATGATTGCCATGGAGGGAAATGTGGTGGTCATTTATCTGGGATTTCTACAGCCCAAAAAATATTAAGAGCGGGTTATTTCTGGTCGTCGATCTTTAAGGATTGTGTAGATGCGATCAAGAGGTGCCACCCTTGCCAGGTGTTTGCACGTAATATGCACTCGAAACCTACCTCGTTACATCCCATCCTCACCACCGGTCCCTTCACTAAGTGGGGGATTGATTTTATGGATTGCAACCCATCTTTAGCTGGGGGGCATCATCATATCATAGTGGCTGTTGATTACTTCACGAAATGGGCTGAGGCTATGCCTACAGTTAAATCCGACGGTTCGTATTCAACCAGATTATTACTCGGTTCGGGATTCCAAAAGAGCTTGTCACTGACCATGGCTCGCACTTTCAGAATCATATGATGGAACAATTGGCATCAAAGTTAGGGTACAAACAAGAGAATTCCTCCTCTTACTACCCTCAAGCGAATGGATAGGTAGAAGCACTGAACAAATCACTTAAATCCATTCTCCAACGAACCATCGCACAAAGCAAGAATAATTGGCACATTATGTTATATCCTTCTTTGTGGGATTATAGA
The DNA here is from genome assembly GCA_001517045.1 of Pseudotsuga menziesii. Taxonomy (NCBI): domain Eukaryota; kingdom Viridiplantae; phylum Streptophyta; class Pinopsida; order Pinales; family Pinaceae; genus Pseudotsuga; species Pseudotsuga menziesii. The sequence goes on from LPNX011098041.1 coordinate 315,297, forward strand.
ACCGCTGTTAAGACTGCCACGGGTTTTTCTCCATATCAACTTGTACATGGAGTGGAGTCGGTATTGCCGGTTCAGTGGAGATTCCTTCTTTGAAGATAGCCATAGAGCTCTTACCAGACACTTCACCATTGGAGGAGCATTTGGTCCACCTTGAGCAACTTGATGAGCAGCGTCGAGATGCCTTGGTGGCTCTAGAAGTAAATAAGCATCGCCTAAAGGTCTTGTACAATAAGTCTGTCCGAACAAGGAGGTTTAGTGAGGGAGACTTGGTCCTTTTGTGGGATCAACTGAAAGAACACTTGGGGGCAGGAAATTTTAACCCCATGTGGCGTCGTCCTTACGTCGTCAAATGTGTGTTAGACAAGGGTGCTTATGAGTTAGTGGATTACGAGGGGACAGCCTTGGCGGAGCCTAGAAATGGGCTCTATCTCAAAAAAAACTATGCATGACTTTTAGCCAAGGCTGGTTATTGTATATTATTGTACGGTTTTGCATAGGTAGGTATTTTTCTTATAGTGATCGGTTTTGTGATTAGTTTCCATTTCTTTTGGTAGATGTCAATGGAATATTCCACCTTCATAGGATTCGCGGATGGTGCGAGCCGTCACACTCAACACTCAGCCTCTGTTGCTTGGGTGATTTATACTCCTATGGGTCAGGTATTGTCTTCAGGAGGCATATGTTTACGGCCATCTTCAAACAATGTTGCTGAATATAGTACCATTATTGAGCTTCTACGGGATCCCATTTTACATGGCGTTCTCTCTCTTGAGACACGTCTTGATTCGGAGTTAGTAGTGTCACGGCTTAATGGTTTGTACCATGTTAGAGATCCGACATTATTAAGAAGATTCTTACATGTGAGATTATTAGAACGACAATTTGACAATATAACATACATACATATTCCAAGAATTAATAATCAAGTTGCTGACTCATATGCTAACTACGTGTTAGATTGGAATTTGTTTCATACACAATAAATTCATCACAAACACAAATTTTTACACATGTAAATAAATAAACCGATCATCATAAAATTTTTATAAACATCCAAAATGTGGTAATACATAGTGTCATGATACAAAAATGGGGCTCTCAAGCCACCAAAATATAATACACAGTAATACAAAATGTATCGCTCCCAGGTATCTAAGCCTGTGGAGGAGGAGGGGGGTTGTGATCATGGAATGTCACTACGGCTCTAGCTAGCCGTCGGAATAACGGCACCCATGCTCGTGTTACACCCACCACCTAGCGTTGCATGGCCTCATGCAAGTCCTCGACTTGCACCATGGGTACTCTGTGTGTCAGCCTCACGAAGTTGGTATGAAGGCTCTGGAGCATCCGCTCCGCATCCACACCCGTGATATTGTCTCCTCTTCCCCTCCGTCTATGACGAGGGAAGCCTTCAGGCCGCTGTGGTCCCACATCTGCATGCATATGGTAGATGTCACTATGTGTTTTCACTCAAAAACATGTCTTTTGATTCCATATAATCAGAAAACACAAAAAAATTAAATAACTTAAAAATTTTAAAGAGAGGGTCGAGATTCGTTACCTATGTCACCGTATGCTGATCCTAGTGGTAGCGGCATGTCCGGGTCTCCCCAGAAATATATCCCCACATAGGGGTAGTCATCGATGGAAACTATCTATCGTCGCCACCACAGAAAGAAATCAGCTGGATATGGGTTGGACACCCTACCTCCCCCCAGTCTGCGCATCGCATCTGCCCAACGCCATTGGGTTAGATCCCGAACCCCGTGTAGAGGAACGTCAACTCTAGGGCTCAATCCTAGAACACGCTCAAAGAAAAACGTGCTCAGTATGCTGCTAAAACCGAAGTTTCACACTCTGCCCATCTTACACACACTGAGCTGGTGTTTCATGTTTCCCAGTAGTGCAGTGCTCCAATCGTATACCGTGGGTCTCATGCAATCCACTGCATAGAACATCAAAGGCCGTGAGGCCTGGTGGAGTGAAGCCAAGCCTGCTATCCTGCCCAGTGTCAGTAGGATGGCCTTTAGGCCTAGCACCTGTATGGAGTTAGTTAGGATCTGACTCCCCACCTTCTCCGTGTCCGGATAGCAGTACACCGCAATGTACTCATCTATAGTTAGGCCACCTTCGGGCCCGCGAGAACGTACGTTCACTACTTCCCCCCACTTTCCCCATCGGGAAAGTCCAGTAATAAAGTATATTTCCTCCACCTCTATGGTGAGGGACATCCCATCTATCTGGAAAGACTCTGAGTCTGGATCCCAGTAGTCCACCAACATCTGCAATAGTCTTGGTTTGGCCCTTAAGCCACCAAGACACCAAAATTTGCAGAGCCCACATGCACGTAGCACTTGTTGAGCCATTAGATCAGCCCTTACTACCTCTTCTACATCACCATGTTCACGTTCTCTCCATTCTGGGACCATCCTACACAAAAAAATTGAATTTTTCCCATTAGAACACTTGAAAAACCTTAGGCGCGGCCCCATACGTGATTGTTTGCCAAACAGCCGCGTATGTACGCGACTGTAACGGCATTTTTCGTGTATATCCATCGCTATATGCGGAAAAACCATCGATTTTCACGTGGGTCCCAGCGCCTATTTTGGAATGGCCTAGAAAATCAAATACACCATGGAATTTGACAAAAATTGCATCAAAATGAAAGAGTGGAGCATGAGTAAGTACCTGGAAAAAACGGTAGTGGATTTCATCGGCTGGATTTCCTGGAATTCGCTGTTGAAGTTCTGAGCTCAAATGGGTAAAAATTTCAAACGTTTTATAATGTTTTGAATTTTTTACTATTTATAGAAATTTTTTTAAAAATTTACCCCTTTTCCTATAGTTTGGACCATTTCTAATCCTTTTGGACCGTTTTTGGACTAATTTATGATGTAAGAGACCTTTTTGAGTGCCGTTTCAGCCTTTGGATTGATCCGTTCGTGCCGATTTCAGGTATCATGTCTAAACCGTCATATAGGTTAGGTTTCATCACCGTTTGCATTTTGCATGACCTTGTGACCGTTTCATTATAGCCTTAGGTACGAACCCACTCTATTATGTCACGGAACCTTCTTGCTGTTTTAGAAGTGGCATGATGTGAGTGGGAGAGCTTGACCTTACATGGGTACCCTAGTTAGCGCCCTATTTGTATTTGGTGCCCATGCTGACATTTTGTCCCTTAGGGTGTGGGAGTCCATTGTATAGTATTGCCATGACATTTCGCAAGAGCCTCATACTCCTCTTGATCTTTTGCTAGCCTATTTCCCTCAGGACTCCCTTATGTTAAGTTGTAATTGCATTATCATGAGCTTTTCCTGCCTTATTGAGCCTTACACCAGCTTCCCTGACATCGTGTTTCAGCCATATAGCCCGAGCTTGTCTCATGTCTAGCCATGCAAAGCCATTTTATATAGCCTTTGCAACTTGATTCCCTATTTCTATCGGGAGGGGATTTTCCCCCGAGTGTCGCTATCCTACACATGTATCCTTGCATTGAGCATAGGTATGTTCCACTGCTTGGAACTAGTTTGTTTGCCTATATGACACTCGTCTCCTCCTAGTCTGTAACTATAAAGCAATTTTATTCTTTTTCAAGATTTTTAAATATTTGAAAAGGTCCAAAAAAATAAAAAAACCAAAAAGTCGGACAAGGAAAGATGTTATCTTTTGGCAGCTGTCGAGTCGTGTCACCTTTGAACAGAGCACTGTATATCACATCCATTGGTTGGGTTTATAGTTTGACTTTAGGAGTTGTACTCGTTTATCTAAGTTTATCTCCACCGACTGGTTAAGATTCTAGTCCCCATAGAGCCTCTGTCGATGCCTCCTCTGTCGCAGAGATGTACCAGTTTGTATATCGAGTCTATGCTACCTTTATTCAGTCACCATTCACCATTATGCTCTTGCTCGAAGGAAGTTGAAACCTGAGTCGGCCATTCCTCAGTTATCTTGACTTTTCATTTCGGCCATTCCCGGTACAGTTACTGGTTCGTGCACCTTATGATTGAGTCCTTCCACATTATACAGCTTTGCTAAGTACCTCATGTTGGATGATGGGGGATGCCTTAATGCCCTCCTTCCAGCGGATTTCATCCCATCGACTTCAGATCATTTATTCTGGGATTGGAATCTAGAATCATTTTTGAGTGCCTTGAGACTTGCAGTCATCAGTGGCAGGTTCTCTCACCATCGACGGTTCTTTGGGAATACATCAATGTCCCCTGATCGATGGATCCTCTCAAGTGTTCGACCTCAACACATTTATTCACACTTGTTAGTTTGCACTCTAGTACCTTGATTCCCATTTTCATTATCGGTGGGTGATCTCGCATCTTTTAACGGTATACATCAATGACTGGTAATCGGATGATGGACTACTATGTTCGACCTCAACACCTCTATTCACATAGTAGGACATGTACTCATAGTTGTTTGTGTAGAAGACCTTCCAGATTGGTGGCATCTCTTATATGCTACCTCCTTGATCATGCCAGTGTTCATGAGATTTCAGCTCTCGTGACTTGATTCCAGTATATGTCAGACATTTCCAGCCATTATGGAGATCTTGATCCATTATATATATTCATCTATTATGGAGATCATGGTCCTTTGTATATCTTCATCATGGAGATTCTGATCTATGTATATTGTACGTGGCGATGACCACTTATGTGATATCTTGTATCATGCCTATTCATGGCCATTGTACTCTTATGTATCCGGGACTGCTATGTTTATTTACAGCTATATGCAAAGTTGTATCATTGTACTATGTTGATTGGGTGGCTGGTCTTCCATTTGGGATCCTTCATCACTCCACTTCTGGGATGGAATTATAATGTATTTTGGCCATCGTATGACCCCTCTGACCTCACACATTAGGGGGCATCTGTTATACCTGATTTTACCACTCCAGGTGAATCACACTTGTATGGCCTTCCCCTATCCCTTTGCAGACTCCTTAGACCCCTTGGACCATTTTTTGTCCTTTGATGTTTCCTTGACCATCCCTATAAACATGTGAAATTAATACACGCGACTTTTAAACCCCTAATCGCGTATATATGCGGGTTTGACCTCTAAAACCGCGTACATCAAGATGTGTGGAAAATCCAAATCTTTTTGGAGTTTTCCTTGACATGGATCTGACTCACTTGACTCCTGGCCTTCCATATGCCTTGAGATCCCTCGGATTCGACCTTTCATTACCCCTTTGAAAAGCTATATAAGGAACTCTTTGGTACATTGAAGAGATATGAGAGGATTGAGAGAAAAGAAACTATATTCCATTGTTGCTGGAGCTTGTGCTTGAGTCTGCATCCCTTTGTCCCTTGGAGAACTTGTGTGTTCTTCCTAAGCTTTCCTTTTGATTGTGATCTTGCTATCGAGAGATGGAGGATTGAGGTGGTGGAGGCCCAAGTGGGGGATTCAGTTTCTCCAATTCACAGACATGCCGACATAGGTTGTATCCATTGTAATCTCTGATTTTATATTAATAGAAATATCTTTTCCTGTCCAATAATGTATGTTTGAATGAATATTTTATCCATGGATGATTTCAAATGCTTATACATTGTTGATTACATATGCTAGAATAGATCTAACACCCATATATATAGTATGCTTGTCTTGTTTACTTGTTGTTGAGGAAGTGATTTATCAATTCAAGTGAAGTTGGAAAGCTCAACGGGGATCTACTTCAACCGTCCGGAATAAGGTACGAGGTCTGATCCATTAGTGTTAGATATTTGATTTCTATTGCATATTGGAAAGGATTGATTTCTGTAGTCAAGCTATCTGTTGTGGTACCCCAAGCCATAAGAATTTCTCTCCGTAACAGAATTGGTGACTCCACTGGGGAGATCCTAGTAGTTGTCCTTTGGGGGTTTTCTATCGGCATTCAATGACTTTGAATTGCTCTTTTTCTCTTGTTTCTGTGTCGGGTCTGGGGGCATGTTTACCTGGTAGTGTCTGATTGGTGTGAAGTTTGTCTCAGCTTGTCTGTTTGCCTTTATTTTTATGCACATTTCTCCTTGTACGCGAGTTTTTAACTCACGGTTGCGTATATACGCGGGGTTCACTGCTATTTCCGCGTACACACACGTGTTTACTGCGAACAATCGCGTATGCCCTTGGTTTTGCCTTCTAGAGGAACTTGGATGGTTGCTGGGTGATATTTGATGATTGCTGAGTCTCATTTGATACTGCTAGAGTCTATATACACCTCTATTTCTGACCAGAGACGTTTTTTTAGGGTAAAATTTCTTTTTTAAGAATGTTCTTGTCATTGCATTTTCGATTTTTTGTTTTGGGATTAGTGCATTAGATTTATTTTACCTTAGTAATTTGTTTGAGTGTTGCTTGAGTGTGCTTGTAGATTTTCGGGGTTGTATAGTCATTCTTTTGCTTTAATATCTCATTTTTATTTCAAAAAATCCAAAAATATTTGCTTATCATTATGCATTGCATTTTGCATTTTGCATAGTACTTGCACTAGATTTGCTTTGGAGTATTAGTCAGGATTTCATATAGGAAAGCTTGCATCTATCATTTGAAGAAAATTGTGCATTTCACGTAGTAGCATACCCTGTTTTTCATGGACACAATGCATTTGCATTGATTGTTAGGTGTGCATTTTGCTTCATATTGTGTCATAACGCCATTAGTTGCATGGCCATATACCTCTTTTGAGTAATAAATCCAATTAAAATAAACGCTTAAATTAAAATGAACTACACTATTTCATTTGATAGGGTTCACCAACAAGATTAGGTTTTAGGGTCTTGGAATAGTTCATTGTGAGTAAATTCTCCAAGACCACTAAACAACAACATGTATGTGTATGTCCAGGTGAGTGTGTGAAATTCCTTGGTATAACCAGTGTTTCTCAGGATCCTCCTCTCAAAAGGGAGTTAAGCACAAGGCAGTGTGACCGGTTATTGATTGGGATGACCCCTAGTCATAACTGAGTAGCACTGGAGATATTTCCAAGATTGTATTCGTATCTGGGGGCTCTTTTGAGAGTTTCGGGATTTGCTACCCTACCCATACAGTCAATCCCGCCTGAGCATTGATTATATTGAGGTGACCTTAGTGGCCTTACCTAGGATATTGACGGGGTACTTTGCAGGGGTTAATCTGCGGGTGTCTCGGCCAGGTTGGGGTCGGACAGCACAGTCGCTTTACGCGTTGAAGCTGAGGGCCACAATAATTGGTTACGTACCTCCGCTTGTTATGTATGGGAGTCTCAAGCCTATAGGGAATAACACATACATAATCACACAGGTCCCTTCGTCCTCTGTCCCTAGTTATTTGAATGTTCACCCTCCACCTCATTCACGTGGTCTTTCGGGCCGGAATGTTGCTACGAGTCATGTCCATACTGCGGTTACTCGACCAGTTGTGTCTCAGGTCCATGCACCGCCCGTTGTTTTGGGAGGTCATGTTCATACTTCTAGAGGTCATATTACTACTTCCGGAGCATATATTCCTACTTCCGGAACATATATTCCTACTTCCGGAGCGTATATTCCTACTTACGAAGTGTCTCATGGGACATCTCATGCGATGACTTATGGACCCTATTATGGGACGCAGTATGGATAGGGTTCTTCACCTTATGGGTGCGGGTATCAACAGCCCGCTTAATCTCCAAATTATGGCTTTGTAGCTCTGAATAGTCAAGGTACACCACACTATGGTGCTTCCATGCCACCCTATATGAGTCAAATGGGAGGAAGACACTATGGCCAAGGCCATGGTGGTTATGGTAATCAAACCTATGTGAATCAGAACTATCAGGGAATGGTCCATTGACCTAATCATCCTAGGCTCCCTTTCCTCACAACGCTAAATCTTCCTGGCTTATTGAGATTGACGAACAATCCTATAACTCACGACCCAGCTTGGCCGACTGTCCCTACTAAGCTTCCCTCGGACATACCAAATTCGAGGGCAAACCGGGAGAGGATCCGAGTGAACATGTTACTACCTTTCACCTATGGTGCTCTTTGAATTCCTTACATCATGACTCAATCCATTTAAGGCTGTTTCAACACACCCTTACAAGGCCTGCCGTGAAATGGTATATAGAGCTACCTAGGGGGGCATTCGTTTTGTTTGATGACCTAGAGATGACTTTTCTTAACCACTTCTAGCTACCAGTGCGTTATGACGTTGGTATTGAACTCTTGTCGAAATTCCGGCAGGATAAAGCCAAACATATCTAGGATCATATCCAAGAGTGGCGTAGACGAAAGAGGTTAATTGAAGCCTTTATACCGTCAGAATTCCTCCTCGAATGGTTCCTTAAGTCGTTATTGTCGTATATAGCAAAGGATGTTTCTACATCTGGAGTGCTAAATGAGGAACAAGCCATTTTTAGGGTGCAGGAACTGGATTTGATTTATGCTCAATCCGGTTTGTTATATGAGATCATTCCCAATGCTCTGTGTTCTAGTTTCGACCCCAAAGTTAAACCTGGACCACATGCCGACGACATTGTTGGTTGTGCGAGTGCTAAACCTGTGGATTCGGTTGCAAAACAAGTCAGTGAATTATCAATAAACCAATCTACTTTGGGACAAGCCACGGTTTCATCTCAACCCGCCCAAACGGCGAGTGTACTTTCAGTGCAATCGTCAGACTAGAAGGGTAACCAGCAGCCTGGACGGAATAAAAAGAAGGGTAAGAATAATCGTAAGGGTGGGAGTAGGAATGAAAATGCTTATAATAATGACAAGAATGCCCGTAATGCTAGGGGGGAAAAGCAAGCTAAACATAAGGTTAAATTGCCTTGCAAGTTGTGTAAGGAAGATCACCTCACTTACTTGTGCTCTCGTATCGATGAAGCCTCGAGATTCTTAGCACAGGGCCCAGCTGTGCTAACTAACCCTTTACCTCACAATCAAAATATGAACTCGAGGACCCATGATCAGTCTGGTGGTGATCAATATTTTCCAAAGGGTAGTGGTCGTGGTTGCATTAACATGGTACATGCTACGAAAGTTGTGACCCATGCGAAAGACTATGATTCATCACAACCCAACCTAGGAAAGGAACCTGATCCACTAGGGACTCCTTTGCATATTGAAAAACCTATGGAGAAACCTGAAGCTGCACCTTGCATTCCTAAGGGAGTCCTTAAGCGTTCAGGGCACAATCCTAATGCCCAAGCCACACAGAACTATTATGTTGTTGAGGATTTGGGTCACACTCCTTATGCGATGTCTGCACTAGAAGTACTTTAGAGTTGTCCTTCGAAAAGGAAGGCTTTGCTTTCTGCCCTTGGTGTGAATGATGATAATTATTTCTCCATGATTAAATTTGAAACCGCAGGACTTCAGCCTCGCTTGCCTTACTATGTGTCTCTTTTTATTCACGTAGAATGTCTTAACATGACCGTCAAGCACACTGTGAGTGATGAAGGCACTGCTGCTTCTATGATGTGTTTATCGTGTTGGAAGGGTTTAGGTTCCCCTGCATTGTCTAAATCAGTGACCATGTTAACTGCGTTTGATGGGAGATCGTTTAGGATGCACGGGATCCTTCCTTCCCTTAAGGTCCGTTTGGGAGGGAATACCATTGCGATAGAGGTCGAGGTGGTTGATGCACCCCTTGACTACAATCTCTTGCTGGGTAGGAATTGGATGTACAGTATGCAAACTGTAGCTTCTTCCCTATTTCGCATTGTATGCTTTCCATTTAATGGGAATATCGTCACGATTGATCAAATGTCATTCAAAATTCGTCAGTTACTGCATCTTCGAGAACTTCGATCCCGATTGTAGAGCACTCTCAGCCGGCAACTAGGAGTGTGGGTGTAGGCATGTATCCATCCCTCATGGGAAGTTTTAGTTGTCCTGCACCTATCCTTATGATAGGGTCTAGTTCCGGTGAGGCTTCGACATCTATGAGATTGGTGTCTTTTTGCATGAGTCAAATGGAATATCCTTGGATTCTTCCTACACCGAATCCTTCGAGTGAGCCCACCGTGACAGACGTTCCTTTTCCTACAACTATGGTAGCTTATCAAGCTAATCTTGAGTGTGTTGCAGAGCCTAGTCCTTTCTCTTCGCGGACAAAGGAGGAGGACCTTTATATGCTGCCTGCATGGGCAGTACAGTATTCTCATGCACACGATTTCCTTGATAGTGTTTTTCCTTCAGACGAAGCGATTATTGAGGCCATGTTGGGAGTTGAGCCACCATGGGAAGAGCTCCATCATAGATCTTACTTTCTTCCCGAGATTGACCACTTGGAGCATGAGGACTTTAGGGAGGTTCTTAGTGAGAGAATTGGTAGTCTTATGGTTCCATTAAGCTCTCTTGGTCCGATGGCTGATGCAAACATGGAAAATATATCTCCAACGATTCCTATCAATATCTCTCGCGATCCTGGCAGGATAGAGAATGTCTATATTGGGGCAGAATGTTCCCATGCCAAGATTCAAGAATACACCGAGTTGTTTAAAGAATTCCGTGATATCTTTGCTTGGTATTATGATGAAGTGCCAGGTATCGACCCTCGCATATTTGAACACAAGATTAAGAATTATCCCAACTCTAAGCCTGTTCAACAACGCTTGCGTGCAGTGAATCCTAGGAAAGCACTCGCGATTAAGGCAGAGATAGAGAAACTATTGAAAGCCGGTTTTATCTATCCCGTTCCCTTGACGGAGTATATTTCAAACCCCATTCCGGTTGACAAGAAGCAGGGAATGATCTGCATATGTACTAATTTCCATGATTTGAATCGTGCCTGCCCTAAGGACAATTTCCCCACACCATTTATTGATCAGATTTTGGATGAGTGTGTGGGTAGCGAGGTTTTTTCCTTTATGGACGGCTTTTCCAGATACAATCATATACAAATTAAACCTGAGGACAAACATAAGATGGCATTTATTTGTCCTTGGGCAAATTTTGCACATCGAAAAATGCCTTATGGCCTTAAGAATGTCGAAGCTACTTTTTAGTGGGCCATGACCTTAATCTTCCACGATCTCAAATCGACTATCAAAGTATTTTTGGATGACCTTGCTGCTCATTCTCGTATGAGAATGCGTCATTCCTATCATTTGAGATTGGTATTCGAAAGGTGCCGCCATTATTTGGTCAGGTTAAATCCTCACAAGTGCATCTTTTGTGTGAAGTTTGGTCGCTTGTTAGGATTCATCGTTTCTAAAGAGGGTATAAGAGTCGACCCTTTGAAGGTTGAGGCAATACTTCAGGTTTCTCCCCCGAAAAATATTCGCCATCTTCAATGTTTGCAAGGCATAGCAAACTTCTTACAGAGATTCGTTGTCAATTTTTCCAATTTGACTAGAGGCTTCATGCGTCTTTTGAAAAAGGACACCACATTTTGTTGGGATGAGCGAGCCCAGGAGTCCTTTGATGCGCTCAAGCGAGCCCTAGCATCGGCCCCGATGATTAGTCCCCTAGACTATAGCCGTGATTTTCTACTTTATGTGGCCGCGTCCATGGAGACGATTGGTATGGTTTTGGTTCAAGAGGATGAGGAGCTCCAAGAGCATGTCATATACTATCTGAGCCAGAATCTTATTGACGCGGAGATCCGTTATTCTCATGTTGAGAAGCTTGCCTTAGCTACCGTACATGCGGTTCAATGGTTGAGACATTATCTTCTCCTTCGCCAGACCTTGGTTGTAGCCCATGTCAATCCATTTCAATTCATCGTCACTCGAAGGATGGTTGAGGGAAAATATAATAAATGGATTGTCATCCTGCAAGAATTCGACCTCGAGTTTGTTTCGGCAAAATCGAAGAAATCGTTGATTTTTGCAGAGCTTATATTGGATTTCCCAAGCGAGGCCGAGGAGTTGGTTTGTGAAGATACGTTTATCGATGAGCACATCTTCTTAATCTCAACTTTAGACCCATGGTATGGGGATATCATTATATATTTACAAACATTGAAGGTCCCTACTCTCCTCTCATGAGATGAATGACGACGATTACGTCATGTATCTAAGAATTACCTCATAGTGGATAACACTTTATACCACCGTGGGGTAGATTTCATTTTACGACGTTGTTTAACTCATGAAGAGGCTGAGGTAGTGTTGAATGATTTCCATGGAGGGGCGTGTGGTGGTCATTTATCTGGGATTTCTATAGCCCAAAAAATCTTAAGAGCGGGTTATTTATGGCCCTCGCTCTTTAAGGATTGTGTAGATGCGGTCAAGAGGCTCCACCCTTGCCAGGAGTTTGCATGTAATATGCGCTCGAAAACTGCCCCATTACATCCCATCATCACCACCGGTCCCTTCACTAAGTGGGGGATTGGGGATCATCATATCATAGTGGCTGTTGATTACTTCATGAAATGGGCTGAGGCTATGCCTACAGTTAAATCCGACGGTGAGACAGCCGCACACTTCGTATTCAACTAGATTATTACTCGGTTCAAGATTCCAAAAGAGATTGTCACTAACCATGGCTCGCACTTTCAGAATCGTATGATGGAACAGTTGGCATCAAAGTTAGGGTACAAACAAGAGAATTCCTCCTCTTACTACCCTCAAGCGAATGGACAAGTAGAAGCAGTGAACAAATCACTCAAATCCATTCTCCAATGAACCATCGCACAAAGCAAGAATAATTGGCACATTATGTTATATCCTGCTTTGTGGGCTTATAGAACCCTTGTGAAGACTGCCATGGGTTTTTCTCCATATCAACTTGTACATGGAGTGGATTCGGTATTGCCGGTTGAGTGTGAGATTCCTTCTTTGAAGAAAGCCATAGAGCTCTTACCAGATACTTCACCATTGGAGGAGTGTTTGGTCCACCTTGAGCAACTTGATGAGCAGCGTCGAGATGCCTTGGTGGCTCTAGAAGTAAATAAGCATCGCGTAAAGGTCCAATACGATAAGTCTGTCCAACCAAGGAGGTTTAGTGAGGGAGACTTGGTCCTTTTGTGGGATCAACCGAAAGAAAACTTGGGGGCAGGAAAGTTTAACCCCATGTGGCGTGGTCCTTACGTCGTCAAACGTATGTTAGAGAAGGGCGCTTATGAGTTAGTGGATTATGAGGGGACAGCCTTGGCGAAGCCTAGAAATGGGATCTATCTCAAAAAGTACTATGCATGATTTTTAGCCAAGGCTAGTTATTGTATATTATTGTACGGTTTTGCATAGGTAGGTCTTTTTCTTATAGTGATCGGGTTTGTGATTAGTTTTCGTTTCTTTTGGTAAATGTCAATGGAATATTCCACCTTCATAGGATTCGCGGATGGTGCAAGCCGTCACACTCAACACTCAGCCTCTGCTGCTTGGGTGATTTATACTCCTATGGGTCAGTTATTGTCTTTAGGAGGCATATGTTTACGACCATCTTCAAACAATGTTGCTGAATATAGTGCCATTATTGAGCTTCTACGGGATTCCATTTTACATGGTGTTCTCTCTCTTGCGGTACGTCTTGATTCGAAGTTAGTAGTGTCACAGCTTAATGGTTTGTACCATGTTAGAGATCCGACATTATTAAGAAGATTCTTACGTGTGAGATTATTAGAACGGAAATTTGACAATATAACATACATACATATTCCAAGAATTAATAATCAAGTTGTTGACTCATATGCTAACTACGTGTTAGATTGGCATTTGTTGCATACACAATAAATTCATCACAAACACAAATTTTTACACATGTAAATAAATAAACCGATCATCATAAAAGTTTTATAAACATCCAAAATGTGGTAATACATAGTGTCGTGATACAAAAATGAGGCTCTCAAGCCACCAAAATATAATACACGATAATACAAAATGTATCACTCCCAGGTATCTAAGCCCGTGGAGGAGGAGGGGGGTTGTGATCGTGGAATGTCACTACGGCACTAGCTAGCCGTCGGAATAACCGCACCCATGCTCGTGGTACACCCACCACCTAGCGCTGCATGGCCTCGGGCAAGTCCTCGACTTGCGCCATGGGTACTCTGTGTGTCAGCCTCACGAAGTTGGTGTGAAGGCTATGGAGCATCCACTTTGAATCCACACCCGTGATATCGTCTCCTCTTCCCCTCCGTCTATGAAGAGGGAAGCCTTCAGGCCATCGTGGTCCCACATCTGCATGCATATGGTAGATGCCACTATGTGTTTTCACCCAAAAACATGTCTTCTGATTCCATATAATCAGAAAACACAAAAAAATTAAATAACTTAAAAATTTTAAAGAGAGGGTCGAGATTCATTGCCTATGTCATTGTATGCCGATCTTGGTGGAAGCGGCATGTCCGGGTCTCCCCAGAAATCTATCCCCGCACAGGCGTAGTCATCAATGGCAACTATCTGTCGTCGCCACCACAGAAAGAAATCAGCTGGATAGGGGTTGGACACCCTACCTCCCCCCAGTCTGCGTATCGCATCCGCTTAACGCCGTTGGGACGGATCTCGAACCCCGTGTAGAGGAACGTCAACTCTAGGGCTCAATCCTAGAACACGCTCGAAGAAAACGTGCTCAGTATGCTGCTGAAACCGAAGTTTCGCACTCTGCCCATCTTACACTCACTGAGCTGGTGTTTCATGTTGCCCAGTAGTGTAGTGCTCCAATCGTAGACCATGGGTCTCATGCACTCCACTGCATAGAACATCAGAGGTCGTGAGGCCTGGTGGAGTGAATCCAAGCCTGCTATCCTGCCCAATGTTAGTAGGATGGCCTTTAGGCCCAGCACCTGTATGGAGTTAGTTGGGATCCGACTTCCCACCTTCTCCATGTCTGGATAGCAGTACACTGCAATGTACTCATCTATAGTCAAGCCACCTACGGGCCCGCAAGAACATAGGTTCACTACTTCCCCCCATTGGGAAAGTCCAGTAATAAAGTATATGTCCTCCACCTCTATGGTGAGGGACATACCATCTATTTGGAAAGACTCTGAATCTGGATCCCAGTAGTCCACCAACATCTGCAATAGTCTTGGTTTGGCCCTTAAGCCACCAAGACACCAAAATTTGTAGATACCACATGCACATAGCGCTTGTTGAGCCATTAGATTGGCCCTTACTGCCTCTTCTACATCACCATGTTCACGTTGTCTCCATTCTGGGACCATCTTGCACAAAAAATTTGAATTTTGCCCATTAGAACACTTGAAAAACCTTAAGCGCGGCACCATACGCAACTGTTTTCCAAACAGTCGCGTATGTACGCGACTGTAAGGGTATTTTTCACGTATATCCATCCCTATACACGAAAAAACCATCGATTTACGCATGGGTCACAGCGCCTATTTTGGAATGGCCTAGAAAATCAAATACACCATGGAATTTGACAAAAATTGTATCAAAATGAAAGAGTGGAGCATGAGTAAGTACCTGGAAAAAACGGTAGTGGATTCCACCAGCTGGATCTCCTGGAATTTGCTATTGAAGTTCTGAGCTCAAATGGGTAAAAATTTCAAATGTTTTATAATGTTTTGAATTTTTTACTATTTATATAAATTTTTCAAACTTTTGAAAATTGTTACCCCCTTTCCTATAGTTTGTACCGTTTCTAATCCTTTTGGACCATTTTTGGACTAATTTACGATGTAGGAGACCTTTTTGAGTGTCGTTTCAGCCCTTGGATTGACCCGTTCGTGCCAATTTTAGGTATCATGTCTAAACTGGCATATAGGTTAGGTTTCATCACCATTTGCATTTTGCATGACCTTGTGACCATTTCATTATAACCTTAGGTACGAACCCACTCTATTATGTCACGGAACCTTCTTGTTGTTTTAGAAGTGGCATGATGTGAGTGGGAGAGATTGACCTTACATGGGTACCCTAGTTAGCGCCCTATTTGCATTTGAAGCCCATGTTGACATTTTGTCCCTTAGGGTGTGGGAGTCCATTGTATAGTATTGCCATGACATTTCGCAAGAGCCTCATACTCCTCTTGATCTTTTGCTGGCCTATTTCCCTCAGGACTCCCTTATGTCAAGTTGTAATTGCATTATCATGAGCTTTGCCTGCCTTATTGAGCCTTACGCCAGCTTCCCTAACATCGAGTTTTAGCCATATAGCCTGAGCTTGTCTCATGTCTAGCCATGCAAAGCCATTTTATATAGCCTTTGCAACTTGATCCCTATTTCTACCGGGAGGGGATTTTCCCCCGAGTGTCGCTATCCTACACATGTATCCTTGCATTGAGCATAGGTATGTTCCACTGCTTGGAACTAGTTTGTTTGCCTATATGACACTCGTCTCCTCCTAGTCTGTAACTGGAAAGCAGTTTTATTCTTTTTCAAGCTTTTTAAATATTTGAAAAAGTCCAAAAAAATAAAAAAACCAAAAAGTCGGACAAGGAAAGATGTTATCTCTTGGCAGCTGTCGAGTCGTGTCGCCTTCGAACAGAGCACTATATATCACATCCGTTGGTTGGGTTTATAGTTTGACTTTAGGAGCTGTACTCATTTATCTGAGTTTATCTCCACGGACTGGTTAAACTTCTAGTCCTCATGGAGCCTCTGTCGATGCCTCATGTGTCCCAGAGATGTGCCAGTTTGTATATCGAGTCTATGCTGCCTTTATTCAGTCACCATTCGTCGTTATGCTCTTGTTCGAAGGAATTTGAAACTTGAGTCAGCCACTCCTCAGTTATCTTGACTTTGCATTTCGGTCATTCCCGATACAGTTACTGGTTCGTACACCTTATGATCGAGTCCTTCCACATTATACATCTTTGCTGAGTACCTCGTGTTGGATGATGGGGGATGCCTTAATGCCCTCCTTCCAGCGGATTTCATCCCATCGACTTCAGATCATTTATTCTTGGATTGGAATCTAGAGTCATTTTTGAGTGCCTTGAGACTTGCAGTCATCAGTGGTAGGTTCTCTCGCCATCAACAGTTCTTTGGGAATACATCAATGTCCCATGATCGATGGATCCTCTCAAGTGTTCGAGCTCAACACATTTATTCACACTTGTTAGTTTGCACTCTAGTCCCTTGATTCCCATTTTCATTATCGGTGGGTCATTAGAGGAATTTTGGGGTCTTAAATGGGCCTCCTAAGGAAAATAATAAAATAATAGTTAAAATAATAAAATAATATTGATTAATTTTGGAGGAAGAAAGAAAAAAACTACTTTTTGTGTTCGTAGTTTTGACATATCTCCGTGTGTTTTTACTCAAATTTCGATCGGGAGAGCTCGTTGGATGCGGAATCAAATTCTGCATCCAACAAGCTCTCCCAATCGAAATTTGAGTAAAAACACAATGAGATATGTCGAAAATACGAACAAAAAAAGTAGTTTTTTTTAATGACAAATATGTCAATTCAACCATTATGGTTGACTTATTTTATTGAAATTCTATTGGTTCTTGATCTCCAACTCACAAAAACTTATTTTGGCACGTTTTCTTATAAGGCCCATTTTAGACCCCAAATTTCCTCTAATGGATCTCGCGTCTGTTAACGGTATACATCAATGACCGGTAATCAGACAATGGACTACTATGTTGGACCTCGACACCTCTATTCACATAGTAGGACATGTACTCATAGCAGTTTGTGAAGAAGACCTTCCAGATTGGTGGCATCTCTTATATGCTACCTCCTTGATCGTGCCAGTGTTCATGAGATTTCATCTCTCGTGACTTGATTCCAGTATATGTCAGACATTTCCAGCCATTATGGAGATCTTGATCCATTATATATCTTCAGTTATTATGGAGATCATAGTCTTTTGTATATCTTCATCATGGAGATTCTGATCTATGTATATTGTACGTGGCGATGACCAATTATGTGATATTTTGTATCATGCCTATTCATGGCCATTGTACTCTTATGTATCCGGGACTGCTATGTGTATTTATAGTTATATGCAGAGTTGTATCATTGTACTATGCTGATTGGGTGGCTGGTCTTCCATTTGGGATCCTTCGTCACTCCACTTCTGGGATGGACTTATAATGTATTTTGGCCATCGTATGACCCCTCTGACCTCAAACATTAGGGGGCATATGTTATAGTTGATTTTACCACTCCAGGTGGATCACACTTGTATGTCCTTCCCCTATCCCTCTGCAGACTCCTTAGACCCCTTGGACCATTTTTTGTCCTTTGATGTTTTCTTGACCATCCCTATAAACATGTGAAAATTAATACACGCGACTTTTAAACCCCTAATCGCGTATATACGCGGGTTTGACCTCTAAAACCACGTACATCGGGATGTGTGGAAAATCCAAATCCTTTTGGAGTTTTCCTTGACATGGATCTGACTCACTTGACTTCTGGCCTTCCATATGCCTTGAGATCGCTCGGATTCGACCTTTCATTACCCCTTTGAAAATCTATATAAGGAACTCTTTGGTATAGTGAAGAGATATGAGAGAATTGAGAGCAAAGAAACTATAGTCCATTGTTGTCGGAGCTTGTGCTTGAGTCTGCATCCCTTTGTCCCTTGGAGCACTTTTGTGTTCTTCCCAAGCTTGCCTTTTACTTGTGAGCTTGCTATCGAGAGATGGAGGATTGAGGTGCTGGAGGCCCAAGTGGGGGATTTAGTTTCTCCGATTCGCAGACATGCCGACAGAGGTTGTATCCATTGTAATCTCTGATTTTATATTAATAGAAATATCTTTTCTTGTACAATAATGTATGTTTGAATGAATATTTTATCCATGGATGATTTCAAATGCTTATACATTGTTGATTATATATGCTAGAATAGATCTAACACCCATATATATATAGTATGATTGTCTTGTTTACTTGTTGTTGAGGAAGTGATTTATCAATTCAAGCTGAAGTTGGAAAGCTCAACGAGGATCTACTTCAACCATCCGGAATAAGGTACGAGGTCTGATCCTTTAGTGTTAGATATTTGATTTCTATTCCATATTGGAAAGGATTGATTTTTGGAGTCAAGCTGTCTGTTGTGGTACCCCAAGCCATAGGAATTTCTCTCCATAACAAAATTGGCGACTCCGCTGGGGAGTTCCTAGTAGTTGTCCTTTGGGGGTTTTCTATCGGCATTCAATGACTTTGAATTGCTCTTTTTCTCTTGTTTCTATGTCGGGTCTGGGGGCATGTTTACTCAGGACAACATAAGTGGATTTTGACTGCAACATATTTCTTCACTAAGTGGGTGGAAGCTATCCCCACAAGGAATGCCACAGATAAGGTGATTATAGATTTTATTGAAGAAAACATTTTTAGTAGATTCAGATGTCCACAGGGAATATTAACTGACAATGCAAAAGCTTTTAAGTCTAAGGCTATGGGAGCATTTTGTGAAAAGAATGGCATTCTGTTGAAACATTCAACTCCTTACTATCCTCAAGGTAATGGTTTAGTTAAGTCCTCAAATAAAAATATCATTCAGAGTATCAAAAAATTGCTGAAGCATAATAAAAGATCATGGGATTCTATGCTAAAGTACGCATTATGGGCAGATAGAATAATAGTCAAACAAGCAATTGGAACTTCTCCTTTCCAACTAGTATATGGTACAGATGCAGTTTTTCCTGTTCAGTTGGGTATCACAGTGATGAAGTTTTTTCAGGATTGTCAGGAAGAACCTAATGATATGCAGAGAAGGATTTATGCAATGATAGAGTTGCAACAGAATCAAGAAAAAGTGGAAGTAAAGGCAGAGCTATACAGGTTGAATATTAAAGAAAGATTTGACAGGAAGATAAAAGATAATACTTTTTCAATAGGAGACATGGTTTTGAGATGGGATGCTAGGAAAGAGAAAAAAGGAAAACATGGCAAGTTTGATAACCTCTGGTTTGGTCCTTTCCTAGTATCTAAGCTTTTGGAAAACAATACTTTTGTTCTACAGACCTTGGAGGGTGAGGAATTGTCAAATCCAATTAACTGACGATTCCTCAATCATTTTTACAGTTTTTGAAAGGGATTTTAGTTTTCATTGTATATACTGGTGTGAGTAAACAGAATAAGGACTCCATAACCCAATGGAAATTTTGTAGATTAGCAGGTAGCAGTATAGAAGGCACTGGTCTACAGGTTCTTAAAGCCTCACAAGGAGGACTTCATCCTGCAGCAGGAGCCAGATGTTAGGTCATGTTTTTGTCTTCCATTGTTTTCATGCTTTTATTCATATTTTGAACCTTGCTTTTACTTTTTGTTTCTAGAAAATTTTGTTGATAGGGTCAATTTTAATTTTAAACTTTTAATTCTCATGATTTTTTATTTCTTAGCTTAGTTTTACAAGTTTTGCTTTGATTTTATAATTGAAGGGTTTTATAAGGCATATATGGATTAAAAAGTTTTATAAATAGCATTATAAGTTAAATTTAGACCCCTAAACCAAGTGCAAACTCTTATTATTGGCTTAATATTGTGAAATCATTAAATTGGACTTTCTTGTAGCGCAAGGCAAAAACAGATGCACTAGAGCGCTACAAGAAAATCGCGCGAGTTAAAAACATCATTTTTTGGTCCAATTTCTTCAAGATTCACACACCTGAGGTGTCAATCACATTGTATGATGCATTTGATACGTGTCTTCTGTAGTTTAATCACTGAAGCAGGTGGATTATCATCATAAGGGCAAGATCGTGGCGATTTCATGTAGAGCGGGTATAATGATGACAATGGAGTGTAATGAGACAAAGCTATTTGAGAGTATGTTTTTTATCTGAAGGACACGAAGAATCAGTGAATATCGTGGTGAGAAGATAGTGCTGAGAAATTGGGATTTTGAAACTGAACGAGAAATTAGGGCTTTCAGCAGCGGCTGGCTAGAGTGGTCTAAGTGGTTAAATACAGGTGGAGCATGCAATTCGACACCTAACCATTAAAATAACCATATTGCAGCACTCGAATTGATCATCTTAACAGGTAGTCCACGTTCCATTGCCAGGGTTTTTTAAATTTGGGGCCTTTTCTATTAAATGACTAATAACAAATTCGAAGGCAGAATACTAGTCTTTGACCTAATACATGTTGAATGATAAATTATTAACCAATACATTTAAAGTATTCATCATTCAAACAGTGGAATTCAGAGTAGAGCTTGTTGGAGGTCCTTGAACTGTATTCTAGGTCAGTCTGTTGAGATTTGAAGACATTTAGACTATGGTATATTGACACAAGTTGTTTAACCATAGTAAATATGAAAAAGAGTGAAAAAAAAAACAGGGCCAAGCCCACAGATCTAAGCTGGGTGAAGAATTTTCCAGAATGTGTACAGTCATTTTCAAATGTAGGATGGTTACTGTTCTTCAAAAGGATTGAAGGCTACCATGCAAAGGTGTCTTACAAATTTGCTCAGTGCCTAGACAAAGACATAGTGTCTTTTGACACCTTAAAGTTCAAATTAACTAAGGAATTAATAGCTGAGGCAACAGGGATCTTGGACGAGGGAGAGTTATGGTTTAAAAAGGTTCCATTCATCTTTAATGCTCAAAAATACTTGCTTCCTGGTGTGATTGCAGATTGGGGAAAAGGTGTTCCAATCCATAATTTTAAACCTGAATGGATTGAGCCCATTAAAGTCTTGCAGAGCTATGTTACCTGTGAGGGTAGATATGCTTTTGTCTTCAAATATCACTTTAAGTTTCTCCAGCATCTTAGTGATGAGTCTAAAATGAACTTACCATTCTTTTTTCTGAAAAGTCTACAAAAGATGTCCTGTAGAGTTAGAGAGCACCAAGATCATACAAAGCAGTTTGTTTTTCATCATAGACTCATCAAGCTTATCATAAGCACTATATTGCAGAATAGGGAGAAGACTTGGGAGCATTTCATTTTTTGGTCAGGTTTCAAAACTGATCAAGAGGAACAGTCTCAAAGAAGACAAGTTGATAAAGGTCAAGCTTTGATTAAAAAGCTTAGAAAAAAGGTAACAGTCAAGGATGAAGAAAATGTTAAACCAAAAGAAGTTCCAAACCAGGAAAATAGAAACTCTGAATTTGAACAGCAAGTTAATGAGAATGAAAGCAAGACTTTACAGTCAGAAATTAAAGAATCTGAGCCTGTTGTGGATGTGGTACCTACAAAATCAATTCAAGATGTTAAATAAGAGATTGAGGAGTAAAATAAAATTCCTATTACAGTATTATCAGAGGAAGATGAAAAATATTTATTTGATGATGATAAAATTCCTATTACTAATGAACCTAGGGTTTATGCTAAGCAAGAGCTTCACACTCATTATGACAAGGAAGCAATGTCAAAAAGGAAGAAAATGAAGGTAGTAGAGTTTGCTACAATCATTCATCAAGGAAAGACTCTCAATATGTTGGGAGAGATGGCTCCAGTTTGGAGGCCTAAAACAAGACCTAAGAACAAACTTAGACTAAACATGAAAAATCTGTTGAATCCCAAATTGACTAAAGAAAAGGTTACACTGATAGAGGACTCATATTCTGAATACAAATTGGATGATGGTGAAGATGGCAATAAAGATAAAAATCCAATTGAATCAAAAGGAAAATCTGTCATGACTGATACCAAGATTTCTGATATATTTCTAGAGATTCGAAATCAAATGTTTCAAGAGCAGCAACAAAGTGAGGAAAAGAGTTCTTGTTTAGAGAAGAAGGAGATGGTTGAAGAAAAAGTTCCATGCAAAGCTAAAAGTGAAGAACATCCAGGGTTTCCTGTGACATCCACAGAACTTATGGAAGAGGATGAGGAAATTTATAAGAAACTAAAAATCCCATGGACACCAGATGGGATGCAAACAATAGCAGGAGACAAGTGTATTGATTCAGAAAAAAAAAATCTACAAAGAAGTGTTAAGCAATGCAAGTACTAGATTGAGTATATGCATGAAACTAATGATGGGCTAGTTACATCAAACGGGAAACTTAGAGAAGATTTGGAGGAAGTTAACATCCATTATCAGGAGTTGATCACAATTTCAAGAGAAGCATTGAAAAGGAAAAGGCAAACAGAAGGTCAATTCACAGTGTTAAAGCAAACTAGCCAGGACCTACAACATCATAATGAAGAGCTTACAAGGAAGATTGCAGACATGGAGACAGATCAATTGAAGGCAAGAAGGAAAGCTCAAGCCTTGGAAGGAATCTCTTTACTAGCTGAAGCAGCTAAAGATTTGTGAAGATTAGTCAAGAAAGTTAGTTATTAGTTAAGTTTGAAAAGTTATTTTATTTTTTGTAAAGAGGTTTTAAATTGAATTATTCGATAGGTAGTCTTAAAAACAGTTATAGTTCAGTTATTCAACTGATTTTGAAAAGTAAGATAAATGTAAGTCTGAAAGAGGACAGGGGGTTCAATTTTTTACTGACAAGGGGAGGCTATCAGGCTGGTTTATGAGCTAAGTAAAGACTCTTATGTGCTTTTTGAGGACTGAATTATGAAATATATGCACTATATGCCCTTCAGTTTACTGACTGGTTTCATTTATAACTTGTGTTAGTTACTCAACTGGTATATTCATTTCTTGTTTAATGTTTTTATGCTTGGAATGCTTGCCAACTATGGGTGAAATTCAGTATTGTGTTTTCTGTTGGATTATGGTTTATATGTTATGCATCTCAGCCATTCAATGCTCATGATTTAGTGTTTACTTTGGTTTTATGAATGTTTGACTTCTTGTCTTCAAACTGCTCAACCAAAAAAACCTTGAAAACCCTAAAAACCCTATTTTACTTTATTGATATTATTGAGATTGTGTTGGCTTGTTCTCCTGTAGTTTGGGAACAATTTTTGGCACTAACATTCCCCAATCACAGAGAGATCGAATAGTGGATAATCATCCCACAGAAAATAAACAGTGCAGAGAGATTCACTTGCGGAATTGAAAACATATCAAATTTTCACTCTCGCACCCAGCATCCCGCATGTGGAATGGTCGTTGCGAAGATCAAAGTTGCGGAAATCAAAATTTACCATAGTCATTTCCGCATCCCGCATCCCGCAAATTGCATAATGGAAATGCGGAAAGCAGATTTCGCCAAACAACATTTCTGCATCCCGCATCCCGGAAGTTGCGGAAAGGGAATTGTGGAAAGGAAAATGTGGAGTCCAAACTTCTGCAAGGTGCATTTCTGCATCCCACATCCTGCAAGTTGCGGAAGGAAAAATCTACGGAAAATTGATCTGTTGATGAAAATTTCTAAGTATAAAACTAATTTCCAACATCCAGGCCATCACCAATCTGGTCGATCTAACTTCATAACAACTTAGAAAATTCATTGATGTAATTACACACATAGATGCATCATTCATGAAATATACAGCTAAAACACAACACATTTCATTCAAGCATTGATCATTTTATATTAATTTATAAACAAGCACAGTTGTAGGGATTGAAACACAAGAGATACTTATGTTTATTAGAAGCTTGTCCCACAACCAGCTATGTCGATGCAACATCCCACCCAACCACAACCCAGTGTGCTCATCAATATCTCAGTAACACTACCACTTCCGAGATGGGCATGATTTCCCCAAGGAATAGAGAACACTAGCAGACTTCCCCATAGCCAAGGATACAATAAAACTTAGCCAAGACAACACAGTTGAGTTTATCATACTTACACAGGCAGTGATTTACACATAGCCAAAGTTTATAAAAGTCACAACCAAGCCAACAGATGGGTTTATCAGGCTACCAACCAAGCCATCCTTCGAGTTGGGTTTATCAGGCTTACACAAACAATGGTTTACACTTAGCCAAAATTCACATGAGACACAACCAAGCCAACATATGGGTTTATCAGGTTGCCAGGTAGGTGGAAAGACTGATTGCTAACCTAGTGGGCTCAATCCCATAGCTATGGACACCTACACTGAATCTAGCCTGACTTCTGAACATTTACACACCCAACACAAGGAAGCATCCCCTTATCTGTTATAGTCCCTTAGGCCATGCCTTCCGTTCCAGTGCTATTTAGGGTATGCAAAGAAGAAAACCAACCCTCTAGATTGGTCTGTGAGGTTCCTTCACACACTAGGTTTATCAAGCAAGTACAGACTCCATTTCCATTCCTCAAATCAGTTTAAATGTCAAACAAGGATGTACACACAGCGATCTCAATTCTGGGATTAACAAAACATAATAGAAGCCAAACAATACACACACACGGCAATTACAAATTTTTGAGCATTGTCTGAGCCAGACCGACTACTGTAATTACCAAAAATGAAATAGTGTGTTGGTCATTCAATTCAAAAACACAAATCAGATTCTGGGCATTCGCATTCAGGAAACGACTAACAGGCAGGAAAATCGTAAAAAGGAAAAAAATTCAAAGAACAGGAGAAATTGTGAAGGATCAAGACTCATAGCGGTTTTTCCTTGCTGAGTGAATGCCAAAATCCCCCTTGCCAAAACGTTTAGCACAGTCCAAAATCATGAGGGGCAGGTGAAACGCGACTGCATGAGGGAAAGGCAGGAGTTTTTTTGGTGTTTTCTTTCCCAAGAAAATTTAAAAACGTTTTTCCCATATATGGTGCTCTTCCCATTTCGAATTTCTTCCCACTCTTACAATCCCCCCCTTATCCTTAGGAAAAATCATGCCCCCATCTCATTTTGCTGCATTGACATAGCTGGCTGTAGGATTTTAATTAAAAAAAATTGCAAATTTAATATGATGTCCAAACTTATAATACTCAGCTAGCATAAAAACACAATCAGCCTAAACCTTAATCGCTAAAACATAAACACTAAATCAATGGTGGGGATTTTGCATTGAGCTCCACACCATGATTATTTACATCATATTATTTAAATGCAAACGGGATAAAAACCGAGGTGTTACATAAAAAAATCCACATGTTAAAAGGACAAAATACTACAAATATTTGGACTAGCGTCATAAGCTTGCAAACATTTGGACTAATCACATGAAAGATGGAAAAGTGTGTCAACAAAATTTTATAATTAAAAAGCCACCCATTGTAAATTCACCTACTAAGTTGTTATTCATATGAACTGTATACAAAATTATTTAGAAACTACTTTAATTTAATATATGATAGATAACACCTTGGAATCATGTACGATAGATATCACCTTAAAACACTCCCATTTCTTAACAAGCTCTTCATGTGACCTAAATACAGACTACATAATGACATCATTCCCATCCCCATAGTCCATTATATTTATTTTGTTTAGATCCCTAAATCTATAAGTTCTCACCCAATGATATCTATATATTTATAACCACCTCCCTTTTTCCCTTCACCTCCCTGGATATTACCATGTCTTGGTAATGATGACCCTAAACCTCAAGTAGGATGCTTTGGAAAGTCAAGCGCCACGTGGATTGGTGTGAAGGGGTCTACCAAGGGATTAGGAAATAAATGTTATTATGTGAATTTCAATTATTTCAGTGTGCTATTGGGTATCTAGTATTCAAAATATTCATCATCCAATCAAGTAATTATTACATCTCAACATTGAAGTGTGCAATGTTTGTGATGGGTTTAAGGGATATAATTTTTAATGGATACATCCAACCATAATTGCTATAAAAAAACATTAGTTATACCAAGTTTTGGAATGTATACAAACAATTCATCACTTTGCATGCACATACCTTAACAACATCTGTTTATGCACCTTTGTAGTATATGACAAGCAGTGACAATTGTCACTAAAGATGTCATGAAAGTGTAAAATATGAAAAATATTTAGAATCATTTGTAACCTCTTAAATTTTTGAAGATCCAAAGATTTACATTTGACATATCTACAATGGCCATTAGTCCCTATCATCGATACTTTCCTTCAAAAGTAAAAATATTGACAAGCCTTGAACCTTTGACAAAACCCAAAGGACAAATCTAAATATATAATAGATTATGAAATAGCATACATTAATATGAGACTCGACATCCATTTTTTACAATTGTTTGGTTGTATTTCACCACTGAGGTTGATGTTGTGGGTGGAACACCATAAAAACCTTGTAATGTTGTATTTAAGAGTGTATATATGTCATCATATACATCATCAAGTTGCGGAAAGTCAAATAATATATATATCCTAACATACATTATCTTTAAATGTTGCATTGAGAGTATTATATTGTTTTCCCTTGTGAAAACTAGCATCCATGATTTGCACAATGTGGGGAAAATAAGTTTGGTTTTGTTAATTAATATTATAAATTTAAATCCTCATATAGACCACCATTCTGCTTAGATGTAGAGTTTATTTTGTTTCAATTAAATAATTTGTAGCATATTCAAGGTTTGTCTCATTACTATATTGCATGGGACCTTAACATGTCATACATCTTATCTATGATATTTTAATGCAAAGTCGTGAAGAAATAAAAATTAAGTTTAAGATCGAGCCTAAAAATTTCACTTTGAATGATCCCAAATTATCTTGTGGGATCAAAATCTCGTTCCATGCTACCATAACTATTTAATGGGACATTAGAGGTATCATTGTGACTGTAATTAAAATATCTAAAGTTGTCCTCATACTTCATGGGGACAAAGTTGAGACATTAATTAGTTGGTTTAAATGGGTCTTGCACTCACATCAAGCACTAACAACCCATATATACCACATAACCCGTCTAGCTCTCTCTCTTGTAATTCCTCTTCCAACCAATTATCTATCTTTTAAAACAAATAGAGCATGTCAATGCCATCATTGAGCTCCAATTAATCGTAGTTGATAATATTAATGCTCACGACATTTTCATACGTAAGGAAATTCAGAATCTATCTCTAATGTTCTAGTTTCACCTAATTTAGACACCTTGAATATGGCCATGGGGAACATAGCATTGTTCTCAATATAGTGAAGGTATGATTCTTGATAATACACTACATACCAATTTATAACGACAATCTGTAGTGGGAAAGGACACTTTAGAATTTAGTTTACCACCTTACCTTAAATTACATCTTGTTTTTAATGTGTATTTTCTTCAACCGTATCTTCCAACCTTATTGGACCCTAACTTGACACCTTGTTTCTAATGTAGATTTTCTTCGACCATTTACCCCTATCAGACACCTAGATCAGAGGAAAAAGATAAATTAGTTACTATATAAATAAACAATATTTTTTTTTGGTAATTTCAGAGACTAATCTATTGAATTGGAATAATAATACAGTCAAAAGAACAAATCATGGTGGCAGTTATGTGAACTAAATGTAGCAGAGAGAGAGTTGAGACCTGCCCCTCAGGGGAATTTAGGATTTTACAGTCAGAATTCTTTGTGATAGGAAATCATAGTGATAGCAAAATTAACAGTGTTGAAGCAAACAAACTGAGTATAACTACTATGATTAACAAGTAATTCTAGACCCATGATGGCCATGACAAAAAGAAAAGACACTAGAACCATGGAAGATGGAATTATGGCTTGGAGGGTATCTCCTCCTCAATAGGAACCCCAAACCGAAGCAGAGCCGTGAATTTGGTCGTCCTTCCACAGGGGGAGCCGATGGGTTGACATATTTTTGGCCACCATATTTTTTGGAGCTCTTAGCGTTACTGCTAGTATCCTCCTCACTTCTAGTATCATCCTTGCTGCTGGAGGTATTCTGCTTAACAAGGACAGGTTCTATTTTCCTGTAATCTGTTGCAATGTTGATGGAGGATTTACCCTGCATGGTGCTCTCTATGGGCCTCATAGGAAGAAGAGGCTATTTTTATATTTCCATGGGATCCACAGAAGGGATCGAAGAGGAATCCAGGGGTTCATTCTAGGTACATGTGAGGCGGAGGATAAGTCAGGCCAAGATATTTTTTACCACCCAAAAATTGCGCTTACGGAGGACAGTCTGGTTCGCCATGGAATGTGAGCCCTTGATTTCGCCCTCCAAGTCATCCATAAGTTGTTGAAGATAATCCTGTATTTCTACATCATAGAATTACGTATTAGCCTAAGTCGTAATACTTATAGCACACCCATTGGCATTTCCCCGGCCACCATGACCCCGCCTTGGTGTAGCACATAGTCTGTGAGACATCTTCAGATGAGATGGAGGCACAAAGTGGTAAGGATTCTGCACTTCGACTAAGAGGGTAGGTGTAGGGATTTTTCAGTCCACCGTCACCAGAGGCTCTTCAAAGGGTTCAGCCTTCACAAAATTGCACAAGAAAGAGAAAATGAGGTAGGAGACATTGAACGGGCTTCCCATAAGAGGGATACATGGAAATTGAGGCATAGTTAAGATCACCATTACTCTGCATGATGGAGCATGGTACCGGGTGACGGAGGGGAAGTCACCTCTACTCTTCCCTTCTGCTTGAGCAGAAGACTCAAGGGCATTTCACACAAAACTAGGGTTTGAGTCCCCCTGATCATCCTTGGCCTTTTTTCCTTTTGTATCACTACATGGATGAACATGAGGTTGGCTTCCTTCACATATATCCTTGGAGTCCGCCCTTGCATCAACTAAATTCTCATTTGTAATATTACCTTGATTTCCCCCCATTAAAAGGTCTCGTCCAACAACTGAGTAACCCCACCAAATCTCTCATATGAGCTCCCACCTGGCTCCACATTGATATGCTCCTTTAACTTCACATGACAGTTGTCCCTTCCCTTATAAGACTCAAGGGCCCTTTGTAATATCTTCCTATATTTTGCATCGAACAGGAGAAACACCCTCATGGGCCCATAGTTCGTCCTCCCATGGATCCAATAACCGATCCAACTCATCGATTAAGTACAACCATTCATTTGCCATATCAACTTTTCTTCATCGGCATGCCCAATCCACCTTCATGTCCTCTAGTTAAGCTCCACCCTTCTACAAAAAACACCAAACATCACCAATACCCTAGCCATGAGGATGAGGGTGATTACTCTATGTTTTTTATATTTTCAAATTCATCACCTTTTTATTTTAATAATTTTGTATTTTGAATATAGAATGAAGCAAAAAAAATACTTAATAGTAAGAATTTTCAAAATTGTGAGTTGTTTGGACTCTTAAAACATTGATTGAAAAGCTATATCTTTAGAATTATGATCATTTATTAAACTATGTTTAATATTATAATTTTTGTTAAAACAATTATTTTGATAATTAAAACATATTTTTTATCCAATATCTACTCAAAAATCAGATGCATTCTTTATACATATAATTACGTCAATAGGCGTTTAGATATGATAATTATGGGGCCTTTGAGGGTTGGGGCATCCCCATTTTAGTTGGGTTCCTCATTCAAACGATGTATTTGTAACGAGTCATGTGATTTTTCTTAACAGCTAGTGATATCCACAAAACTAAGTGGTTGGCTACACTTATTGGCGTTTAATGACCAATTTACTTGTAGTTGTACTAGTTTTATAACTCTCTAAAGATAAGAAGAAACATTTCTTTATTTTAGATTTGTTAAAGTTGGTGCCTAAATTGGGTACGAAATATTTTTCACATGGAAAACCCACCTTCTTGCTGTTCTAAAGGAATCAAGGAATCTCACACACACATGGGAAATAACAACAAACTTCCCCACTTCCATGGATGGTAGGTCGAGCAAACCGTCAACCAGACATCCATAACTTTTTCCTCTATGAGTCATGGGCTATAGGTGGGCACCAAGCCATCATATAAGCCTTTGCATAAGTAATTGTTGGTATACAAGAATGATATAGTGTCCATTTAAATATTTATGATACCTCCTACTCCTAAGTTAGGTTCAACTATTTCATCCATACATGACCCTTTAAGCATACCTATAGTAAGGCAGAGACCAAGCACAATGCTAATATTTTCTCTCGTTGAAAATATTACTCACAACTATTTGAAAAGGATTACTCATCAAATTTAATTATGAACAAACAATATGTAATTAGAACAAAAGGATTATATCACATTTGTCACATGGAAACAACATAAGGGGAAGTCAATGAAGCTTTTAGGGGAATTACAACCTTTACCAATCTCTTCCATGGTGTGAACTGGCATTTACATTGATTTCAACCTGGAGTTACCACATGTTGGCAAGAAATAATTGATCATGGCAGTTGATCATATTTATAAATATGCTTACTTTTGTTCTTTACAAAACCCCTTCAAGACCTCCACAATGTCCTAAGTATCCATGGACAATGTATTTAAACTCCTTGACATGCCTACTTTAATTGTGACAAATCAATGAATCATGATCCTACATCCACTAGTACTAATTTATGGCTAGAGTTGTTTCGTCTTCATGGTACTCAATTGAACCTTAGCACATCATGTCACTTCCAAATATATGGTTAGAATAAACAATTAACAAGTGTTTGGAAACTTACTTATGTTGTTTGTCCTCAAAAATACAGGCCCAATGGGTGTAATGGTTATCCCTTGCCTAATGGTGGTACAATACCACCTATCATGGTGCTACAAAAATGATCCCCTTTGCAGTAGTTTATGGATAAAAACCCCCATTAATGAGCTCCTACTTGGTGGCCTATCTAATGTTTAAGGTGGAAAAATTAACAACCCATGTCAACATTCTTGATACACTCAAGGATAATTTGGTGTTGTCCCATAAAAAAATGAAGAAATAGGAATATCAACATAAATCTAAGCACCACTTTGAAAATGGGGATCGTTTGTTCCTTTGTCTACAACTCTTTAAGCATACATCACTCAAGGAGAAAGGCCATAGGAAGTTGGAATTTAAATTTTATGGACCCTATACTAGACTCAATTATATTGGCTCTATTGCTTACAAGTTGCTTCTTCTAGTACACTTGAAGATCCTCTTAATATTTCATATGCCATGTCTGAAGAAAGTGGTTGGGCCAAATTACATACTTGATGAAGGGGGTTACATCTGGTTGTAGCATAACGTTGTTTTAGACAAATGACTGTTTGCCATGTTGCGCCAACGCAATATTCAAGTAGACTTATTCCAATGAAAGAATACACAACCCAAAAAATGGCACATGAAACCAACAAAAACTTTTAGAGAAAATCTGGATGAAAAATGGGCTTCCTAAGAAAAATAATAATAAAATGCCATGTAGCCAACTTTTTATACTATTTCACTTTTATCGAAGCTGCCCACGGTTATTTCACTTTTATCAAAGCTACCTTAAATATATATTTTATATTAAAATCAATTTATGAGGACCAAGTTTGATGTATTGTTTTCGCCCAAAATAAGGAAATAAAATTAAATACACAATTCCATCTTAAAAGTTTTTTGACTTTTATGGTGTATAACATTATTATTATTATATATTAATTATAATATAATAATATTAAATATTAATATTAGTTATGATATTAGTTAAAATTTATTATACCCAACTTTTGATGGTTATTATAAAATATTAATTATAATATAATATTATTATATATTAGTTATAAATATTAGCTAAAAGTGTTTAAACCCAATTTTTGAGAGTTATTATGAAATATTAGATAATATTAATTACTGTTACTATTATATATTATATATTGGTTACGTATCACCTAAAATATGATGTGTATATTAGCTATGTTGTGAGTTATTATTATAGATTAAATATATATTATATATTAGTTAAAAGTTATTAGACCCAACTTTTGGCGGTTATTATAAAATATTATATATTAGTTAAAAGTTATTAGACCCAAGCTATTATGCTTATAAAATATTATATATTAATTAAAAGTTATTAGACCCAAGCTATTATGCTTATATACTTCACATTTTCAGTACGAAACTTCAATCCCCTAGGTACAGTCATATTGGCACTAAAAACGGTAAGTTCACATAATAATCTGGTATGAAACACTTCTTATTTATCTCACAAGGATTTAGAATAGAGTCTTATTTAATATCTTTCAAAGTAAACCCTCAAAATATGCAAAGGTATGCTAGAGATTACAATTCAATTCATGTTGGGTGGTGAAATTCTTAACCAACAATCCATTATCATAATCAATGAAGGTTGTTGAGTTAAATAACTATTTCTCAAAGCTCGCTTGAAGACATATTGATGTTATTTCTACAAGTGGTAGGTGGAAAAGTTATAACAAAAAAATGGATTCTTTGTCTTTCAATAACTATGAGACATTTAGACTAGTAATAGTGTTGAGATGCACATTTTACAGCCCAATATGGAGGAGGTTGTATCATCAATCCATCCATTTGTCTGTAGCTGAGAAATTTGCATAGTGTTTAGTGCCAAAGTCACTAAGATAGGCCAAAAAAAGAGGTGGTGAACCTAATGGTTCAGCCTTTTAGGATCTGGAAAGGTCCCTCAAGATATTTTGTTTGTGAATAGTCAGCTTGCACATCTATAAAACTAGACATCTCTAATCATGGAACATGCAATGATTTCTTCCTAAAATCTCATAATATATGGGGCATCTGAAGACAAAGTGTTCCTTTGTGTTCTTCTTCTTAAGATGGCACAATTAGCTTATCTTTTCTATTTGTTGTATGTGGTCATCTAAATTGACCCACATGTGAACAAACCTTAGCTTGTTGTGTAGAATCCAAAGATCATGTGAAAAATGGCACTGAATGTAGTTGGGATAGACATTGAGATCATTTTGTAGCTGCGTCAAATTCTCATAATGGAAGTCCATCTCCATTTTTTAGAGGAGGTGATTAGGGGTGTATTGTGATTACTTAAAGTGAGGTAGGTGCTTAATAAAAATACTAATGGACTAAAGGGGTGAAAATCCTTAGAGACCCGAATGTGTCCAGATGGTCCTAGAGAAGCGATCCTCTTTAAAGAGAAAATGGCCAAATATGGGCCTCTCTTATCTAGTAGACTATTAGTTGAGTCACTCAGAGGGGGAATCTTGTGAAGAAAAAAGACAAGCATAAAAATGCTTGTGATGCATAAAGGACAGGTGCCAAACTTTCCTTGGACAAATGGATTATGGCACAAAATGCTAACAATGAATCATATGTTGGCACATGATAGGTTGCACTCTCTCCAAATGCGCCTAATCAATGGAAACTAGACTAGGTTGTCAAACTTTGAGCCATAAAGAATAGTAGTTTTGATGATGGTGTCAAAGAGATTGATCTTTGCTAGGAAATCTTGAAATGCACATGTAAACATTGGTGCTCAAGCATTGAAAGAGATGCATACCCCTTGTTGATTTTGTGTTGGGAAGTGGGTCTCATGTTAAATCTAGGGCTTGTGAATTTGAAACCCATAAGTGTATTTTTTATTTTGTGCAATTAGGACATAATTTAGAGCAATCATCATCAACATAGGTGTTCTCCTTGATGTGTGCTTATAACTCATCAATGTAAACTGAAAATAATCATCATAAGCAAACATGATGCAATCTCCATCAGGAGATCATGAGCATGTACAATATCATCAGGCATTTAGCATGCATGAAAAGTATTCCCACAAGCCTCTTCCATCCAAGATTGGATAGGGTTTGTATAAGCTTAAAAACATAATAAACATGAGGGTTCCAACCTCCAAAATCATCAACAATATCTTCAAGAGAGATCTTTAGGCTCCTCCATCATCACAATGTTCTCATCTTGACAGGAAGAAAAAATTTTGAACATGGAAATGGAATTTTTCCTCAAGTTACATTGTTGTAAATGACTGATTTGTTTATCTCGTTGTTCAACAACATTTCCATAATGCAAAAACAAATTTTTGTGTGCAAAACTAGATGAAATTTCCAAAATTTGAGATGGTGAAGATAGCTGAGAAAATCTATGACAAAATTTTGTTGTACTATCTCATTTCCATCCTAAAAATGTCTCAAGAGCTGATCCTTTACCCACACATGCATCCAAAAACATAGGGTTTCTTGGCTGGAATTTTTTGCAATGACATTCAAATGAAACTGCCCAAAATCCTGAGAGAAATATTGACAAGAAGGTGAAGAAAACAAATAAAAGTGACCATCCAATTCATGAGAAAATGTCGTCAATAGTCTGGTAGCAATTCATGAAATTCATGTGTACTTTAGTTTTAAGTTTTTTCTTTTCTCCAAATGCTCTAAAAGCCATGTACTCAAAACTGTGGCATAAATCCGTTCCAAATTTTTGGTTCAGATCGCTGCAATACAAATCTCCCTCGATGAAATTTATGTCTTGTGTATATTGAATTAAGGTTTACATTTATGTCTCGGATCTGTTCAAGCAATTTACAAAATTAACGAGTTTCTAATTATAAAAAACCTGACTCCTAAACCTATGACTTTCACTTTTATGTAGATGTGTCATCAAAATTTGATTGACAGCTGTATGATTACCCGTGCTTTAATTCTTATGAGCTCCTTCTTCCAGAGTGATGAGTCTATCCATTAATGAAGAAGTCGAACTTGTGGTGTTGTTTCCAACACTTGAACTTTGATAATTTTGTATTTTATTTTTGTAATTCTTCAATTTGACCTTGTGCATTATTTTTCCTTTTTAAAACTTCCTTCTCAATGTCCCCAAATGGTGCAAGTAGCATTAATCTTACAAGTTCCAATTTGCCTCAAATTAGCATCATTCCGGTTTCATATTACAAATGCAAATGAGTAACAATGTGTAATCCAGGGAACCATAAGGTAATTTGAAAGGATTCTTCTCATGATGATTGTTTCCAATGCATGTAAATGGAATTTATAAATGGAGATAATTAATATATTCATCATCTAAGATATGGAGCCATTGTAGGCATAATAATAACTTTCAAAAATTCTTTATGACTGCAAATTTGTGCTCATCCAACCTTGAAGATGACAAAGAGTTCTCTAAACTCTTCCATCCAATCCATCAAGCACACCTGACCAAATTCCCTTTTAAAGGTGGTAATTGGGCTACAAATGCATTCCATGGAGGGTACCCAACTCCACTCCCTCGGACACGTCCATCCATACGCAAAGAGATGTATACATGATGCTCTTCTGCAATATTTTCCAATTACTTTTTTCATTCAACCACTTTAAACATTCTGAAGTATAGATGGGAGTGAGCTGTTATAGCCTTTTTCTTACCTAAGTTCAAGCCATCCAAAAGATCAACAGTGAAGTTAACCGTTGACTTCGTTGTGAAGTTAACCGTTGACTTCGTTGTTGGTGCGTTGAATGACTTGAACCTACATATTTGTTAAAAATGACCTGTCCAACAACCATACTGAGGTGCAAATCTTCTTAACTCGCTTTAACTCGCTAATAGGAACTACCTCCTTCCCATTGACCTTTAACTTCAAATTATAGGTTTCTTCCCTCAATAGCTTTTCTAGTTGTACATTCTATGACTTCAGTTCCCTTTATAGAGAAATGCAAACAAGGCGACCGCATCCAAGCCAATACCCAACCCCTTGAGGATCTCTGGAGCTAGATCTGAATTTGGAGTATTTCTCAGCGCGGCAATCTGACGAGATAAGGAAATCAGACCTCCAATACCACTACTTGATATAAATGCAATATAGAAAAACATCGTGACAGTTCAGAATGGAGACAAGACTTCACTTCTTATCTCAAGAGCTAGTACTGATTTCAGCAAGAGATCTATTTCTAGGACTAGAAGAGCAATGGCTGACTGCATCTCCTAGCGTTCCATGGCATTTGTTTTGAAATAATCTGTGTTGCGGGATAAGAGATAAAACTTCATCAGTGTTCTTCAATTGACATTCGTTCATGTGCTTGAGGCTAAAACCATTTTGTTTGGGTGAAATCCCACACCTGGGAACTACTGATAATCGGCATTTGTAGACAGAGATTGATGGTGTTCCCCTTAACATATTCTCACACACTTGGAAACTCAATACTTGTGTATTCTTTATTTACTCGAGAGTTCTAGCTTGGCGGTATTTGGCATTTGGTCTTTCCCAGCTTCTGTTGGATCCCTTTCGCAATTCCTTGCATAGATTCAAGAAGTTTGGGTCGTCCTAATTCTGTTGGATCCCTTTCGCAATTCCTTGCATAGATTCAAGAAGTTTGGGTCGTCCTAAGGCTAACATGATAGCCCCTTCAAACTGAGAGTTAATAGAGTTGAGTAAATATATCTCCTTCAATGTCAACTCCGCTAAATAATTATGCATTCTATAATATCTACGAGTTTATCTCAACTTTTCCCAAATGTGTTCGTAAAGCTCAACAAAACGACGCTCATACTGGATTAATTCTGTATGATATGGTATGTCATCAACTCATTTCTGAAGTAAAGCAACTTCTCCATGCTTCTTTGCAAGCTCAATATGCAGTGCCTGAAACTTTGACATGTCATCTTTAAGAGAATTTTGAAACTTTGACAAGTCATCTTTAAGAGAATTTTCAAACTCTGCTAGATAATCTCCATTCTCATCTGACTTTAGTATCCGGCTATTCAGCTGGGCTATTTCATCTTGCATCTCTGCACAGATTTGTTTGAAATGCATGCGAAATTATGATTCCCTCTTCTCTAGATGCTTCAATTGATGCAAGAGAGATACCACCCTTTCCAATATTAAAGTAGCACCTCTATTGTCAATATTTTGATTCAAATGATCCAATTCAGCTTGTACCCATCCATTCTTCTTATCCTGATCCTTCATATTCTGCTCCAATGTCTCTAATTATTTTTGTGGTCAACTCAGCTCATCCTTATAATCCTTTATACATTTTTCTTGTTCCTCGATCTTCTTTATAAGAATTGTACCCTGGTTTAAAGAAAGGTTTGGATTTGTGATGGGGACAGTATGCTCTCTTTAAGGGATTTTTGAATCCTGGTCCAAAAGAATGGATGATTAATCCATTAGACTACTCTTTATGTCCCCAAAAATACTTATATGGGAGGAAGAGAGTGCACAGTTTTGAGTTTGAGAATCACTTTTATACCCAAAAGTTGCTTATAATCATATTCATAAGGGTTATGTTCAGATACACTCTAAGCTGGTAATAAAGTGTGTTCAAGCTTAGTGTCATCATTATCCTTAGTTACTAGCTCCTTGTTTATACTAGCTAAATCACTATCCAGTAAACGTCTATCCTTTTAATATGGACTACAAGTGTGTTTAACCAATAAGTTGAATCCTAGCAATGGTAATGTAAATGTCCCACACTAGTCAACTTGTGAAATCATCAAAACCTATCATAACAATACTTATTACCTGTATTGTCATAAGCAAGTGATAAGAATAACAGCTTAGTGTAATCTAATAAGAGCTATAAGTGAATAAAGTGTAATGGTAGATGTAAGAGTTTATACTAACTATATCCATGGAGCTTGTACATGATATAAAACCTTATACCAATCATCATGCTAGCTATGGTTATAGTATGAGCTTTATACTTGGTACTGCTTTGTAATCACTACTATTAATCCATAAAACCTTATACCAATCAGCGTGCTAGCTATGGTTATAGTATGAGCTTTATACTTGGTACTGCTTTGTAATCACTACTATTAATCCATAATGATCGTGTATGTATCAATGTATACGTGTAAATCTGTGTATTCTAGTAATCAAGCTTACCATAAGAGCTAAGGTTATGTAGACAACTATGTTATCATTTATGCTTCATCTTATCTCTATAATATTTGGTTCTAGTTATGTTATTTGGTTCTAGTTATGTTTTGTTAGTACATAATGTATAGAAACAACGGTAATCAATGGAAATCTTGGAGAATATGATACCATGCTCTTACCCAATACCATGAAGGTTATTACTGTCCTCAAACCTATATAATAATCCTAATGATTCACCTTATATATAGTTGTATTTGATTACACATCAATACTTAGCTTATTAGTATAACTAACCCCATTGAATAGGGTAATACATTGTAACATAAGCACTTGTAATAGCTCTATTGCTAGTAAGTGAATATGGAACAAGCATAAGTAATGGAAATCTCTTATCACTCTTAGCTCCATATAGGTAAGGTAGAGAGAACACCAACTATATTAATGGGATTCATTGGAGATAACAAGGGTCATGAATCTCAGTGCTGTTGATTACTCATATTGTGTAACTACATGGGTTAAGGCTGATATGTAATCATACTTGATGAAAGAGTACAAGTAATATATGATTTCTACTATGGTTTTACTCTTGTTACTTCTATGATTGTTGATCCTATGTTGAACTCTCTTCAATGATGGAATGTATCAACAGTAGCAGTGTGTTACTGCTGGAATCCTGTATCAAACCTCCAAGTGTCAAGCAACTCCTAAAAATTCCCACAAGATATGTAAAGAAGGTGGAAAGAGTTGATGAAGAATCCCTAAGTTCATTCTATATGCAAAAAACCCTCCACAAAATCGAGGATGAAACCATCAATTCACTAAGATAGTGGGTCTCTACCTTAAATAGGACTTAAACTTCTCCAAACTGCTAGTTATCTCACCAAAACATTGAACAGAAGTGCTCCTATGTTGAACGTTGGTCCAAAAGGATGGATGATTAGTCCATAAGAATACGCTTTATGTTCCTAGAACTACTGATATAAGATGAGAGAGTGCACAAACTTGAGTTTGAGAATCACTTGTATACCCAGAAGTTGCTTATATTGCTTTTGTTTACCCAGATATTTTCCCGGCAATAGATACAAAGTTGTTTTCTATTGATCTGAGGTCAGAAGAGAGATAGGAATCAGATCAACAGCCTGGAATAGTCCTTAACCATGCTCAATTATATTATGAAACAACCCATATTTTCCTCTCATGTTGATTCAAGGTCTGAAACGTGCTTAAAACTACCTAACTTGTGCCCAAAACGTGCCAAATGGCATTCTTCATGATTGCTCAGGGGTGAAACCATTCTAATAAAGTTTCAGGAATCTTCCCAGGCCTGAGTTTCAACATTTTTATCACTGCCATGGTCACCCATAATCACTTCTAAATGTTGTTTAAGGATTGAAGAGCTCCCATATGTCCTTTTCACTATTTAGTAACACTTGTTTGATATCATAAAGGCCTAAAAATGCTTGGAAAAGACTTGATCTGCTTTATTATCGTTGTAGCTTACTAATATAGGGACCAGAATTGACCTAAACCATGCCCATATTTGGAAATTAGGGTTGCTTGATGGTGGAAACCATTGTAAGAGAGTGTTTACAACCTCATATATGCTACTTCTCTCCATGTTTATGCTCAAAATCCAACCCAGATTATCCCAAAACACCTCCAAATGTTACCCCCCCTATTTGCATGGGTGGTTATTGAACGTTTAGTTGTTTCCATTTGCAACCTCAAGTATTTCTAAGATCTTTGAAACATAGTCTACTTGAAACATATGGTAACTCCATTGCCAAGAATGCCAAAACGATGTTGATTTACACTTCTATAACTCCAAACCAATGATGATTACATATGTTTCAGCTCCATTGGCATGACTTGTCATCATTCTTGGTGTTGTTTTGAGGGAGATTGGTCACCTATAGAACAACATGGGACCATATTCATAACTCAGAACACCATGACAATACAGTCCATTACTTTCTTAGAAATGTTGTTACATAGGAGCATGCTCAAAATTTATCTTCCTGAATTCAAAACATGCTTTAAGACTATGTTTATGTTGTTGGCGACCGTTAGCTGTCATCAAAGCACACATATCTACTTCAAAAGTGCCATGCAATCTGTATTTGGACACTCTATATGAGAAGTTGTCCTTGTTAGTAAAACAAGTCGGCCCACACTATCAATGTAGCCCATACAACAAATTATGTAAACTGTTTGCCTGAGTAATTCATAGCCATCTATATAGGAATTTAGAAGGTTATAATGTGTCAGTGGGTTTGAGTCTCATAGAAAGGATATGGAAAACTAGATTTTTTTTTATTTTTTACTTGTGATTACAGATCTAGTCAGTTGCGGGATATTGCTTCTAATATTTTATAAATGAGCTTTTCTCTTTTTCGTATTATAGTTCATAAAGCATGTTTGCAACCTTGATTCAAATTTTGAGTTTTGTTTTTCCTTTGCTTGTGATAAGTGTTCCTCGGGAGAGGACGTGATCCAGATCTTGGGGGCGGAGACCTGAAAGGCTTGGATGCCGAGAGAGGAGGGGATTAAAGCTGCAAAATTGTTAACATTTGAAGCATAGAGTAACATACATAGAGTAAATAGCTCACATGGAGGGGTGAGGCTCAAAGATGGTTCTTTGAGCCTCACCTCTCAAACCATATCAAGAAAAGAACTCAGAACCAATAATCCAATAACTCAATAGAGTAAGATAAATGTAGGATGCCAAAAATCGTTGAATGCTTTATTGAGAAGGCATATATCCTTTTTATAACATTATTACAATGTGCCTTGGGGCAATACCATGGGTCAAAACCATGGGTTGTGAAATACCATAGATGAGAGAGGTACAATGTGCCTTGAAGCCATACCATGGAACAAAACCATGAGTTGTCAATTACCATGGATGAGAGAGGGTGGTCTCTCCGTTTAATGCTTTTATGATGACTGAGAGCATATGGCCTCTCATTAAATGCTTTTATGACTCATATATTCGAATTTAGACCATTTTCCCCCTGAAATTCGGATCATTCTTCCCCCCCTTAGAAAATGATGGTCCCTATCATTTCATACTAAAAAGAGACCCATAATTACAATGTCTCAACTGCCAATGAAGAGAAGGGTTTTCTGTGGTTAACCCATAACCGTGGGATTTGTGTGGTTGACCCATAACCATAACTATGGGTTTTGCAATCATGGGTCTTTTTTTAGTATGAAATGATGGGGACCATCATTTTATAAGGAGGGGAGAATGATCCGAATTTCAGGGGGAATATGGTCTAAATTCGGGTGTACGAGTCATAAAAGAATTTAATGAGAGGCCACATGCTCTTAGTCATCATAAAAGCATTAAATGGAGAGGCCACCCTCTCTCATCCATGGTAATTGACAACCCATAGTTTTGTTCCATGGTATGGCTTCAAGGCACATTGCACCTCTCTCATCCATGATATTTCACAACCCATGGTATTGCCTCAAGGCACATTCTAATAATGTTACAAAAAGGATCTATGTCTTCTCAATAAAGCATTCAAGGATTTTTGAGATCCTCTACTTATCTTATTCTATTGCGTTATTGGGTTACTGGTTCTAAGTGTCTTTCTTATTATGGTTTGAGAGGTGAGGCTCAAAGAACTCTCTTTGAGCCTCACCCCTCCATGTCACATATTTACTCTATGTTTATTTATTTAGTCTATTCAAAGTCCAGATCTCGCTGCCATGTACTTCTCACAAGTGGCTCATTATGTTATCTCTTCCCCTCCTCTCTTGGCATCCAAGCCTCCCGGGTCTCAGCCCCCAAGATCTAGATCAGTGGTATCAGAGCCCCACTCACAACACAAGTGAGTGTTGGGCCAAGCAATCACTGGTGGCCAAGGTAAAGGCTTCTGAATCTGATGCATACTCTGACACTAAATCTGAACCTGAGAAGGGGAATGACAGAGGGAAGAAGACTATCGATGCAGAGCCCAATGCCACTGTTGCTACCACGAAGATCCAAAAGGAAGAACCAGAAGATTCAGAGGAGGAGGAGCGTATTTTCCACTCCCATATATGGGTAAAGGGTTCCCCGCTACAGTTCATTGTTGACAGTGGGAGCCAAAAGAACCTAATTTCAGCAGAGGTCATGAAGCGGTTGGGTTTTCTGACCGCAGCACACCCGCAGCTGTACACCATCAGGTGGCTTCTCCAAGGACGGGATCTTCGTGTCAGCTAGCAGTGTCGCCTTCCCTACAGCATCAAGCCCTTCACCGGTGAGGTATTATGTGATATTGCTCCTCTTGATGTTTGTGATGTATTATTAGGTCAACCATACTTATGGAAGTGACATGTTGTGTATGAGTCCCGGCCTCGCACTGTTATTATTAATTTGGAAAATAATTTGTACAGGATACCAGAGGTACCACCTCCTACCTCTATCTCTTTGGTTACTGCAAAACAATGCAGTAAGCTCATCTCCGAAACTGGGAAGTTTGTTTTCTTGATGACCCGCCCTCGGGGCAAGAAGAAGATCATGGCCACAACCTCCAGACAGGGCCCCTCCATACAACAACAACAAATGGACAAGGTCATGGAGGAGTACCGGGACATATTTACCTCACCCACTGAGGTGCCTCTCCACTATCAGGTCAAGCACCCCATCAATATGACCCCAGGTGCATTGCTTCCCAATGGACCGATCTATCGACGCTCTATTCTGGAGAATAATGAAATTAAGAGGCTAATTCAGGAGCTACTGCAGAAGGGTCACATCTAGCCAAGTTCATCGCCCTGTGGGAGCCTGATTATGTTGGTACAGAAGAAGGATGGGACTTGGAGACTTTGTATTGACTATCGGTTGTTGAACAAGATCACTATCCGGAATAGGTACCTGATCCCATGGATTGATGACCTCCTGGACCAACTTAAAGGGGAAAAATATTTTAGCAAGATCGACTTAAAGTCCGGGTATCACCAGGTACCGATTGAACCGACCGATGTGTGGAAGACTACCTTCAAAGCCAAGGAGGGTCTTTTCGAATGGTTGGTCATGCCTTTCGGGCTGATAAATGCTCCTACAACCTTCATGAGACTGATGGACGACATCTCGCAGCCATTCACCAACTCATTTGTAGTAGTATACTTGGATGACATCCTGATCTTCAACCAGACTTGGAAAGAGCACCTCCACCACATCTGGTAT
Source organism: Pseudotsuga menziesii (assembly GCA_001517045.1). Lineage (NCBI taxonomy): Eukaryota > Viridiplantae > Streptophyta > Pinopsida > Pinales > Pinaceae > Pseudotsuga > Pseudotsuga menziesii. Next base: position 358,781 of record LPNX011098041.1, read on the forward strand.
GTCCTCCAAGCATTGCGACAGCACAAGTTGTGTGCCAATTTGGACAAGTGCACTTTTGGCATGACCCAGGTTCAGTATCTGGGATACATTGTTGATGAATGTGGGGTACATGTGGATCCAACCAAGATCCAAGTCCTTCAGGATTGGCCAGTCCCAACTACTCTAATAGAGCTTCGCAGCTTTCTGGGTCTTGCTAATTTCTACCACAGGTTCGTGTTGGGATTCTCTCATATCACTTGGCCCTTGATTCAAGTCACCAAGGGAGGAGCGAAAGAAAAATTCTTTTGGTCGAAAACTCAGCAGAAGGCGTTTGCAGAATTGAAACATCGCCTCTGTTTTTCCCCAGTGCTCACATTACCAAACTTGCAACAACCATTTGAGATCGAGACAGATGCCTCTGACTATGCTATTGGGGCAGTCCTTACTCAACAAGGGCATCCAGTGGCATATTACAGTGAGACACTGTCCAACACAGCCCGCAAATATCCCACTTATGACAAAGAGATGTATTCCATTGTACAGGCTTGCCGACAATGGAAGCATTACATTTTGGGGAAGGAAATGATCATCCACACAGACCATCGACCCCTGCAATTCATACAGACACAAGGGAAGTTGCAGAACGATCGCCATCAGAAGTGTTCCACATATCTACAACAATTTCATTTGAACATCAAGTACAAGAAGGGAAGCACCAATAATGTTTTAGACTGCCTCAGCCGACCACCGATCGTGGCGATAACCACCATGATCAACTCTTGTGGGAACGAGACTTTTGATTGGCCGCTTCTCTACAAGAGCGATCCAGAATTCAGCCACACATACCAGACACTCTTGAAGGGAAACCAAGTTCCAAAATTTCACCTCCAGGATGTACTACTATGTCACATGGGACACCTTTGTGTTCCTTCAAGCGAGTGTTCCAGTACTGCAGAATTATTTCTATTGGCCAAACCTTCAACAGGACGTCGGGAAGTACATCCGATCCTGCACTTCCTATGCCATTGCCAAACCATCCATCAAGAAGCAAGGCCTCTATACTATGTTTCCTACCCCTAGTCGACCTTGGGAATACATCTCCATGGATTACATGTCGGGCCTTCCTTCAACTAAGCACGGTAAGGAGTGTGTGTTTGTGGTCATTGACAGATTCTCAAATATGGCCATAATGGCGGCCTGCAAGAAGAATATCACAGCAGAAGCCACTGCTAAACTCTTCTTTGAACGAGTGTGGGTACACTTTGGGATCCTACAGTCTATAATGTCAGACCGGGACAGTAGGTTCCTTAGTACATTCTGGTCTAGCCTATGGTCAATGCTAGACACCAAGCTCATAAAGTCCACAGCTTTCCATCCCCATACTAATGGCCAGATAGAGGTCGTCAACAGGATGATAGTATGCATTTTGCGCATGTACAACTCAAAGCATCGACGCACATGGGATGAGAGCCTCCCCTATGTACAATGTTAGATTTTTAACATTAAGCTAGCATTATATTAGGATCTTTAACTGAGAGAATAACAAGCACAACAATTAAACACAAGAGACAATGAACACAGTGTTTTTCCTCGGGGAAACCATAAATGGAGAAAACCCCGCAACTTCCTCAAAGATAGAATAAACACCAAAAGTAAAACCCCAAAATAGTAAGATGATCTCCTGACAGCAGTAGCCTCTTTCTTCCTAGCCCCAGTAGCTTCTTCTTCCTCAGCTATGCGCTTCAACTGAGTGTGAGTGAGTGTGTGATAAAGAGAGATACTCGCTCTCTATTTATACTAATTCTGGACTTAACAATAACCTACTAGGGACGACTTTTCTGGGAGAGTCTAATAACCCTAGTGCCCCAGAACTATGGGGACTTTAACCCTGGATCAATAAGAGGGTTACCCATAATGGCTTGACATGACTTGTTTACATTATAGAACCTCCCGATAGGAACATCGGGGCATGACATGACTCAAGTACATTATAGACACATCCCGAAATAAATATCGGGGTACAATACATAAGATATATAGATGAATACATTTCGAAGTTACAAATACATTAACACTCCCTCTTAACTAGGAAGTTATTCTCTTGACACAATTTATCAGCACAAATCTTCTTCTCTGTATCATCTGGATCATCATCGAGTCCTCGTCATCTTTAGGTCATCTTCATCTTTAAGTCATCTTCATCTTCAGATATGGATCATCACTAGATCTGGATCATCACTTGATCTGGATCATCACTGGATCTGGATCATCACTCAATCTAGATCATCACTGGAACATCATCACTGGATCTGGATCATCACTCAATCTAGATCATCACTGCTGGATCATCACCACGGGTGCTATCTCATGATTCTTCTCGTCATAGGAAGTTCTACAGAGCCAGCCCTTTTTCATGTTGGTTGTAGGCCTAGCCTCCATGTAGGTCTTCTTTAGTGCTTATATCTGACCCTAAGTCAGAATGGCCCGTCCAGCACTTACATCTGACCATGAGAGGAACAAATCCAACACCATGTCAGAAAGGCATGCCCAACACTCACATATGACCATGCAGGAACACATCCCACAACCCTGTCAGAAAGGCCCAGCACTCACATCCGATCATGTAGGAACACATTCCACAACCCTATCGGAAAGGCTCAGCACTTATATCTAGCCATGCGAGAACACATCCTGCAACCTTGCTAGAAAGGCTCTGTACTTACATCCAGCCATGCGGGAACACATCCTACAACCTTGCTAGAAAGGCTCTGCACTTACATCCAGCCATGCAGGAACACATACTGCAACCTTGCTAGAAAGGATCTCAACCCTAGGTTGGGGGTTCCTGGTAACTAACCAGACACCTCCATTCTCCCAGAGAATGGCATCAACCCTTATATCTGATCAAGTGGGAACACATCCCTCAATCACATCAGAATGGCCATGCACTCATATCTGATCATGTGAGAACACATCCCACAATTATATCAAAATGGCCCTCAGTCCCAGACTGAGCTTTCCTTGTAACTGACCAAGTGCCTCCATTCCAAGAATGGCATTCAGCGCTTATATCTGATCATGTAAGAACCAATCCTACAGTCACATTATAATGGCTCAGCACTCATATCTGACATGGAAGGAACCAATCCCCTCACCATGATAGAATGGCTCAGCCCTTACATCTGACCATGGAAGGAACCAATCCTCTCACCATGTCAGAATGGATCACGGACTCATCACTTCCCCTTGGAAGGAACCTCGATCTGGAGAACACTAAGCTTCTCCCTGAAGTACTCAAACTTCACTCTAGCGAATGGCTTCGTCAACACATCAGCTATCTGTTCATCCATCGCAACATATTGGAGCTTCACTGCCCCTCTCTACACCATATCCCTGATATAGTGATACTTGATCTTGATATGCTTCGACTTGTCATGGAACACCGGGTTCTCCGACAACTTCACACAGCTCTGGTTGTCACAATATATACAAGTAGCATCCAACTAGAGATCAAATAAATCAAACAGTATCTTCCTCATCCATACTGCCTCACAACTAGTTGAACAAGCTGCGACATACTCTGCTTCAGCTGTACCTAGTGCCACACAGGATTGCTTCCTGCTAAACCAAGAGATCACACCTGATCCCATACTGAAGCAACACCTTGAAGTGCTCTTCCTATCGATGGCACTTCCTGCCCAATCTGAATCAACATAACCCTCCAAATTAATCTTTTGATTCGCCTCATACTTGAGCCCATAATCAATTGTACCCTTTAGGTACCTCAGAATATGCTTTGTAGCATTCAAGTGAACATGTCTCGGATGTGTCAAGAACTGGATTAAGGTGTTCACAGCAAAGCAAATATCTGGTCTCATGTTCGTCAGGTACATCAAGGACCCAATCATCTGACAATACATCGTAGCATCAACCGCTTCTGATGAAGCATCACTGAATAGCTTCAGGTTCAATGCCATAGGTGTGGTAATGGCCTTGCATTCCATCATCCCGAATCTCTTCAGGATATGTACTATATATTTCCCTTGTCCCAGGGAAATTCCATCTGCATTCTGCCACACCTCCATACCTAGAAAATAATGCATCATACCTAAGTCCTTCATCTCGAACTCGGCAGCAAGCTTCCTCTTTGTATCAACAATCAACCCATCCATACCTGTTACAAACAGATCATCTACATACAGTAGGAGCATCACTGGGTTTCCATCTTCAACCTTGTAGTAAAGGTTGG
>LPNX011098041.1:363056-440928 GCA_001517045.1 Pseudotsuga menziesii
TGTCAATTCTGTTGTACCATGTCATGGGTGCCTGTTTCAAACCGTACAAGGCTTTCTTCAATATACACACATGAGACTCCTTGTCATGTGTCTCAAAACCGAGTGGTTGCTCCACATACACTTCCTCTTCTACTACACCATTCAAGAAAGCAGTCTTGACATCCATTTGGTGTATCTTCCATTTCATCACTGCAGCTAGAGCAAGTACTGATCTAATGGAAGTGTATCTGGCTATAGGTGCAAAAGTTTCTTCATAATCTATTCCTTCTTTCTGGGAGAAGCCACGAGCCACAAATCTTTCTTTATATTTTTCTATGCTACCATCTGCAACATGCTTGATCTTGTAGATCCATTTGGAAGTTACAACAGACTTCCCTTCTGGTCTTGGGACAACATCCCAAACATCATTCTTCATGATCGATTGATACTCTTCGATCATAGCGTCCTTCCATTCTTTCCTTTCTACCGCTTCTTCATAGTTGGAAGGCTCTTTATTGATGAAATCACATAATAATGCTACATAACCAGAGTAGGACCTGGTTGTCTTTATTTCTCTGTGATTCTCTTCTAGAGCCCCATATCTTTCCGCACCTTGGATAGCTTCTTGTACCCAAGCAGGTTTCCTCTTATGAGGATTATTCTCCTGAGGTGGATCTACAGTTTCTTGAGTTTCTTCTATTTCCTGATCTTCTTCTTGATATTCATCGTTCATGGTTGTGTCATGAATTCTGGGTGCTTCTATTTCTTCACGTTCTTCAGCAGGTCTCTTTCTGGATTTGTTGTAGGCTGAGTCTTAGTCAAATGTTACATCCCTACTGCTATCGATCTTCTTGAATCCTGGGAAGTATATTCTGTAGGCCTTCGAGGTTTCAGAGTATCCCACAAATATACCCTTCTTTCCTGAAGGATCTAACTTTGTCCTCTTTTCTTTCGGAATGTGTATGTACACTGGATAGCCGAATATTCTAAGATAACTGACTTCTGGTTTCTTGTTGGAAAAGACTTCTTCAGGTGTCTTGTTCTCGAGTACTCTGTGTGGAGTACGGTTCTGTACATACACCGTTGTTCTGGCATCTTCTTCCCATAGATTCATGGGAAGATCTTGATCATGAAGCATAGCCCTTGCAGCTTCCATGATCGTTTTGTTCTTCCTTTTTGCAACCCCATTCTGTTGTGGATTATATGGAGTAGTTAACTCCCTCTTAATCCCTGAATCTTTGCATAATGCTTTGAATTCATTTGAATTGAATTCCCCACCATTATCTAATCGAAAGTTCTTGATCTTCTTTTCTGTGTGGTTCTCAATCAAAGCTTTGAATTCCTTGAACTTGTTGAATACTTCATCTTTGTTCTTCATGAAGTAAATCCATGTTTTCCTAGAAAATTCATCAATAAAAGAAACATAGTATACATACCCGCTTTATGAACTTGATGACATTGGTCCACATACATCGGAGTGAATGATTTCCAAGATTCCTTTTGCCTTGCTCTCGCTACTTGGAAATGTCTTCTTTGTGTTCTTTCCTTTCGCACATCCTTTGCAGACTCCATTATGTTTGCCTGAATTTCTGGAAGACCTTCAACAGCTTTGCTTGCAAGTGGTAGTGCTCTATAGTGCACATGTACAAGCCTTCTATGTAATGTCCCAAATTTTGCATTGGGTCACAATGGCCAAATCACATTTTCCATGTTCATGAAAGTTGTCAAAGGGATGCTAAAAGTCAAATAATTGCCAAGGAGGAAAATCACTAGTTTCCTAGGTTGGGGGTGGAAGCTTTGATATTTGGAATAAGGGGGATAATAAATGATGTTTAGACATTAGAAGGAGATAAATATTTAATAATTTAGCTTATTAAATAAATACAAGAGCAAATAGAAGTGGAAATGGAGCATGAAGACTCATGGAGACCATGGGGCCCACACTAGCTAGAATTCCTATGTTAAATGGTATCTTTCTCTTGAAAATTCGAATATATGTGAAGCCTAATGTTTTTGGATGGATTATAAGGCTAATATACTTGTCCATATACTTCATAGGTTGAATTTTGGATGAATTGTAACTTACATGGGAGAGGAAGAGCCAAATGGGAGTTTCATGGACACTTGGCTAGATTCCCCTTACATTTATGACATATATGACACCAATGATGGAGATTCTATGACAGTTATGACACAAGTCAGATCTTAAGGCTAACATACTAACATACTAACATTTTAATACTGAATAGAGCATCTTAGAGGTCGAATTTGGGAGTTGGAGAAGGCCAAGAGGCTCCTACTCAAATTTGGGAGAAGAGGGAAGGTGAAGAGAGAGGCCACATGGCATAGCATGAGAAGCCACACCAATTCGACTTGTATTTGATTTATGGATGGATTTGGAACCTTATAAGGCTAATAATTTTTATAAAATACAGGGATCAGCCATGAGAAGAAGCTTTTGCTCATTTGTGAAATTGTCATTTGTGAATTGTGAGAGCTAGTGGATGACTAGTTTTCTTGCTTAAGCCAATTTCGAGGGTGAAAGATTCCCATCCTAGTTGGTGTTTGGAAAGGCCACTCAGGTATTTAATGGAGATTTAATGGAGTCTTGTTTGTAGGTGTAAGCTACATGAAATCATGTGGATTCTTCTATGGCAGCATTCTCTCTCAACTATTTCCAATTTTCACACCATATTCATGCCAATGGAGGGATTGCGCTTTGGGTGAGCTATTGATCTCTTTGGGGAAGATGATAATGCCAATTATATTATTTTCTGATGTATATTCTCTATATTTCATGTTAAGAAGACTCTCAGGTCGAAATACCCAAAATAATTCATGTAAAAATGTTGAACAGTGAAGAAATAGTGTCATTTCCCCACTATCTTGTTGTGAACCATTGTAATGCTGATTATTTCGAATTGGGAGAGCCTTTCATTGTCCATTTCTAATTGTAATAAATTCAATATGCTCTTTTATTCATTCTCAGAAAGTTTCAAGTCGAAATTCCCAAGAGTTGTATGTCAAAATGACTTTTAATGAGCAAACAATCACCATTTCCACTCCATTTTGATATATGCCATGGTAATGCTTATTATTTCGAATGGAGGAATGTATATCTGATAAATGTATGATGGATGAACTGTAATTAATGTTTATTTCAAGTCTCATGTTCGGTACTTAAGCATTGGAAGCCATTTTACTCATTTTTATTACATTGGGAGAAGATTTGGTGCATTTTCCCCAAGGGTCGAAATTGTGACTTGGGAGTTGTTTTGGAAAGAGTCATAACAAACTGTATAAACTGAACCATGATGCATATGAGAATTTGAAAAGGTCTCTTACACATACCCAGACTCTGTTCATAAATTCAATTGACTTTGGGATCATTTGTGAAGCCATTTCCGGTAATTACCCAAGGGGAATTGGAGCCCCAATTTGCTAGTAAAGACTCCTACTTTGAACAAAAAATTAAACAAGTTTGTAGAATTAATTGGGAGGTTAGAAAACATACATTAGAATTATATTTAAGTTATATTATCATTCATGTACCTTCAGCGAAAATTTGGAATCATTTGGGTCAATTTGGAGGTCTAGACATCAAAACTAATCAAGAGCCAAAATTGTGAAAATTTGGGAAATTGGGAATTTTAATAAAATTTCAAAAAGGGACATTACATTCTATGCCAAAGTTCATTTGGCTCTACTTTTTCATGGATTAAATCTTTTTCTGGATGGCCCTTCAATTTGTATATACCTCCCTCTTGTTCCCCAATCACTACTGCATCATCAAAAGTATTTCCCTTTGGCGACATGAGAACTTGGCCATCTACAAATGCAACCCTCATGCCTTTTGCATCTAATGCAGATATGGAGAGGAGGTTCTTATTTAGTCCTGGTACAAACAATACATCTTGCATCTTCATAGACTTTCCAGAGTCTAGCTTATAGGAGGATTCCCCACTACCTTTTATTGGATACTGGTAGTCATCCCCAAGTTTCACCTTGTGAGGTGAGTCATGTTCAGATAGTTTCACAAAGGATTCTTTGAATTCCGTCATATGTTTGGAAGCACCACTGTCTATAAGCCAATCCTTGCTTCCATGTGAAGTAGTTCCCGTGAGAGCGGAGATCGGCACATATTCTTCATCACTTGAAGAATCATCACTTTCTTGTCCGATTCTCTTTATGGAAGGTTCATCATCCTCTGTAGCATGAGCATGATGTCTTCTCTTGTTTCCCTTTTTCTTATGGGAGTTAATCTTGTTTCTGGGACAGTCTTTGGCAAAGTGTCCTCTTTCATCACATGTATAGCATCTTAATTTAGATAAATCTTTTCTAGTGTTATCTCTTTGGTGGAAGCTCTTACTTCTTGAGTGATGAGAGCTTCTTCTGCTTTTATTGGAGTGAACTATGAGAGCTTGATCTTCACTTCCAATCTTTTCTTCTTGAGCTACTATCCGAGCTTCTTCTTGAGAGCATTCTTCCCATAGTCTGTTGAACTTGACTAACTTCTTTCTGGCATAGATTCCTTGAATAAAGGAGTCCCATGATCTAGGGAGACCATTCAAGGTGGTCATTACAATCTCTGCATTCTCCACTTCTTCATCTACTGCTTCCAGTTGTTCCTTGATCTAAGAGACCCTTGTAAAGTAAGACTCTATGGTCTCTGCAATCTGGATCTTTACATTCTTCAGTTGGTTTCTCAGAGACATCTTCTGGTTTATGTTCTTCCTTTCAAACAATTTGGTTACGGCATCAAACATAGCTTTAGGTGTCTTTAGGGAGGACACCTGTGGTATGAGGTGATCCTTGATTAAATCAGCAATAATCCTCTTTGCCATAACCAACTTCTTCTTGTGTAAGGCCTTAGTCTCATCTCCCTCTAGAACTAGAACCTCCTCATTGATATAGAAGTCCAACTCATTTTCTTCCAGGACCAGGGAGATCCTATAATTCCAGGCTCGGAAGTTATCATCTCCCTCAAGCTTTTCATCAAGTTGGGTATGATGAGACATCTTAACTGAGAACCTCAAATGGAAATACAAAAGATTTAGATCTTACCAGGTCAAGATGTCGGATCTGGTTTTGAATTTGAATTTCTGTAGTGCTGGTTCAGGAGCATATTAGGGTTTGACTTTTTCAGAGTTCTGTCCAACCGAATTATTTGATCTTGATCTCTAAACTTTGATTTTTAGGAGGAGATCAATCCAGGCCTTGGCTCACTCAAAAATTCCACTTTTGTGGAAAGCCCTAATTTTCGGCAGCAGTGTCGGGTCCAAAACTGAAAAAACTCGGAATCAGATTCTACTTCAACAGAAAGATGCACCCTAGGGAGGAGAGTTATTCCAACCTTCTTTTGTTGAAAATCTATGGAGAGATATCCACAAAATAATAATCCCTAGTTCCCGTAGCTGCACAGTGTCTTCTTCTTAGGTTAGCTCTGATACCATGTTAGATTTTTAACATTAAGCTGGCATTATATTAGGATCTTTAACTGAGATAATAACAAGCACAGCAATTAAACACAAGAGACAATGAACACAGTGTTTTTCCTCGGGGAAACCATAAATGGAGAAAACCCCACAACTTCCTTAGAGATAGAATCAGCACCAAAAGTAAAACCCCAAAATAGTAAGATGATCTCCCGACGGCAGTAGCCTCTTTCTTCCTAGCCCCGGTAGCTTCTTCTTCCTCAGCTATGCACTTCAACTAAGTGTGAATGAGTGTGTGATAAATAGAGAGACTCACTCTCTATTTATACTAATTCCTGACTTGACAATAACCTACTAGGGCCGACTTCTCTAGGAGAGTCTAATAGCCCTAGTGCCCCGGAACTGCGAGGAATTTAACCCTTGATCAATAGGAGGGTTACCCACAATGACTTGACACGACTTGTTTACATTATAGAACCTCCCAATAGGAACATCAGGGCATGACATGACTCAAGTACATTACAGACACATCCCGGAATAAACATTGGGGTACAATACATAAGATATACGGATGAATACATTCCGAAGTTACAAATACATTAGAATACAACACAGCTATAACCGGGCCCTCCATAGCTCAACCAACCACATCCCCTTTCAGGTGGGCTTGGGATTCCAGCCACTATGTTCCATTGACGTAGCAATACCATTTGCAGCTACTAAGGATTATTCAACTCATATCCAGTCTGAAGTTTCCAAGGCGAACAGCTTCATTGAGCGCATTCAACACATTCGCCAACAGGTTCATGACATATTGGACAAGTCCAATGCTAAGTACAAGCAGTGACATGATCAGCATCGGGTGCAACACAACTTCTAGGTGGGTGACAAAGTGTGGCTACATTTGCAGAAGGAGCGCCTCATTGGACCCCACCACAAGCTTCGCCCGCTCCAATATGGGCCATACACCATCACCAAATCTATTGGGGAAAATTCCTTTGAGCTTAGTATTCCACCATTCCTTGGTCTGCACCCAGTGTTCAATGTGGACCGCCTTCAGCCCTACTTTCCACCTCTACTGGACACATCAAACGTGGCAGAACAACTCACACCAACAGATTTAAACCCCAACTGCATGGAACAAGCCACAACTAATCGGATTATGGACACAGAGATCAATAACACCCACCAACAGAAGATCCAGCTATATCAAGTTGTCAAAGCAGGCCAACTCCTTCACCAGGGAAAGTGGCTCACCAGGGACCAAGTTCAGCAGAAGTTTCCTCATCTCATGGAGGAACTCAACGCAATGGTGACCATTGCTTCCTAAGGGGGGCAGGAATGATCCAGGAGGATATTGGTGGCCACCTAGCTATTCTACTTAGACCCCCACCATTGTTTCTTTTAGTTTTTCAGTGTCCTTAATTGTAGCACAATTTACTATTTTTGGCATTTTTTGGGTCCTAAACTTCCAGAGCCGTTTTGAGGCCCTAAACGACGTTATTTCGGCATCAAATGGTCGACCAAATATGAGTTCATTCCAGACTTCATATTTTTTATTTATAGATGTAGTCCTTAAACAGGTATTTCTAACAATGTATCATGTGCGTCAAACGGAGGTAGTATGCTAAAGTTATGACCCCGGGAAATTGATGTACCAAGTTACCCAACAGGGCCCACATTCTGGCGTTTCAACTCCTAGGGTTAGGTTTTTGGATGTGTAGGGTTTCCATTGTTTCTCAGTAATATATAGGCCTTCGAGCCTCATTGTAACACATATTTCAGAGGCATGTAGTTGCCACATCTCTTCTCAGAGATAAGCTACCAACACTCTAGCTAGTTTATTTCCATTATGTATGCAAACAAGTTTCAGTTGTTGATTAATGAAATGAAGTGTTATTTCCACTGCATATTTGTTTCTGTGGTTATTTGTGTATTATGTTGCGTTCCTGCATAAATCCGGATCAGGACATCTCCTGGAACAGTTCAAATATTGACTCTTGGAAAGGTTTCAAATCTTCAACCAGTCTTTTTGTCTATGTTTCTTGACTTAAAAAACTTCCACTGTTCTATTCAATAAAATTTAGTATTTACTAATAAACCTCTATAAACGGACTTATACCCTTTCAGGGACTCCATAAAGGTTCCCAACAATCTCAAACAGACTAGACTTGGACATATTACAATCATCCAAAAATTCCAGTTTAAACTGAAGAAATACTAGGACATGGGAGCTATTAGGAATTTCCACCAAAACAAGGGTCAAAGAGACCCAAATAAATATAGATATGTTTTCAAACAAGAGCTTCACACCCATGTATTCTAAAATCATCATGGATCCCTCCTGCAAAGTGAGAGCAACTTTTGAAAGAGAGTCAACTTTGAGTTGAAAATACTATATATTTGAGTGAAGGATATTAAATCGAACTGAGTCGTTATCTCCAAAATTCTATGAATTAGAGGAGCCAAAGCAATGTTGGAAGATATGAATTTTGTTGTTTTCCCACTCAATAATTAGCTTGGAGTCTACCAACACTTGAATTTTCCTAATCCCTCTTTGTTTGCAATTTTTTTGAGAAGAATCCACAAAGCAAGAAGTTCATCCCTGTTGTTTATGTGCATGACAATGTTATGAATGCTTGATGATTGAATTGTTGGCAATAACGTACAATTGTTTTTTATGAACCCATATTTGACAATGGAACAACTACTCTGGTTCTTCCTTAAATTTAGCAGTGCTTGATGATTCTGTTGAGTCTATGTGTTGATGTTCCTAGACTAACATGTATTGATGGAATTCAATTTTTTTATTTGAATATGACATTGAAAATACAAATCATTTAAAATAGAAATTAAAATGAGATTTCCAGAATACAAAGAGGGTTTAAAATGCAAAAAATTAAGGTTTTTGTTGGCCAAAAAGGAAATATCTATGCCTAAAATTTTCCTTGGGTTATTGGAGTCATTTTCTTTTCTTGAGGAGGGAAAACTAATATTTAAAATCATAGGATTAGAGGGATGCGCTACAGAAATCCCATATGGATGAAAAATTAAAACTAGAAAGTGTGCAAGGAAAATAACTTCTGCGATGTCAATTTTTAGAATTAACTCTAGATTTGTTTGCCTAAATGTTTTCTAGATCTAGTAGCTACTAATTTGAAAAAACTAGAGTTGGAAATCCTAAAACAAAAACAAAAAAAATAGAGAGAAATTTTACACCTATGTTATCCTCTCCATTTGAAGTAATTACTTATTTGAATGGCCTTGGTTAGTGTTGTCTCCATTCAACGTTGAAGATAATTCGCAAAAACTGAGATATTTCACCTGAACAACGTTCTGGTGAAGTAAAAACTAGTGTACCAGGAGATATTTGAAGCTCATCATTGTTATCATGTATGCACCACATGATAGTATTCAGAAAATAACCACCATAGAATAAGATTACTACCAGAAACAATTTTATTGAGCAAAATGGACATAATGCATCAAATTGTATATAAACATGTCCTATGACAACAATATCTCTTAGAGATTATATATAGCAACACATAGTCAATATTCAAAACATAAAGAACAACATAATTCAAGTAAGATCAAAGGACCATACTTTGAGGAAACCAAAGAGAAAATAAATAGCCAAACCATGTGTGTTTTTTTGTCAGTCTCGTCCTCTAATATATTGTCAAAACCTTTCTACTCCATAAAGTATCAAGAAGGAAACAAATATATATTTATCTATTTGGGAACATAGGAATTGGAATTGGCCACAAATGGTCAAAATATAAACCAAAAAGTGAAAATCTCAAGACAAAAAGGGATAGTGCATTAAATGTCTCTATTTAGTATGGAACTTTGCGTTGTTTTAGACAATTTTATAATTGTTGTAATGAATGCTCTACAATCTGTGTTTGGGCTGCAATTATAGTTTGTCATGACCTTTTTCAAATGTGCTTCTCAAGAGTTATTTACTCATGCAATGTATTTGGACTTTCAATCCTATAGATGCATCTCCTTGCTGCATGCTATTAGAATTTTTAAAATACTCATGTTTTTCAAGAACAATTATCTTCTTTTGTTGGAGGTCTACTTAGTCTTGACTCCTACCCTAAATAGACTCACCTCCCCCTATTGGCATGCATTTCTCAGTCAATATGTTTTCTTGTAAGCAATTCTCACTTAGGTTCATGATCATAGCAACTCCTGATCCCTGTCCTTAATAGGTCACTACAAGGCATTTTGATTTCCCTTAACGTGAGAACAATAGTTCTCCTTGAACTTCTTTCATATGAAATTTTCAAATTGTTGAATTCTGCCACTAAGATTCTTTGTCAAAAACTCTTCAAGTGTTCTTCAAATATGCCCATGACACATTTGTTGCCACAAAACTACAATTCTTATTCTAATTAGGCTAAGATAGAAATGTTGATACATGACTATTGATCCTTAATGCCGAAGTTATGAAATCAATTTTAAAGCAGACATATGTTAGATGTTTCCATAAAAGAGTCTTAATCCAAGGCCTGAACAGGGTGTCCATACTCTTGTGAGAACTTCATGAAGTAACCCAAGCCTGCTACCAAAAATAACATTGCAAGTGTTGTAACGTGTCTTCTTCTACTCCCAAGAGAAGGCCATAAGGTTTGTTTCCTCTCTAATATGCAAATAGAACCTCAGAAACCAGTGAGTCATATCTATTATCCTTAGTGAATTTAAGTCCTGATGTATAATTCCTTTTTAAAAATAAAACACCTAATTGATAATAGCTAATATGTTGTGCTTGCTACTTTGGTGCCCTTTTCCTTCTTATTCATATTTCAATTCATGCTTCCTTTTAATATGGATCATATTTTCACTATGCTATATCTTTGAGCACCTCTTTCATTACTCGGAACTATCTCAATTGATCAATGTTAGAAGTCTAAAATAGGCATGCAACATAGCAGCCTTCTTCTTTTGACATTCTTCTTTCATTTGCTGGATTGACTTTGTGTTCAAGATTTTCCTCATCTTTCTTGCTTTGTACTTCATATTTTCTTTTCCATACTTTTGTGAGTCTTGTCCTAGGATACCTTGTCATGCCACAATTTTGTGCAATATGTCCATAGTTGTGACATTTGAAGAACTCATCATTGTGATTCATTATACTTCCACAATTTCTTGCTATGTGACCATAGTTATGACACTTGTAACATTGAACATTCAGATAAAGCCATGTAACCATTTATAGCTCTAACTTGATCATCTCTGCAGTTTACAGCTTTCTGCCCAAAATGATTGCAAGAATAAAAATGATCATGAAAAGATACTTTGTACCTGAGCAAAATATTCTGACTCGATGAGTACTCTTTCTAATTCTGTCATGGAATGAATACTTTTCCTTTTGGGAAGCTTCCTGACCTTTATAGTTGGATTGAGAATTCCTTTTGAGACCTATTTTCCTCCTTGGTACAAGAGTCCCTTTTTATCTTATGAAATGGAGCGTTGCTAGTCATGTTAAAGAAATCTAGTGAAATAATATTAGACAAGAGTTTCAATAATCAAATTTCTTATTGGGATTCATCATTGAAATAAGGATGAACCAGCCGCCTAGCAACAAATCATAGTAGCATAGAAATAATGGCAAACAATATTTATGTATTTGATATATTTGTGAAAAAAAACCATCTTATACAATAGATATTTGCATCGATAAACTAACCATAGCTGATTTCACTAGTCCCCCTATTCTTCCCAGCTTAAGCTCGCTACACAGAAGGTAAAATTCAATACAACTTTTTGTCATAAAACAACATAAGATTCAAATCTACATAGCTCCAAAATGCATTTATTTGTTGTTACTCTGTGTGTTGTACAGTGGCATGATCATAATCAAACAAACTGAGTGTCTTCCTGGGTGGCATAATATTCTTGTTTTTTAAATGCCAACTTGAGGTCAATTGGATGCATAAATATATGTTTTAGAGTCTAAATGTGATTTTCCTAACATACATCTACATTATCTTGATTGCATCATAGGATTTTAAGTGGTTAGCGTATATCTAAAGAAGGTCAAAGCCATATGATTTGAAGTGGTTAGCATATGATTTTAAGTGGTTAGCATATATCTAAATAAGGTCATAGCCATTCAAACTACTTTCTTAGGTCTCTCGAGTCACAAACAATGTTTGGATTATTAGTGTTTTCTTAGAATTACAAATTATGCAATCTTGGTGTTAATATTGCCCCTTTCCCCAATTCTTAAAGAGTTCTAGCTCAATGGAAGAGTGTCTGCTTTAAAAGCAGGAGGTTGAAGGTTTGATTCCTTTGTGCCCTAATGATATTGCAATATTGATATTTTAAATAAAAATATATTTTATTATGATTTATTGTGGCTACGAGGGGGGTTCTAAACTAACTTCATATGTCACTACCAGGGGGGTTCAAAATTTCCCTTGTATCTTACAATGAGGGGGGTTCAAAACCCCCCTATAAGTTTATATGAGGGGGTTTCATAACCACCCCCAAAGGTTTATAAATAGTTTTAGGGGGGGGTTCGAACTGCCTCTGTAGGTACCTATGAGGGGGGTTTATAACTGCCCCCAAAGGTTTGTTAATATTTTTAGGGGGGGTTTCAAACTGCCTCTATGGGTACCTACAAGGGGGGTTTATAACCGCCACAAATGTTTGTAAAGAGTTTTAGGTGGGGTTTTGAATCGCCTTCCTAGGTACCTATGAGGGGGTTTTATAAGCACCCCCAAAGTTTTGTAATAAATACTTTTAAGGGGGGATTTGAACCTCCCCCATAGGTACCTATGAGGGGGGTTTATAACCACCCCCAAAGGTTTCTAAAGAGTTTTAGGGGGGATTTCGAACTGCCTCCATAGGTACCTACAAGGGGGGTTTATAACCACCCACAAAGTTGTAATAAATACTTTTAGGGGGGGGTTTGAACCGCCCCTATAGGTAACTACAAGGGGGGTTTGAACCACCCCTATAGGTACCTACAAGGAGGGTTTGAAACCGCCCACATAGGTACCTGTGAGGGGGGTTTGTAACCTCCCCCAAAGGTTTGTAATAAGGACTTTTGGGGGGGGTTGGAACCACCCCCATAGGTGTCTATGAGGGGGTTTTAGAACCTCCCTTAAAAGTCACTTTTAGGGGGTGTTTAGAACCGCTCCCAAAATTCACTTTTGGGGGTCAAGGATTTAAAACCACCACAAAAGTCACTTTGGGGAGGAGGGGTTAAAACTGCCCCTAAAAGTCACTTTTAGGGGCAGTTTTGATCTCTTCCAGAACTGCCCCTAAAATTCAAAACTTTTAGCATCGGTAATATTAAGAGCAGTTTTATAAATACCGCCTCCAAAGCTAAAACCGCCCCCAAAAGTGACTTTTGGAGGCGAAAGACAACCGCCCCTAAAAGACAAATTTGTTGTAGTTACACCATAGTTTAAACGTATCAATACTTCATGCCAAGGTAGGTGGGGTCAATACTATGGTTTTTAACAGCATAGTCCCCCAAACTTTCTTCTTCACCAAACTAGGTTATGTGAAGCCCCTTGTTAACATCATGTTTTAGTTGCTAGTTAGGGTGTGACAGCTAGGGAAAAACCTTGCCCTTTAGGCTAAGAAACCCCTAGCAAAACCATATGGTAAATTTAAATATAAAAATCATTAAGAACATCACCTTTATGTGCGATGGCAGGGTTTTCGATAATCGGATGTAAACACTGCATAACATATTGTTGAACACAATGGCCACACTGAGAGGGGGGGTGAATCTGTGTGAGATCAATTTATAATACTTTTACCTTCTTTTATTCAATAAAAGTATATCAAACATTAATCACATAATCATATATTAGAATTGTCTTCTCTTGGGTTGTTAGTCTTAAACCAGTCATACTTCACAACCTCATGAACTGAGGCTATGTATATGCTTCAAAGGACTGTAATAATCATCATTGGATTGTGTATATTCTTTACACAGTGTCAAGCTATCAACTTCATACTTGTGTCAACTGTGGACTATCAATACTGACTGTGCAAAAGAACCCACTCTCGGATCAAAACCAGACGTGTATGTGTTGTTGAACATACCTCTATTGTGTATGGGTTTATGCTTTCAACCTCAAGTTGTGGCAGATGTTGGTCATTGTAAGTATGATGTAAATGACCTCACATGTGTATTTAGGAAGGATCTACTACTGTTGTCTTACATTCTTCAAAGTTGTTTACTTCTTTTGGTCGCAAGAATATAGTCTAGAAACAATCATGTTTTATCCTTCTTTAAACGCTACATTAAATTGCTGCCCAAGTCTTATCAGGATTCCTCTTCACCTCAATCCTACGACTTGATTCTCTTCTTGGAGTATTACATTAACATTTCAGGATTGTTGTTGTTATAATAATGTTGTAGATATAGTCCATTGTTGGCTGAAAGCATACCAAATACATCTACATATAAGACTTAGACAGTCATCCAAAAGTGGGCTCTTACTCCCACAATATGACATCAATGAAACTCTCAACCCCCATACAAGTCATAAATCATATTTTGAGGTGGACCTCAACACCAGTGTACTATTAGAAATCTTGCAAACGTTTTCAAAGATGTCAAACTTTAGATGCATTAAAAAATCTCTGATCTCTATTGCTGCTAGCTTGGTCTCTTAAAGACTGTGTAAGATATGTCACCAAACTCCATCAACAATTCGGTACTCGTGCACAATGTCAAATTCCATATGGATATAAACCTCAACCTTTTTACCCCAAGCAGGTCCAAAATGGATTGTTGTTAGCTACCTCGGTCCACTACAAAAAATTGCCTTTGTTGTTGTTGGTGGTGGCTCTCATAAGCTCACTAAAAGAGCCCAAAAATTAGGAAAAAAATATCATTCTATGATGTTTCTCCCTCGTTCAATCTTGTTGTTGCCTCATCCGAGCCTGTTGTTGTTGCCTCAGTCGAAAAATATCAGAGCTTATGCAAAAATCGTATACAAAAAAAATGAAACTTGATGGGGTATTTATACTAGTTTTCCACTGGGCCGACTTGTCATAATATTTTATTTTATTTTATTTTATCTTATTTTGATTTTGATTTGAGCCCAACTTCCACCAGGTAAGAAATTTCTATTTGGAATTTTTATTTTAAATTCAAATTTGTCATTTGAATTTTGATTTTAAATATTTTGATTTTAATGTTTTACTTCAATTTGTCATCCAAATTTTTATCACCTTAAATGGCCAATTTGTAAATACACACTGGAAGAAAAGCACATTCATTCAAGCATTCAACATGTTCATATTAATTCACAAAAAAAATAGTTTGCAAAGATTAAGCACAAGAATACTTATCTTGAAAGGAAGCTGGCCCACAACTAGTTATGACGTTGCAATGTTCCACCCAACCATAGGCCAGTGTGCTCATCAATCTCTCAGCATCACTGCCACCCCTGAGATGGGCATGATTTCCACAAGGAGATAGGGAGAAACAGGCTTACCCACAACAATACCATACACCCACATTCAATCCAACACACGGTTGGGTTTCACAAACCAGTTAAGGCAACAAGCCAATAACATGGGGAGGTGTTCCTTGGACTTAATTAGCCAAGCCAACCTTCACATCAAACCGAGTCAACCATATAAAATATGGGTTCCTTGGACTTGCTCAGCCAAGGAAACTCCAAGATGCACCTCACAACAAAATACAATTGTTGGGTAATGACAAGATGTCTTGGGAACCACAAATAGAAATGGTGGATGGGAAGAAAAATAACCCAAGTGAGCAAATCGTTTCAAGGAACGTTTAATTGGCGACAGAGGCAAAAACAACCTCTACAAGTACCCATCCCATGGATTCAAAATTATGAAAATGTCTGCTGGCTTCACGTGGGAAAAACAGCCCCTTCCAAACCCCAAAAACGTAGATCTATCTTCCTGAGCACTTAACAACACCAAAAGCGACTTCCCAACCATGGAGAAAAATGGAAAAACTATAGAAAACATGGGGGAAGCTCCCAGCTTGCTCTCAGGGGGAAAAATGGCCTCCTCAAACCCCAAACTCGTGGCCCCTTTCTTCCCATTCTCCCAGCAATACAGAAAACGAATTATGGGCATGAAGAAATGAAGATACTACAGCAAATCATGAGGGAGAGATCTTAGAAAGCTTCTGCTGTGTGAGAAAGCCTTCACATGAATGAGAATGGATGCGGAATGAAATATGTGGGTGAACAATGGTTTGGGCATGCATTCCCAACGTCAAAAACACGTTTACCAAAAGTGGGTGGCTCACCAAATTCAAATTTGACCTCCATACCTTTCCCATCCCAAGGAAATAACTTCTTCAACCACTTCTAGATGAGTAGGCACAAAAGAACAAAAAAGGTAGTTGACAACTTATGGGTTTTACCCTTGACATTTGGATTTTCCCCATTGGCTCAAGGGTTTGATTATTTCCCCCTCCCTATTCCTTGTGAAATCATGCCCCCATCTCTTTAACATTACGGAGCATAGCTAGTTGTGGTATTTTTATTAATTGCATAGTTACATGATGTCTCAAAATATATTGTGCCTGGCTAGCACATAAACCATCGGCATAGATTTTAATTATCGAAACATAAAACACTAAATCCATGGTGGGGCCTTTTCCTTGAGCTCCACACCACGATTTATTAACGTTATTTACATCATATGCAATTCAATACCATGGGGTCAAAAATGAGGTGTTACACTTCTCTTGGGCTATTAGTCTTAAACCAGTCATACTTCACAACCTCATGAACTAGGGCTATGTATATGCTTCAAATGACTGTAATCATCATCATTGGGTTGTGTATATTCTTTACACAGTGCCAAGCTATCAACTTCAGACTTGTGGTCTGTTATAATGGTGGGAGCTCCTTGAGTTACTAACTTTATTGAATAGGGTTAGTCAGTCAATTGTTGACTATCAATACTGACTGTGTAAAATAACCCACTCTTAGATCAAAACTAGACTTGTATGTGTTGTTAAAAATACCTCTATTGTGTATGGTTTTATGCTTTCAACCTCGATTTGTAGCATATGTTGGTGATTGTAAGTATGTTGTAGATGACCTCACATGTGTATTTGGGAAGGATATGCTACTAATGTCTTACATTCTTTAGAATTGTTAACTTCTTTCGGTCGCAAGAATATGGTCGAGAAACAGTTATGTTTTAGCCTTCTTTAAACTCTGCATCAAACTGCTTCCCAAGTCTTATCAGACTTCCTCTTCACCTCAATCCTAGGACTTGATTATCTTCTTAGGGTATTACATCAACATTTCATAACTATTGTTGTTATAATCTTGTTGTAGATATAGTCCATTGCTGGATCAAAGCATGCCAAATCCATCTACATATAAGCCTTATATAGTCATCCAAAGGTGTTCTCTTACTCCCACAATATGGCATTAATTAAACTATCAAAACCCCATACAAGTCATAGCTCATATTTTGAGGTGGACCCCAACACCAGTGTACTGTTAGAATGCTTGCAAACTTTGTCAAAGATGTCAAACTTCATATGCATTAAAAAATCTCTAATATCCGTCGCTGCTAGCTTTGACTCTTTAATACTGTGTAAGAGATGTCACCAAACTCCATTAACAATTTAGGACTGGTGCACAATGTCAACTTTTAGATGGATAGAGACCTCGGCCATTTTACACCAAGCAAGTCCAAAATGGACTATTGTTAGCTGCCTTAGTCCACTACAAAAAATTTCCTTTATTGTTGTTGTTGGTGGCTCTCACAAGCTCACTCAAAGAGCCCGAAAATCAAGGAAAAAAATATTAGACTGGTGTTGTTGCTGCCTCATTCGATCCTGCTGCTACCTCATCCAAGCCTATTGTTGCTACCTCAAAATATCAGAACTGGTGCGTAAATTGCACACAAAAAAATTAAACTTGATGGGGTATTTATACTAGTTTTACACTAGGTCGACTTGTCATAAAATTTTATTTTATTTTATTTTTATTTGAGGCCGACTTCCACCAGGTAAGAAATTTTTATTTTGAGTTTTGATTTTTAAATTCAAATTTGTCATTTGAATTTTTATTTTAAATATTTCAATTTTAATTTTTTACTTCAATTTGCCATCCAAATTTTTATCACCTTAAATTGTCAACCTTGGTGTCATTGGGGCTTGCTTTATTGTTTTATACTTATCAAAATTTAACCTCCAATGATAATTCAAAGCCATGTCATCATCATGGGGTTGCATAGGGCTTCCCATGCCATGTGCAAGGATCCATCATGGGCTTCAACATCAACCCAATGTGTGTGGGTTTCTTCATCTTCCTTTTTCCTTGGGGCCATCCCCAAGGGTTCCAAAACCCCAAATTCCCACATCATCTTCATGTCTTCAAGACCATTAAACCATCTAGTGTGTGGGGCAAGAGGATTCTTCAAATCCTTCTTTATTAAGACAAATACATGTTCATTGGTTCCATATCATGTCAAGGACCATACAAGGCCACCAACATCATATAAGAGCTCCATGACCCCAACAAGGGTTGCAAGCTCATAAAACCATTAAGTATGGGTTCAAGGACTTCTGCAGGGATTCTTAGGCTTCTTCAACCACACCAAGAGACTCTCAAGGTTCAATATCCATCATGACATCACCTGTGGGGTATATGGGTCTTATTCTGGGGTACCATGACACCAACAAAGCATAAATGACCATATAATGGGTCATTAATTCTTATCCAACGCCCATGAAAGATTTTGGACCATCTCTTGGGTAATTAGCATCATCAACAGGGTCTTAAGCATCTTCAGCAAGGTGGTGGCTTCAATATCCAGGGTTGTGGGTAGAAGGACCTTGTCAACTAGGTATAAGGTGCTTCAAAGTATAAACCCATTCTATAAGAGATCCAAGGCACTGCAAGTGGGACTTGGTGGCATCAATGACAACCTGTGGGGCCACTGTAAGTCCATGTTGGAATCAATGACAAATTCATCAACAATCTCCCCCTTTGGCATTTATGACAACAACTCATGCTCCCCCTATGAGCATGCTCCCATTTTGTCTTCATCTCTCCCCCTTTGGAATCAATGGAAAAGGGTGATCACATACTTGTATCTAAAATCACTAATTAATGTTCATTGATCCCCCTATGAATATGCATGATCCTAGGACCTATCTATATGCCTGGACTAGCCATCCTTTCTCCTTTGAGTTCATCCTCCAACCTCATGACCTCAAGGTGTGCTAAGGCCTTTGAGAGACCTTACACTTGGATTTCCATATGGAAGCCATTCTCCCTTCTCTGATCAACCTCTCCTATCTACAACTACTTGGTCTTCTTCATTCATACTTGATACTTGGCATATGTCCTTTCAACATTTATTTCTTCATCTGTACTAGATTTCCTTGATGAGATGTATAGGAAACTTATCAAGGGTTGTTTCTGTGTACTCCAACAATCTTAAGCTTTGTGCCCAAGGCCGCTGCAACTATAACACCTCATCATCCGACAATATGCAACAATGTGACCAACATGGTTGCATGTCCAGCATCTGATTGAGATGTTGGAACTTCCAACACTTCTTTGATCAACTTCATGTATCCATTCCTGAGAGTGTCCCTGACTGTAGGTCTTTTGTTAGTTTTTCAACATTAAGCTAGCATTATTAGGATCTTTAACTGAGAGAATAACAAGCATAGCAATCAAACACAAGAGACAGTGAACACAGTGTTTTTCCTTAGGGAAACCATAAAGGAGAAAACCCCGCAACTTCCTCGGAGATAGAATCAGCACCAAAATAGAAAATCCCAAAACAGTAAGTGATCTCCGATAGTAGTATCCTTCTTCTTATCTAGCCCCAGTGTCTTCTCCTTCCTCAACTATGTGCTACACTTGAGTGTGTATGAGTTGTGTGTTAAATAGAGACTCCAGCTCTCTATTTATACTAATCATGGCATGACTAAAACCCTACTAGGGCCGACCTCTACTAGGAGAGTCTAATAACCCTAGTGCCTTGGAACTACGGGGACTTTAACCCTTCAACAATTGGAGGGTTACCCACAATGACTTGACATGACTTGTTTACATAATAGATCCTCCCGATCAAAACATTGGGGCATGACAACATGACTCAATTACATAATAGATACATCTCGGAATCAACATCAGGTTACAAGACATAAGATACATAGATGAATACATTCCGAAGTTACAAATACATCAACACTCCCTCTTAACTAGGAAGGTATTCTTTCGACACAATTTTCAGCACTGGTCTTCTTCTCTGCATCAACTGGAACATCTCGTCATCTTCAAGCCTTCTTAGTGTTCAAGTATTCAAGTCTTTGAGTCTTCTGAGTCTTCAAGTCATCTTCTTTTTCAAGTCTTCTTCATCACGGGATCTGCATCATAATGACTACTGGCTTATCATTGCTGGATCATCACTTGATCTGGATCGTCATCAAGTCTGGATCATCATCACATCTGGATCACTTGATCTTGATCATCATCGAGTCTAGATCATCATCACAACTGGATCGTCACTTGATCTAGATCATCATCAATTTTGGATCATCTCATCTGGATCACTTGATCTGGATCATCATATGCTATCTCATAATGGTGCTATCTCGATTCTTCTCGTCACTGGAAGTTATACAGAGTCTATCTTATAGGCATGCCCTTAATGTAAGTCTTTATCAGCACTTATATCTGACACTTAAGTCAGAATGGCCCACCCAGCTCTTACATCTGACCACATCTTGTCAGAAAGGCATGCCCAGCACTCATATCTGACCTCATCTTGTCAGAAAGGTCCTGCACTCACATCTGACCTCATCTTGTCAAAAAGGATCAGCACTTATATTCGACCATGTGTAAACACATCGCATCGAAAAGGCTCTGCACTTACATCCAACCTCATCTTGTCGAAAAGTCACTGCACTTACATCCAACCCCATCTTTTCGGAAAGGCACTGCACACATATCTGACCATGTGTAAACACATCGCACCAAAATGGCTCAGCACTTATATCCAACCTCATCTTGTCGAAAAGGATCTGCACTTACATTCGACCATGTGTAAACACATTGCATCGAAAGGGCATGCACTCACATCTAATCATGAAGGAACTAATCCTATCATTACATCAGAATGCTCCCCAGCCCCAGACTGAGCTACCTGGTAACTGACCAAGTGCCTCCATTCCTAGAATGGCAGTTGCCCTTACATCTGACCTACTCGTCAGAATGGCCAATACTCACATCTGACATGGGAGGAACTTAATCCTTTAGCCATGACAGAATGGTTTAGCCCTTACATCTGATCAAGTGGGAACACATCCCTCTATTACATCATAATGGCTTCTCAGTCCTAGACTGATTTTTCCTGGTAACTGACCAGGTGCCTCCATTCCCAGAATGGCAGTTGCCCTTACATCTGTCCTACTCGACAAAATGGCCAGCATTCATATCTAACATGGAAGGAACCAATCCTCTCACCATGACAGAATGGCTCAGCCCTTACATCTGACCATGGAAGGAACCAATCCTCTCACCATGACAGAATGGCTCAGCCCTTACATCTGACCATGGAAGGAACCAATCCTCTCACCATGTCAAAATGGCTATGGGTATCATCACTTTCTCTTAGAGGAAACCTCGATTTAGATAACACCAAGCTTCTCCCTGAAGTACTCGAACTTCAACCTAGCCAATGGATTTGTCAATACATCAGCTATATGTTTCTCTATCGCAACATACTGGAGCTTCACTGCTCCCCTCTGCACCATAACCCTGATATAGTGATACTTGATCTCGATATGCTTCGACTTGTCATGGAAAATTGGATTCTCTGACAACTTCACGCAACTCTGGTTGTCTACAAGTAGCAACCAACTGGAGATCAAGTATATGAAACAGTAGCTTCTGTAGCCATACTGCCTCACAACTAGCTGAACAAGCTGTGACATACTCTACTTCAGCTGTACTCAGTGCCACACAGGATTGCTTCCTGCTAAACCAAGAGATCACACCTGAATCCATACTGAAGCAACATCCTGAAGTGCTCTTCCTATTGATGGCACTGCCTGCCCAATCTGAATCAACATAACCCTCCAGGTTAATCTTCTGATTCACCTCATACTTGAGCCCATAATCAACTGTACCCCTCAGGTACCTCAGAATATGCTTTGCAGCAATCAAGTGAACATTTCTCGGATCTGTCAAGAACTGGCTCAAGGTGTTCACAGCAAAGAAAATGTTCGGTCTCGTGTTCGTCAGGTACATCAATGACCCAATCATTTGATGATACATCATGGCATCAACCATCTTTGATGAAGCATCACTCAATAGCTTCAGGTTCGATGCCATAGGTGTGGCCATAGTCTTGTAGTCCATCATCCCAAACCTCTTTAAGATCTCTACTGCATACTTCCCTTGTCCAAGGAAGATTCCATCTGCACTCTGCCACACCTCCATACCTAGAAAATAATGCATCATACCCAAGTCCTTGATTTCGAACTCAGCAGCAAGATTTCTCTTCGTATCAGCAATCAACCCATCTGTACCTGTCACAAATAGATCATCTTCATATAGTAGAAGCATCACTGGGTCGCCATCTTCAACCTTGTAGTAAAGGTTGGAATCTGCTTTACTCTTGGTAAAGCCCAAACTG
Source organism: Pseudotsuga menziesii (assembly GCA_001517045.1). NCBI lineage: Eukaryota > Viridiplantae > Streptophyta > Pinopsida > Pinales > Pinaceae > Pseudotsuga > Pseudotsuga menziesii. The sequence continues at coordinate 385,121 of LPNX011098041.1, forward strand.
GATAGAAAGCTATCAATCCTGCCATACCATGTCTTGGGTGCCTGTTTCAAACCATACAGGTATTTCTTCAATCTGCACACATGAGACTTCCTGTCATGTGTCTCAAAACCGAGTGGTTGTTCTACATACACTTCCTCTTCTACTGCACCATTCAAGAAAGCAGTTTTTGACATCCATCTGGTGTATCTTCCATTTCATCACTATAGCCAAAGCAAGTATTGATCCGATGGAAGTGTATCTGGCTACAGGTGCAAAGGTTTCTTCATATTCTATTCCTTCTTTCTGAGAGAAACCCCGAGCCACAAATCTTGCCTTATAATTTTCAATGCTACCGTCTGCAGCATGCTTGATCTTGTAGATCCATTTGGAAGTTACAACTGACTTCTCTTTTGGTCTTGGGACAACATCCCAAACATGATCAACTGATACTCTTCGATCATAATAATCCTTCCATTCTTTCCGTTCTGTTGCTTCTTCATAACTGGAAGGTTCTTTATCAATGAAATCACATAGTAAAGCTACATACCCAGAGTAGGATCTGGTCCTCTTTCTTTCTTTGTGATTCTCTTCTGGAGCCCCATATCTTTCTGCACCTTGGATAAGTTCTCGTACCCAAGCAGGTTTCCTCTTGTGAGGATTCTTCTTCAGAGGTGGATCTACAAGTCTTTGTGGTTCTTCAAATTCTCGATCTTCTTCTTGAATTTCTTCGTTCATGGTTGTGTCATGAATTCTGGGTGCTTCTACTTCTTTAGGTTCTTCAGCAGGTCTCTTTCCAGATTTGTTGTAAGCTGTGTCTTCATCAAATGTCACATCCCTACTGATGTCAATCTTCTTATATCCTGGAAAATAGATTATGTAAGCCTTCGAGCTTTCAGAGTATCCCACAAATATACCCTTCTTTCTTGAAGGATCTAATTTTGTTCTCTTCTCTTTTGGAATGTGTATGTACACAGGACGACCGAATATTCTGAGATCGCTGACTTCTGGTTTCTTTCCGGAGAAGACTTCTTCAAGAGTCTTGTTCTCGAGTACTCTATGTGGAGTACGGTTATGTACATACACAGCTTTTCTGGCAGCTTCCACCCAAAGATGCATAGGAAGATCTTGATCATGAAGCATTGCTTTTGCAGCTTCCATGATGGTTCTGTTCTTCCATTCCACAATCCCATTCTATTGTGGATTATAAGGAGTGGGAAACTCCCTCTTAATCCCTGATTCTTCACATAGCTCTTTGAATTCATTCGAAGTGAATTCTCCGCCATTATCTGATTGAAAGGTCTTGATCTTCTTTTCAGTGTGATTCTCAATCAAGGCTTTGAATTCCTTGAATTTGCTGAATACTTCATCTTTATTCTTCATGAAGTAAACCCATGTCTTCCTAGAAAAATCATCAATAAAAGAAACATAATATGCATACCCGCTTAGTGAGCTTGATGACATAGGACCGCATACATCGGAGTGAATGATTTCCAAGATTCCTTTTGCTTTGCTTTCGCTACTTGGAAATGTCTTCTTTGTGTTCTTTCCTTTCGCACATCCTTTGCAGACCCCGTCATGTTTTGCTTGCATTTCTAGAAGACCTTCAACAACTTTGCTTGCAAGAGGTAGTTCTCTGTAATGCACATGTGCAAGCATTCTATGCCAAAGTTCACTTGGCTCTACTGTGTCATGGACCAAGGCTTGTTCTGGATGGCCCTTCAATTTGTACAAACCTCCTTCTTGTTCTCCAATCACCACTGCATCATCGATAGTCTTTCCTCTTGGCCACATGATGACTTGACCATCTATGAATGCAACCCTCATTCCCTTTGCATCCAATGCTTATATGGAGAGAAGGTTCTACTTAAGTCCTGGCACAAACAATACTTCCTTCATTGTTAGAGACTTACCAGAGTCTAGTTTATAGGAAGATTCCCCACTACCTTTTATTGGATATTGGTAGTCATCTCCTAGCCTCACCTTGTGAGGTGATTCATGTTCTGAAAGTCTCACAAAGGATTCCTTGAATCCAGTCATATGTTTGGAGGCCCCACTATCAATAAGCCAATCATCACTACCATGAGTAATGTTTCCCGTGAGAGTGGAGATCAAAACATATTCATCCTCACTTGAAGAATCTTCAATTTCATATCTGGATCTCTTTTTGGATGGTTCATCATCCTTTGCAGCATGAGCATGATGTCTTCTCTTGCTTCCCTTCTTCTTGTGAGAGCTAATTTTTTCTTAAGACAATCTCTAGCAAAGTGTCATTTTTCATCACATGTATAGCAAATGAACTTAGACCTATCTCTAGGATTTCTAGAGTTATTCCTACGATGAGAGTACTTACTTATGTGATGGCTGGATCTGGGTTTCTTGGATTGTACTGTGAGAGCTTGATCTTCACTTCCCATCTTCTCTTCTCGAGCTGCTATCCGAGCTTCTTCTTGAGAACATTCTTCCCATAGTCTGTTGAACTTGACTAACTTCTTTCTAGCACAGATCCCTTGAATGAAAGAGTCCCATGTCCTAGGGAGACCATTCAAGGTGGTCATCACAATTTCTGCATTCTCCACTTCTTCCTCTACTGCTTCTAATTGTTCCTTGATCTGAGAAACCCTTGTGAAGTAAGACTGGATGGTCTCTGCATTTTGGATCTTCACATTCTTCAGTTGATTCCTCAGAGTCATCTTCTGGTTTATGTTCTTCCCTTCAAACAATTTGGTTAGGGCATCAAACATAGCTTTAGGTGTCTTGAGAGAGAACACCTGAGGGATATGGTGATCCTTGATAGAATCAGCAATGATCCTCTTTGCCATAACCATCTTCTTCTTATGTAACGCCTTTGCCTCATCTCCCTCTGGAACTAGAACCTCCTCATGGATGTAGGAGTCTAACTCATTTTCTTCCAAGACCAGGGAGATCCTATACTTCCAAGCTTGGAAGTTATCAGCTCCCTCAAGCTTTTCATCAATCTTGGTATGATGAGGCATCTTAACTAAGAACCTCAAATGGAGGTACAAAATATTTTAGATCTTACCAGGTTCAATATGTCGGATCTGAAACTTGAGCTGAAATCCTGCAGTACTAGATTAGGAGCAAATTAGGGTTTTGCTTTTCTAGAGTTCTGTCCACCCAAATGCCTTGAAATTTATCCCTAACTTCGATTTTGGGGAGGAGATCAATCTAGGACTAGGCTCACTGAAAAATTCCTCTTCTGTGAAAAGCCCTAATTTTCGGCAGTAGTGTTGGGTCCAAAACTGAAAAACCTCAAAATTGGATTATGCTTCGAGGAGAGTTATTCCACCTTACTTTTGCTGAAAATCTATGGACGAAGATCCACAAACTAGGAAGCCCTAGTTTCTGCAGCTGCACAGTGTCTTCTTCTCAGGTTAGCTCTGATACCATGTTAGTTTTTCAACATTAAGCTAGCATTATTAGGATCTTTAACTGAGAGAATAACAAGCACAGCAATCAAACACAAGAGACAATGAACACAATGTTTTTCCTCGGGGAAACCATAAAGGAGAAAACCCCGCAACTTCCTCAGAGATAGAATCAGCACCAAAATAGAAAATCCCAAAATAGTAAGTGATCTCCGACAGCAGTATCCTTCTTCTTATCTAGCCCCAGTGTCTTCTCCTTCCTCAACTATGCGCTACACTTGAGTGTGTATGAGTTGTGTGTTAAATAGAGACTCTAGCTCTCTATTTATACTAATCTCGGCATGACTAAAACCCTACTAGAGCCGACCTCTACTAGGAGAGTCTAATAACCCTAGTGCCCCAGAACTACGGGGACTTTAACCCTTAGACAATCGAAGGGTTACCCACAATGACTTGACATGACTTGTTTACATAATAGATCCTCTCGATTGGAACATTGGGGCATGACAACATGACTAAATTACATAATAGATATATCCCGGAATAAACATTGGGTTACAAGACATAAGATACATAGATAAATACATTCCGAAGTTACAAATACATCAACATCTTTGTCTTATGATCTTCAAATATTCTTGATGATGTGTATGAAGGACTCCTCCTTGGTTGACTTTTTTGACTTGCACATTCTTGGGATTTGTGACCAAAACCACTACATGTGTAGCATCTCAATGTGTGACATGTGGCAGCAACATGTCCAACTCAATTACATGTCCATCATCTAATTGAGTCATTGGGCCTTCCACCACTTCTTCTTTCATAGAATCTACACTCCACAACTTTATGACCAAAGTTAGAACAAAAATAACAATAATCATTGAAACCACTTTCATACCTGGGTCTTGGAATTGTTTCTTTTCTGAGCTTGCTTTGAGGAATAGGCCTAACTCCTTGTTTCATCTTTGAACTTCCAAAGTCCTTGCTTTCATGTGCATGTGCATGGGGAGCCGCTTTGGACGTTGATGGACGTGCTTCTGCAGTCTTCAAAGACCAAGTGTTATCTTCAGATATTTCTTTTTCCTTCTTGTAACCAATACCAATTTTGTCAAGTGGATATCTTTGGAAATCGAAGATATTATCTATGACAACTGAAATGTCCTTAAAATTGATAAAGGAATCATTCTTCTCACCTTTCTTCCTAAGACTAACTACCTCCATTTCCAACTTCTGTATTGTCTCCTCATTTTCTTCCAGCTGAATCTTCGGGATTTCTTCTATCCTCTTGGCTTCATCCAGCTGAGTCTTCAGATCATGATTGACCTCTCTAGTTTCTTCAAGCTCTTCAGAAGAATCTTTTGGTTCTTCCTTTTGACTAATCAATTCAGTTTTTAGTTGTTCAACTTCAACATCCTTATCTTTCAATTGATCCCATGACTCTTTGTCCTTGTTTTTGAGCTTCACAAGTAATACTTTCATTGTCATGGTCTTTTGTTGATATTCATTCAAGGAGTCCAAGATTTTCTTTTTGAACTTCGTGAAATCACTTTGGTTCATATTTACTGTGTTCAAGAACCAATTGGCTCTGAGATCAATGTTCAGCAACGTGAGATGTATCTCATGTGCAGCCTTTGATATCCCTTCATCATCATCTACAAGAACCTTCTTAATTTCATCACACAAACTATCATTATAATCACAAGAGTCCATACCTTTACTGGAGTCCTCTTTTTGCTTGTCTCCTTCTTGATTGACCTCTTCTGTGGGCTTGTCATCTGATTCTTGATCTATCTTTTAGGATTATAGTCGTTCCTTCTGATACTCGCTCTCTAACTTGAACCATAGGTCTTTATTTGAAGTGTACTCTCCTACACTTTCCTTCACTAACCTAAGAAATCAATCCATGAGGAACTTCAAGGCTGATGTATTGTCCTTATTTGCTTCCTTCTGTGCAGTTGATTTACCCATCTTGTTTGATGGAGCGGATGGATTAAGAACAATATCCCAAATGCCAAAATTCTTTGGATATGCCTTCATCTTGATCCTTCAACTGAAATAATCTGTCATATCAAGTATTGGTACGTCATTGCTTGATGACTCTTCTTTTACTTCCATTGTGTCACTGGATCTTTTTCAAGCTTGCTAGGCTTATGACGAAGGCCGGCTCTGATGCCAATTGTTAAACACAATGGCCACACTTAGAAGGGGGTATATCAGTGTGAGAGAAATTTATAAACTTTTTACCTTCTTTTATTCAATCAAAGTATATCAAACATTAATCACATAATCATATATTAGAAGTGTCTTCTCTTGGGCTGTTAGTCTTAGACCAGTCATACTTCACAACCTCATGAACTGGGGCTATGTATATGCTTCAAAGGACTGTAATTATCATCACTGGACTGTGTATTTTCTTTACACAGTGTCAAGCTATTAACTTCATACTTGTGTCAATTATGGACTATCAATACTGACTATATAAAAGAACCCACTCTCGGATCAAATCGAGACTTGTATGTGTTGTTGAGCATACCTCTATTGTGTATGGTTTTATGCTTTCAACCTCTAGCTATGGCAGATGTTGGTCATTGTAAGTATATTTTAGATGACCTCACATGTGTATTTGGGAAGGATCTGTTATTGTTGTCTTACATTCTTCATATTTGTTAACTTATTTTGGTCGCAAGAATATGGTCTAGAAACTGTTTTGTTTTAGCCTTCTTTAAACTCTGCATTAAACTGCTTCCCAATTATTATCAGAATTCTTGTTCACCTCAATCCTAGGGCTTGATTCTCTTCTTGGAATATTACATCAACATTTCAGGACTTTTGCTCTTATAATTGTTAGGCCTCTTAATCCTAAGTTTTATAGTCTAGGTATTTTCTAGCATTAAATTAAAGAATAAATTAGTTTAGTGCGCAAATAGACTATGAATAGGACTATTTCTTTGTAATTGGCACCTATCATTTCCATGTGATTATATGATTGGTTGTATTCCTACTTTCTAGTATAGGTTTGAGCTATATAAACAAATTCTCTTCTCTATGAGAGGTTAAGAGAGTCTTGTGAGTGTTGATGTATTGTTCTTTTCCTTATTAATAAAATTGTGTCTAAGGACACTTCTTCATCATTTGGTATTAGAGTCATGACGAAGTGATGTTGGATTGAAAAAGGGTGCTAGTCTTCACAACATCGATGTGGTGACAACAAAGTTCTTTGGGAGGTAAATTTTGTCATCAAAATTGATAAGGAAAAAGTAGTTGTGATAAATTTCAGACTAATCCATTGTCAAGTTTTATTGTTGTTGCATGGATCTATAGATCTTTTAATTCAACAACTTTTGAAATATATGGTGAATACTGTTGTTTTTACTTCTTTTGTGATCTCTAGTTTGTAAGAATTTTCTTTAGATCTATGAAAGTCTGGAAAAAATTTTACATAGATTTTTTATGTTAAATCTTGATAATAGGATTTAAAACTCTGGATTTTTCTATCATTTTGTTTTGAGATCTGAGTGATCTATTTAAACAAAGAATTCAAATTTGGCCTGAATCAATCCACCTACGATATGGAAATCACGATCTGCATGAAAAGTATGTAGATCTAGAAATCGTGATAGCCTAAAAAGTATGCAGATTTGAGTCCATTATGTGGTCTCCTTGCTCTCTCCTACAGCCATACTTCAACATCGATCCGCAATTCTCCAACAGCGATCTACGATCTTATTGTTACTACACATGTGATCTACAATTATCCATCAGCAACCAGCGATCTACCTTTTCCAATTCTACCATCTATGGATAGCAGCGATTTACCAATTCTACCAGCGATCAACATCTGTGGACGTAACAATTTACCAATTCTACCAAGCGATCTACATCTATGTATACCAATGATTTACCAATCCTACCAAGCGATCTACATCTGTGTATACCAGCGATTTACCACTGCTACCAGAGATCTACATCTACCTATGATATACATCTGTAATTTTCTCCTCCAAGCCAATTTCTGCAATCTCCATCGTGAGCCATGATCTCCCAATAGCGATATTCCATCTCCGGCATGAGCCATTATCTACAATCTCCATTGTGAGCCATGATCTGTCAACAACGATCTGACATCTCCAGTGTGATCCATGATCTGTAATCTCCATCGTAAGCCATGATCTGCTAATAGTGATCTGCAATCTTGATCTTCCAAGTCTGAAATCATAATCTAAAATCGTGATCTGCCAAGTTTGAAATAGCCATCTGAAATCGTGATCTGCCAAGTCTAAAATAGCCATCTAAAATTGTGATCTCCTTCAACATGTGATCAATCTGCAAATTGGAAATGATCTACATCAACAATCATTATAAATTTCATCTTATTAAAAAGGGATTTTTGTTATTGTAAAAAGTGAACTTCTAGTTCATTTTCAAAGCAAAATGATTTTTAAGAAAAACAAGAGGTTAGGGGGGAGTTTTGTAAATTGAAAGTTTTGAACTATTTTTATTCATTTCATAAAAAGGAGAGAATGTAAATTTTCATTCACTTCAAGAATGTAAATTGATGTTTTGGGGTGATGTAGTTTTGTGTGTAGTATATTTGAGAAACAGAAGTCCATCTCATGCTCTTATTGTTACACCGGAATCTTGCACTCTTGATCCATGTGTTAACCCTTTTCCTAATCCCTAAGTTTCTCTCTGCTAAAGTTGACTGAGATTGAATATTTTCTTGCTTTTTTCCCTCTCTAGGAAGGTTGGTGCTTTTGTCCTTCATGCTAGGAGCGCTGAAGGTGCTTTTCACCTTCATGATAGGTGCGCCGGTGTCAGCACTTTTTCCCTTTTTGGACAGTGCGTCGGTCGTGTTTAGAGGGAAAAAAACAAAGATTCGAGACCCTTCTCGAATGTGGATGAGGTGGAGCTCTATCCCTATTATATAGGTGAGGTGGCATTTCATTTCCTAACCTATAAGGAAGATCCCTTAGACTTCTCCTCCTAATACTCAACCTATTCTATCCCTTTAACCTTATAAATTGAACCCTCTCCATTTGGAAGGGAGGAAGGTCTATGGTACTTTTATGATGGTGGAATTTCTAGGTGGCTTTCTAGCTTGCTTTGGAGACTTTGGCTTGGATTTTTGGATGGAAGATTACAGCATTAAGGCTAGGTTGTGATGTTCTCTCCTATGTAATTCTATGTATCTCCTTTATTACATTAATACAAATCTCTTTCAATAAATGTTATTGTGTTTATAATGTTTATAGCTTTCTTCCTTAACTGTTAGCTTAGATCAATTATATGTTTGGATACACATATGTTGTTTGTTTGTTTCCACATGCTTTATAGGGTTTTGCAGTTGTAGAACTGAAGATTATGGAGCTTGGATCAACAAAGAGAAGAGTATCTGCATATTTCAGGTAGGTGATCTATCTGTTCCTTTGAATTTCCATTTGATCTAGGAAAGTAGGTTGTATTATGTATTTGATTTGTTCTAGATCCACTTGGACTAGGGAGATCTAGCTTGATTCCGATTGAGTAGATTTATCTGGTAACAAATTTGGCGACCAAACTGGGGATCTTACATAGATCTGATTTCTTTTGTTTTGATTTCATATCTTTTTATTCAATCCTTTTTACAGCCTTTAGATACCCTCCTTTCTTTTTATTTGTCCTTTGAAGAGTGTCTTGCATATTTTTTATGCTCTTTGGATCACTATTAAACCTTCTTCCCTTCTTCCATAGGAGATCTAGCTTTTACTCTATTTTGTTTCTCCATCGGCGCGCCTGGGCTTTGTAGACAGAGCGTGTTGTTTTCATTTGTTAACACCGTAAGTGTAGACTGTATAAGCGCTCTTTGCCTTGGGAGAAAAGGCATCGTCGGCGCTTTTACACTGTGTTGTAAGTGCGCTGCTACCCTCATAGGCGCTCTTATGCAGCCTTATAGGAGCGTTGGTCCCCTAAAAGGCGCTTTTTTTCAGTGGAGCAAAAGCGCCTACCCCTCATAGGCACTCTAGTGCAGTACAGGATGCGCGGCAACCCTTTGAAACTTGGATTTTAGCTTGATTTCCTTCTTTTTTGGGTTTTTGTTTGATGGATTTTGGTTTTTAGGCTGCATGTGATAGTCATAGACCCCCTAAACCCAACATTATCTCTTCCTCCCCTCAGTCATTGAGTGTTTTGGTTGCATTTTGGTTGTTTTGGAGCAATTCTTGATTGTTTTGGAGTTGTTTGGGTGCTTGTTATATTCCTTTTTATTTCTGAATGAATGGAGTGTTGTAGATATTCTCTATTTTTCTATTTATAGATCTAACAAGAATATAGATATCAAGTTTCATTTTGATACATGCATTTGAAAAATAAAAGTGCTTCTTTACTTTTTTTTGTGCATTGTTAAGATGTGTAGTATCTTTGATTTAATTTGCACTTTTTAGACTATTATTGTAGAAAGATAGAGTTAGTGCACTCTAGGAAATAATTGTTCTTTTCTTTATTGTTCAAATTCATGTTTTTTGAAGAGAAAACTCAGTCAAAAGAGAAGCAATTTTTTTTTTAAATGTTAGATGAATTCACAAGTCTTTTCAAGAATTGTATTTGATGTTAATCTTTAAAAGCTTCATAGTAGCCTTTGAATAGAATTTGGTTTTCTTAGATCTCTGGTTTCTATCTTGTTTTAACAGAAAACTCTTTCCCTACCTTAGGTAGTTTTCATTGAACAAGAAATGTGCATAGTCATCTAGCTAGGATTTGCATTCTTTTTACATTTCCTTTCTACACATCATGCATCCACTTAACCGTTCAAGATAAAATTAACGTTAGCTTAGGTTTAAAATCATTTAGTAACTGTGTGTAAGTTAGTGACGTGTTTGGGCGTCGTAAAACTTAGCAGCTGTCATTAATTTCTCTACACTACAACCCAGGACTCGCATGTTTCTTCCACATACCATCGATATATCGAACAGCCTTTCACGTACCCTTGAGGTATATAGAAAGGTACTTCACATACTTGATTTTATATCGAAAGGCCCCTTGTGAACGATTGTGCATTAGATAGCACTACTACTGATTTGAGCTCCCCCGTACCTAGAGTATATTGGGAGACCCTCTTAGGATTCCTGTGACCAACTGAGTTATCCTTTTGGCATGTCCTATGAGGTTCCTGACTTTTGATCCACTCCTATTCACACAGTTTGCTTGTGGCTTTTAGACTTGAGTAGTGTTTTATCTTGTGTGGTATTTCAGATATTCTTAGAGATTTCATATATGGGAGACTCTCCTAAGACCACCAGTCAAGAGAACCCTTTTCAAGGCATGTCTTTTGTTTCTCCCCCTTGTGGAGTTGTTGGTCCTCCCTTCATGGCTACTTTGAACCTTCCTGGATTGACAATAAGATTACTTGTATGGTTATTCTCCAATCCTGTCATACCAAATGCATCCTTTGTGTCGGATCCTGGTCCTTTACCGCATGAGCATCAACATCATGTTAACCCTTCTCCTTCTTCGTCAAATGTTGAATCGACTTCCATACCTTCCTCTTCATCTATTGAAAACTCTAATGTTGGTAAACGGGCGAGTAAGAAGAAGACCAAAAGGAAGGCTAAGAAGAAGAACACTAAGTAGAAGGCCATCGCTCTAACCTCTAACCTTCATGTTGGAAGACCACTAGCCACTAGTCATCATGATGGGGGTATTGATGTACCTATTTTCGGCACCGGGAAAGCTAAGTTCCCTTGTAGATTGTGCAAGGGTGATCACCTTCTCAAGGACTGTCTTGATCTTTCCATTGTGTTAGAAGTGTGGTATAAACATCCTGTGTCGTCAGTCTCTGATCATCATGTTGATGATGCCCCATCAACCAGTGACTCTTTGGTTAAGAGTCGAAAAGGAAAGGTCAGATATCCTTGCTTGCTATGTAAGGATATGTACCGCACTTACCTTTGTCCTCGCATGGATGAAGCTTCAAAGTTGTTGGAAGATATTACTATTTCTCAACAATAGATTTTAACCAGATATCATAAGTTGTTGATCAAGTGGTTGATCCAAGTCCATCCTTGGTCAATCCCACTCTTCTGTTGAAGAGTGAAGTTGAAGTGGTTAATCCAAGTCCATCCTTGGTTGATCCCACTCTTCCTTTGGAGAGTGAAGTTAAAGTGGTCGAGTCAGTGTCATCTCCACCTGATCCCACTCTTTTGTCAGAGAGGTTGAGACTAAAGTAGTCCCTTCGACAGAGTCTTCGTCTTCTCGCTCTCTTCCAATTGAGAGTGAAAACCATCCTGCTGAAGTTTTCATAGTTAGTTCTGGTTGTTCTATGCAAGAAGATTTTTTGTCTCTTTCAACAGAACTCTCTCCAAGTAGTGAGGTTATTTCCTTTGACTGGAGTAACCTAATAGAATATCGTCTTCATTTGAGTGTTCCTTTCCAGATAGTTGTGCAAGTTAATTCTAAGAGTATACTCTGCACTATCGTTAACGAAGGGGCTTCTGTTAGTATTCTATCCTCTACTGCTTGGCAAGCCATAGGTTCTCCTCCACTTGTGCCAGCCACCGATCAGATACTGGATTTTAATCGAAGACCTACTGCGCCTTTAGGGATCCTTCCTCAGTTACCCATTACTTTGGAAGAAAAAACTATCTGTATTGATGTTATGGTAGTCCAAGGTCCCTTAAATTTCAATCTTCATCTTGGGCGTGATTATGTGTACGCCATGAAAGCTGTAGTGTCCACACTCTTTCGAGTGATGTATTTTCCCCATGATGGGAAGATTGTGACCGTTTATCAGCTTTCCTTTATTAAACCTTATTATCGTGTGACTCCTAGTCATCAGACTTCCATGAATGTCCCGCATGTTCTTGTGGCTCTTTCCCCTTCTAGTTAGCTTCTTCCCGTCATAGGTAAAATGGGGGGCATGGCTCCAGCCTCTGGTCATCATGCTAGAGTTAAGTAGTTAGCTTATTATGTAAGGGGGCAACCCACCAACCACTGGACATCATGTTGGCTTAGAACTTGCTAGTGAGCATAGTTCCCATTCCGTGTCAAGCTCGTTTAAAAATGAAATAGATGCTTGTGAGCATAGTTCTTTTTCTGTGTCAAGCTTGTTAAAAAATGAAACAGATGTTGCGAGCATAGTTCTTTTTTGTGTCAAGCTCGTTAAAAAATGAAATAGCTTTTTTGAGCAGAGTTCCTTTTTTGTGGCAAGCTCATTAAAAAATGAAATAGATTCTTCCATTGTTTCAAGACTCAATGAAGCTTGGGGGGCATGTACCCTATCTCTTTATTAGTGTTTAGCTACTTGACAGTTATACTGGGGGAAAGTACCAACCATTGGACATCATATTGGGAAATCACCCATCAATGGAAGCCATTTTGGGCATACTTTATTTCAGTTTTGAGCTCATTAAACTATGAAACGATCCTTTGAGCATACTTCATTTTCTATTTCAAGATCGTTAAAAAATGTAGGTTTCCTTAAGCATAGTTTACCTTTTGGTTTCAAGCTTGCATAAAAATGAAACCATGTTTTGAGCATAGTTCTTATTCTGTTCCAAGCTCGTTAAAAAATGAAGCAGATACCCTGAGCATTCTTTCAACTAATCTTTGAGCTCGATAAAAACAGTAAGATAGTGTTGAGCATACTTTTCATTTTTCGTGCTCTAGTTAAAACATGAAGACTGGTTTGAGCTTACTTTATCGTTTTTTCGTGCTTTGGATTCAAACATGAAAAAGGTTCTGAGTGCCTTTTATACCTTTGTCGTACTTGTTAAAAACTCAGTGAAGAGGTATTGAGTATAGTTTTACTATTTTTTAGACTCGTTAAAATTGGATTATGAAAAAAGAACTCGTTCTAGAGTTATATTTTAATCTCTTTTTAGTCTCCTTAAAAACACAAAAATACTACCAAGTAAGCTTGTTACGTTCACGCTTGTAAAAGAACCAGAACGGTCGACTAGTCGGTGGTAGGTTATCTCTTTTTCGGACCAATTAGGCCTATTTACGAAAAAGGACCTTTTTGGAGTCTTCTTAGTCATTTCAAACTCTCTAAACATGAAACGACAAATGAGTTTGCTTTCATCAGACTCGTAAAATCAAATGATGAAGGGCCCTTTCTGGGAATGAACCCCTCCTTTCTCAGGTTCGTAAAATATATGAGATTGGACTCATCTGAAGGATGAGCTATATAAAGCATTTGTTACCCTTTTTCAGCTTGTTAAAAAGCAAAGAGGCACTCATCAATAATGATGGGGAAATTAAGAAAAGAGTTTGTATTTTGTTATGGCAGTACATAGTCACTCTTGAACATGGAAATCATTTGCATATGCATTTCAGTACTTGGGTAGTCATTTTGTCTTTGAGTCCTGCTAATTCCTAGAGTCTTCTTACTCCTATGAGTTGTCCAAGAATACTCTCACAGTCAGTTGCATTGGGGGATTGGTATCATTCTTGTGTCAATACTGCCAAGTCATGCCATGCCCATGTTCAAGACAAGTTTGGTCATTTGTTCACTATCTGCAGTCAGTTTACCTTCTATCATGTTGGTCATCCTTGAGTCAATTTCATACATCACTCTGTTGTCCGGTTTACTCCAAAACATCTATGATCGTGTTTCGTGTCGATGATGGGGGATTCATCATGGCCCTCCTTCGATGACTCTATTCCCGTCGACTTCAAATCCTTATCCATGAATTAGAATTAGAAACCAAGTCAAGTACCTTGGTCCTGCATGACTTAATGGTAGGTTACCTCACTTTCAACATGAGTTTACATCATTGGCTCTTGATTGAAATATCTCATCGAGTGTTTGACTCCAAGTCCTTTATTCACATTCAATAGTATGTACTGAGATACCTTGGGAATCATTGACATCAATGGTTATTTCCCTTGTAATTGTTAACAGTTTACATTAATGACTGGTAATCAAGTGGTTTCTACCATGTTTGACGTCAAGACATTGTAATCACATCGTTAGATTCGTATCATTGCGGGTTCAGCTTGAAGACCCTGGGTTGTCAGATATATTTGCCTAGGTTGCGACGGAGTTTGTTTTGATTCATATTACATGGATCCACCTTTGTATTGGTCGTGGTTGTGTTATCATCTCATCATGGATCTACGCTTGTGTGTAGTAGCCATGATTGTGTTCAGTCAGTCTCTACTGCCATGGATCTACATTGTATTAGTCGACAGCCATGTTATGAGTCATATGATATTTGAGTGAGTGGTACTGTAGCAGCTTCCAACCAACATCCTTGCCTTAGATTTCTTCACTTTGCAAATCATTCACCTATCGCATTCCTCTAACTTCATGCTTTGGGGGGCATTTTGTTACACCGAAATATTGCACTCTTGATCCATGTGTTAACCCTTTTCCTAATCCCCAAGTTTCTCTCTGCTAAAGTTAATTGAGATTGAAGATTTTCCTATTTTTTTCCCTCTCTAGGAAGGTCGGTGCTTTTGTCCTTCATGCTAGGAGCGTCGAAGGCACTTTTTCCTTTCATGCTAGGTGCGCCGGTTCCGGCGCTCTGTCTCCCACTACTAGGAGTGTCACGTCCCCATCCCTCAAACCGGCGAAGAGGACATGACGAACATCAAACACTACCGGGAAAACCTCCCCGTGAACATAGACAGAAATCAAATGCTGAAATTGGGAGCTTAAACAGGCATCATAACAGGAATGCCAAGCATACAAGAATGCACAGATGCATAATCCTTTAATTATACGGTGGAAACAAACATACATTCTAGCATTGAGCATGTTCATCATTTCACATAATATAGAATATAAATTGCAGGGGTGAAGTAACCAGCGGCACTTATCTTTCGATGAAGAACTCTGCAACCAGCTACGTCACTGCAACGTTCCACCCAACCATAGGCCAGCTTGCTCATCAAACTCTCAGCAACGCTGCCACGCTCGAGCTGGGCATGATTCCTCCGGAATAAGGGACAATTGCAGGCTTACACATAGCCAAGGGGACACAAAACAGCAGGGAAGCACCGTTGGGTTTACCAGGCTGTCCACCAATTAGCCAAGCCAACGCAGCCCAAAGGCCAACCACTGCATACACGCAGTAACAATCCCTTCACAGCTCCTATGAAGAAGTAAAGGCAACCAGGGATAATCCCAAACAGAAGATTAACACAGCTCAAGCCACAAGACAACACGTAGTTGTTCTTGGCCCTAACATGGCCAAAACAACTCAGCCACAGCACCCAAAACCAGGGCGATTCAACGGCCCAATTTCATAATAAAAACAGTGGCAATGATCCACAACCCACAGTGGATAAGAAATAGAACTCCCGGCATAACCACGGGAGACTCGGCCAACGGGTTGGAAATCCACAGTGGCTCAAAACGGAATTGAACACCATAGCCAACCAAACACAAGGAAAACAATAGTCCCAAAGCAGGGAAGAAGACGCAGCCAACAAATGGGAAAAAATTCAACAGCCATCCCAACATCTAGTCGCCCAGGCAAACCATGGGAGAACCCACACACAGTCCGAATGGGAAAATAATCGGGCTCCCAACAGTCCCCAAACGTCTTGGGAAAAACACAATAACAACCCCAAATCGTGGGTTAAACCAACAGCAAGCAGAAAACGTGGATTAAAGCCACGGTCATTCACCTACCAGTAGAAATCGAGCTTCTTGATGTCGTTTCACCTGCTCGCTTCTCTGCGTGAGAATGAATGACCTGTGCGTGAGGGTGAGCAACAGGACGTGAAAACCACCGACCATAGGGAGAATGGAGTCGTGGGGAAGATGGAGGAATTGATTTCCTCTTTACCCACGTTTTCTCCAGCAATAAATGCCCTCAGCCACTCAGCCGCTCAGCCATAACTCCTCAACCACCAGCTGAAGCATTAAAGAGGTTGACAAGGTTGGATGAGACAAAAGGTGACAACCAACAAAGGTGGTGAAACAACAAAACAATTGCAAGCATGATTCCTCCGGAATAAGGGACAATTGCAGGCTTACACATAGCCAAGGGGACACAAAACAGTAGGGAAGCACCGTTGGGTTTACCAAGCTGTCCACCAATTATCCAAGCCAACGCAGCCCAAAGGCCAACCACTGCATACACGCAGCAACAATCCCTTCACAGCTCCTGTGAAGAAGCAAAGGCAACCAGGGATAATCCCAAACAGAAGATGAACACAGCTCAAGCCACAAGACAACACGGAGTTGTTCTTGGCCCTAATGTGGCCAAAACAACTCAGCCACAACACCCAAAACTAGGGCGATTCAATGGCCCAATTTCATAATAAAAACAGTGGCAATGATCCACAACCCACAGTGGATAAGAAATAGAACTCTCGGCATAACCACGGGAGACTCAGCCAACGGGTTGGAAATCCACAGTGGCTCAAAACGGAATTGAACACCACAGCCAACCAAACACAAGGAAAAGAACAGTTCCAAAGCAGGGAAGAAGACGCAGCCAACAAATGGGAAAAAAATCAACAGCCATCCCAACATCTAGTCGCCCAGGCAAACCATGGGAGAACCCACACACAGTCCGAATGGGAAAAGAATCGGGCTCCCAACAGTCCCCAAACGTCTTGGGAAAAACACAATAACAACCCCAAATCATGGGTTAAACCAACAGCAAGCAGAAAACGTGGATTAAAGCCATGGTCATTCACCTACCAGCAGAAGTCGAGCTTCTTGATGTCGTTTCACCTGCTCTCTTCTCTGCGTGAGAATGAATGACCTGTGCGTGAGGGTGAGCAACAGGACGTGAAAACCACCGACCATGGGGAGAATGGAGTCGTGGGGAAGATGGAGGAATTGCTTGCCTCTTTACCCACGTTTTCTCCAGCAATAAATGCCCTCAGCCACTCAGCCGCTCAGCCATAACTCCTCAACCACCAGCTGAAGCATTAAAGAGGTTGACAAGGTTGGATGAGACAAAAGGTGACAACCAACAAAGGTGGTGAAACAACAAAAGTGGAAAAACATGGGTTTTTTTCTCCCCATAACCAAGGTTTGACATCCCCCACCCGTTATCCTTTGGAACCATGCCCTTTTCATTCAACGTTGCACTGCCGTAGCTGGTTGTGGTTTTAGTTTTAATTGATGTGCGTGCTTACATGATGCCAAATTATAATGTGCCAAATAGCATGACATACCATCGACAACTATCCCTATTGCCGAAACATGCAAAACCAAATCGATGGTGGGGCTTTTGCCTTGAGCTCCTCACCACGATTAATTACAATATATACATCATGCAAACGGGGTCAAAACCGGGGACATTACAAGGAGCACCAATGGCGCTTTTTCCCTTTTTGGAAAGTGCGTTGGTCATGTTTAGAGGGAAAAAAATGAATATTTGAGACCCTTCTCGAAGGTGGATGAGGTGGAGCTCTATCCCTATTATCTAGGTGAGGTGGAATTTCATTTCCTAACCTATAGGGAAGATCCCTTAGACTTCTCCTCCTAATTCTCAACCTATTCTATCCCTTTAGCCTTATAAATTGAACCCTCTCTCCATTTAGAAGGGAGGAAGGTCTATGGTACTTTTATGCTGGTGGAATTTCTAGGTGGCTTGCTAGCTTGCTTTGGAGGCTTTGGCTTGGATTGTTGGATGGAATATTGCAGCGTTAAGGCTAGGTTGTGATGTTCTCTCCTATGTAATTCTATGTATCTCCTTTGTTACATTAATACAAATCTCTTTCCATAAATGTTATTGTGTTTATAATATTTATAGTTTTCTTCCTTAACTGTTAGCTTAGATCAATTATATGTTTGGATACGCATATGCTGTTTGTTTGTTTCCACATGCTTTATAGGGTTTTACAGCTGTATATCTGAAGATTCTGGAGCTTAGATCAATAGAGAGAAGAGAATATGCATATTTCAGGTAGGTGATCTATTCGTTCCTTTGCATTTCCATTTGATCTAGGAAAGTAGGTTGTATTCTGTATTTGATTTGTTCTAGATCCACTTGGACTAGGGAGATCTAGCTTGATTCTGATTGAATAGATTTATCCGGTAACACTTATAAACAAGACTCCATACCAAATGTGGTATGGTTGCATTCCTTTAATGAGGCATATTAGGATCTTTGGTTATGCCTATTATGCCTTAATTCCAAAGGATCAAAGAAACAAAATTGGTGCAAAGACACCAAAGTACATCTTCTTAGGGTACTTAAACACCACCAAAACAAAACATCTTTACTATGAGGTGTTATAGCATGATTTTCCACACCTCATTCATCATGCCTTGATGGAAGTCCCTTGTCCCTATGCAGACTCACTATACCCCCCTACTCGGTATAGACCTGATGCTTCAGTTTAACCCTGAAAATGACACTTTTGAAGATACATGCGGGTGAATAGCTTTGCATCTCGTGTATACGCAGCTTGCACCATTACAACCTAGGTACAACACGTTTTGTGCTCAAAACAAAAAATATTTGGAGTTTTCCTCATCAAGTAACGAATATCTTGATCCTTAGCCTTCCGTATGCTTTGAAACGATCCAATTTGACCCTCCATTTCCCATTTAAGGGCTATATATTGAGGCATTGTGAAGCATTGGGAGATGAGAAATTTTAAGGGTAAGGAAACTATAGAGAAAAAATTTCCCCATTGCCATATGCTTAAGTCTGGATCCCTTAATCCTTGTTGATAGAACTCTTTATGTTCATCTCCCAATCTCTCCATTGTCTTTGTGAGCTTTCCTTGTTATGGAGGATTGAAGTGGTGGAGGCCCAGTCGGAGGAACATGGTTTATCGGTTCCGATGAGTTGCCAAGAGAGGTTGTCACTTTGCACTTTTGTTTGAATTAATCTAAATACTCTTTTCTCATCCAATTTCATGTGCAAATGTTATATGTATTTCCATGGGTATGTTTGCTTAATACATGTTTAAATGGATTATGCTAGCGTAGGTTCTAACATTTCATGAATATATTATATGCTTGGATGTATTTGTTGTTGAGGACAAGTTGTAGGGTTCAAGCATTGGATTGAAAGCTCGACATCAAACTTCTTCGAACTTCTAGTTGAGGTACATACATTTGCTTTTATTGTTATCATTACATTTATATGGCATATTTGGGATTAGATTTGATTTCTAGTGTCATCCTGTCTATTGTGGTCCACCCCAAGCCATAGGAATATTCTCTCCATAACATGAGGTGAATAAATAAAAAAAATTTCTAGAGATCTAATTTTTATTAAAATGAATAAACATGATGAGCCTGTAGAGAGGCAACTTGATCATCTATATAAATTTACCCATGTAAATACATATCATGAATTTGACAATGAGCTTACATATATTGAAGGGGGGATCCCTATATTGGATCAATATTTGGAATCTCCTATAGCGGCGTCATCTTCCCCTCATGAAGAAGTTCTTGCCACTTCACAAGAACAAGAGGTTTAATTGGATGATGTGATTGAGAGGATTGGAATATTGAATAATGAAGAGAATGAAGCACCACCAGCTAATAAACTTGGATCCTCATAGAAAGTTCCAAAGTGGTTCATGAATACACTTGAAAGTGTTCATACTAATGAAATTGGAAATACAGGAACTAGAATTTTGACAAGAAAAGAAGATGGAGATGATGCAGATGATTCAAATGTAGGTGATGTAGATGATATGGATGTTTCATATGATTGTGAATTGAATTTAACTACTAACTTTGAATTGGATTCCTTTAAAGAAGTTGCTTCCCATTATGAGTGAAAACAAACCATGCAAAATGAATATGATTCTCTCATTAAGAATGGGATGGTGCCAATTGATTCAGTCTTTATTTATATGGGAAATACACACTTGTGATTATGATATGATGTATTATGAGTATTTTGATCATTAAATTAATCACTTGAGCTGATATATGAAGCATAGATATGTGTCAATTGACATGGAATTTGGTGGACCCTCCAATTGGAACCAAACCAATTGGATGAAAGTGGGTATATAAGAACAAGTATAAATTAAATGGCTCACTTGGAAAACATAAAGCAAGGCTTATGGTAAACAATTTTTTGCAGAGAGAATGTTCAATGAACAGGACATATTTTTAAAAGATCGAACACCTTGAGCAATAAGTCACACAAACATATCAAAAATCAACACATCAATGTATTACATGGTTAAAACCCTCAAAGAAGGAAATGGTCCACATCCTCATCCAAATAGCTACTTGAAGCAATATATTATGTAAAGAAAAAAAATTACATATGATTTTCTCATAATCAATCATTGAGGAAATGACTGTGATATCCCCTTTGCTACCTCGATTCTTTTGCAATGGAAAATACAATGGTAAATGAAAAATGTACAACTTCCTCACGAGAAGCTCGAGGCCAATCCCTCGCTAGTAAAGCACTGTAAGTATTGTTATGTATTTCCTAAGTCGTGACTTGCATTTATAGACTTAGGAGACTGAAGAGCTTGACACAACTGAACGATAGGAGCATGAATCCACTAGGGGGAGGAGTAAATGGATGGAAATCCATGAGTATGATGACAGGGTTATCCCAGTGTCGTAAGAACCTAAAGAAAATTTAATGGACTTGTTGGCCTAAAGTCTTAAGTGTTGTCTTAAGTAGAGTGACTATGCGTCGTAAGCTAATAGTGAACTATTATTGTTTATTTGTAAGTGTAAAGCTAAATATTTTTAAATGATCGCAAGTAAAATTAAATGAGGTTGTAAGATATTATTAATACCTCAATCTCCACAATGATACCAGGATGTTATTGTTAAGCTCCTAATAGAAAAGAACTAAAGGTTTTTATTTCTTGTTTTTTACTTAAAAAATAAGGTAGGAAGAATATGATTTTATGGAAGCTATAATTGGTGTAATAAATATTTAAATCAATAGATAAACAATTGGTTACTATAAAATAATTCAGATAAATAATTACTAGAAAGGGTTCTAATAATTTTGTTTATGTATAAAGCCCCAAGAGTTAGCTCAATCAGTCGAGTACTCGTAGTTAGGCCTCCCAGCATGTGAGGTCGCGGGATCCATTCTCATCGACTCTCTTGGGGTTAGGCACACAGTGGCCGCGGGTGTGAGGCCCCTTTGGGTGGGTCCGCCAGAAATTATTCCGTGGATGTAGCCCGTCGGTCAAGCCGGCGCGTGAACCACATTGAAAAAAAAAAATTTGTTTATGTATAATTTATTATATAGGACTTAAAATTATATAAAATATATATATAATTAGAATGCTTGCAAGTAAAGGCGCATTCTTGCTCCGAGTGGAGAAGTAATTATTTTATAAAGAGCAGTTAGGAATGAGAGAAGTTAGAGAAGTTAGGAATGACCTTCAATATTTTTTTTTGGAAGGGATCTTGTTGGTTGGGCGGCTTCAGGACAAGGGAGTTGAGCCCTAGATTTTGTAATACCCCCATTTTGACCCTCAAACTGCATTGGTTTTATATGTAAATATTGTGTATATGTGGTCTATGAATCCTAGCGTGGAGATGAAGGCCAAGGCCCCGCTAGTGAATGCTTGGGTTTTAAAGGAAAGTATTTTACATTTTATTAGCCATTTGCTAGTAAGCCATAGAAAATTGTAAAATCATGTAAATATTCTTAATGCAAATAAAATACCAATAACTAACTATCGAAGCAACTAAAAAGAGGTGGTTATGTGTATCCACTAGGGAGAGTTAAGGGGTTGTGGGATTGAACCCTTTGTTTCCAAATTTAATCTTGAGAACCCATCTTGAATAGATATGTCGACATTTATTTATGTTGTAAGATGGTAGCGAAGAAATCAGCTCATGAATTAATGGAGCATGGGAAAAACTTAGAAATTCATATGGCTAAGTATGGGCACGGTTTACTTGACACATAAGTCATTTTTCCTCATGGGAATTCATTTTCCATACTCCCCATTCTATTGTGGAGCAACTAGACTGCAATTATGAGCTTGTTATGCATCGTCAGCTGTGGAAAAAAACAGAAATCGCAACTTGGAAAGAAGCCACATTTTGAAGTTCCAAAAACACCTAGATATTTATGAGAGGAGTGAAATAGAATGGGGAATAACTAGACATAAACCCTAGGGTGAAATTGAGAGTGCCAAAATCCCAAAAATCCATAGGAAGACCCATATTTGGAAGCCTTGAAGTGGAATTTCATGAGTGGCAGTCACGTGGCTGGAATTTAGAGAAATCCAAGAGTGGATTGAAGCAAGAGTGAGATAAGAGATAAAAATTGCTTGATAAACCTAGTGAAGGCTAGAATCTCTAGAGGTTTAGCAGCTTGGACCTTTCTTTCCACCCTGAAGAGCACTGGAGGGAAGGGGTGCCTAAGGGACTGGGTAGCATAGAAGGGGACCTTCCTTGTGTTGAGTGTGGTAGGTAATATTGGTGCCAAGGTTGTCTAAAGACAAATTGAGATGCATGTAGCTCTGTGGTTGATCTCACTAGCTTAGCTAACTCCTTCCCTGCCTCCCTACTTTTGCAAATAATTGTAAGAAAGATATATTCTCTCCTCTGCTTGTTATATATTATTTGTCATACGCATATAAATCCAGTTAAAATTGAAATGGAATTGTCGCGTGGATAATAAATCCAATCCTTGCACCTTTTTATATATATAATTGTTTAAAAATTAAAGTATTGGTTAGTCCACCTATATAGAGGGGAAAATCCTTTGAGGTTGGAACGTAAAACATTATATATATGTATATACTTTACATACATGTGTTTTATATATAGGATATGTTTCCTTTAAACTTAAGTAGTTATAGGTTGTGGTTTAAAGAATCACCCATTATGTAGAAAAATAGAATTAGAAAAATATATTTGTCATTTAGGCTTGCCGGTTAACAAAATATAAATAGTTAGATTTAAGTGGGTGATATACATAGACGAAGTTTGTTTGTTTGTTAAAAAAAAAGGTCATTGTCATCGATTGGGTGTGCTTATTAAGTATCATTAGTTAGGCACTAACAATGAGTAGTCCTTAAAATATACATCATGCTTGATGGGATGGTAGTTCCATATTCCCAATCCCTTGAGGATTCAAACGTTGAGTTTAAATATTCAATTGATAAATTAACCAAGCATATTTATGAGTGTTATGTTTCCAATCTATTATGAGACTTAAACTCTTACATGACAGTAGAAATAATTTACATATAAGAATGTGAATAAGGTGAAAGCATTTGATTAACCATTGAATCTAACATATTTGAATGTTTTAGTGAAGTTTTAAAAAAAATCCATACACCATTTCCCAAAATAATCGTGAGGGAATCTAGTACATTACAATGAATCTCCATGCTCTTTAAATACAGATCATGGACCAATCGGGTGTTAAGCCACGAATCAATAGTCATTAAGCTCGAGGTTAAGATGGATTGTTAGATCACTATATGTTTGGAACATGTTGTGATTGTCGGATTACATAAGTACAAATACATACTACACTTTACCTAAAAACGCAATATACCAAGTTGATCTTAACTAACTCCTAAGTGTATAAGTATCCTAACATCCCCCCTTACGAACAACTTCGATCAGGATTGAAGGATTGTAAAAAGTGACACAATAAGATAAGGAAGTAGGCGTTAGAGTGTATATCCCCTTAATGAAAAATTCCTTAACATCTAACATAGTTCAAAGTTTAGAAAAATTCTCTTATGTAAGAGACTTTGTGAAAATGTCTACAACTTGATCATTTGTAGGGAAAAAGGGCACTTTAAGAACATGATATTGAATAATATTTCTAAGGAAGTGCATATGTATCTCAATGTGTTTGTTGCTCTGATGTTGAATTGGATCTTTCGTAAAATTGATGGAACTTTGATTGTCACACCAAAGGATAGTCATATGTTGTTGCTTGAATATGAACTCTTAAAGTATATATCGAAGCCACGAGGCTTCCTAAGTGCAAGATCTTGTTGTTTTTTGTAATACAAAGTGACAATTCTATAACCAATACTAAAATCATAACCTACAATAGACTTGCGATCATTAGGTTTTTTGACCTAGTCTGAATCAATGAAACCAACCAACAAAGGAGTCCCCCTAAACTATAATTAATCCCAAACTGAATTATACCCTTAATATACTGAAGTATACTTTTTGTTGTTTTCTAGTGATTTCATGGGGAGTTTGTATATATCGAGTAACAATACCAACAACAAAGGAAATATCAAGATGGGTGTGAGTCAAGTATAAGAGACTACCAATGAGTTGACGATATAACGCGACATCTACTTTAGGTGAAGTGCAAGTGGAAATAAGTTTGACACCATCCTAGAAGGGAGATGGGGCTAGTTTAGAATCATCCATGTGAAAGCGATGAACAAGGTCACATGTATACTTAGATTGAGAAATAAAATTTTCTTCTTTGGTTTGCAGGAGTTGGAGGCCAAGAAAATAATGCAAATGTCCTAATTTTGTGATTTCAAATTTCTTCTTAAGGTTGGATTCCACATGGGTTAAAAGGTTATGATCATTACCAGTAAGAATAAGGTCATCAACATAAAGAACAAGGATTAGGATATGGTTTCCTACATTCTTAGAATAGGCATTGGTGTCATAATGGAATCTAAAAAATATAGTGTCAAGGAGAAAGCTATCCATTTTGGCATACCAAGCTCGAGGAACTTGCCTAAGGCCATAGAGAGATTTATCAAGGAAACAAACAAGGTTGGATTAATTTTTAACAAATTTGGGAGGTTATTGCATGTAAATTAATTCTTTCAAATTGCCATGCAAAAAGGAAAACTTAACATCCATTTGATGAGACTCCCATTTATGTGAAGCAGTAAGGGAAAGAACAAGGCGGATGGAGTTCATTTTGGTAATAAGGGAAAAGGTTTCATTGTAGTCAATTCCTTCAACTTAGGAAAATCCTTTGGCAACTAACATTGCATTAATTATTTCAACACTTCCATCTAATGCATACTTAGTTCTATAAACTCATTTACGCCTAACCATTTTTCTTCTTTTAGGAATAGGTACAAGATACCAAGCATCGTTCACCTTTAAGGAACGATATTCTACATCCATAGTTGTGTCTCAATATACATGGTTTGAACATTCTACAAATGTTTATGGATCATGAGTCTCTTAAACTTAATCCAAAAGATAAGAGGCATGCTTTAACTGTGAGAATGTTTTACGTTGATCTCTAGGATCGCCAACAGGATCACCAACTACTTCGCATGTTGTATATACCCATCAAGGAAGTGGTTAAGTTGGTGCAACTGGAGGAAAATGAGAAAGCGAAAGTGAGTTTTCATCCTCACTGTCATTATAAGAAGAAGAAGTTCGAGTAGGAATACTATCAAAGAAGTTGTGAGTAGAAGATAACACAAGCGTCAAAGATTGCTTGTAGGCCATAGATGGCAAAAACATCGAATTAGGCTGAAAGGCTGAGATAGTTTCACCAAATTTAAAATCTATTCTAATAATTATGTCATTGGATTTTGGTTGAATAAATCTATAGCCTTTTACATCTTCAAAATATCCAACAAATATGCATTTATCAGTCTTAGGTTGTAATTCTTTTTGTTTTTCATTAACAACGAGAGCACATGCTTCACTACTAAACAAACAGAAGTGGGTGACATTTGGTTTAATGTTACTCCATGATTCTTCCAGTGTTATATATTTTAGAGTCTTAGTGGGTGTCTGATTTACTATGTAATTGTCACAATTAATTGCTTTGGCCCAAAATTGAAGACTTGATCCCTTAGCTTGGATCATACAATTAGCCATTTATTTTAATATGTGTTTATTTCTTCAAACAACACCATTTTATTGTGGTGTATATGGAACAATATGTTGCATTTGAATTCCATCTGCAGTGGAGTAATTAGTATATTTGTTGTTTGCATATTTTACTCCAGCTTATGTATTTGATGTCTAGATTGTTTCTCTACAAAGGCCTTGTAGGCCAAAAACTTGTCAAAAACTCCACTCTTAAGTTTTAAGAAGTAAACCTAAGTGCACCTGGAGAAGTCATCAATCAAAGTTAAGAAATACTTGAATCCAAAGAAAGAAGTAGAAGAAAGCAGACCACATAAATCACTATGAACAAACTGCAAGGGGGTCGAGGCATGCCAAGAGGCACATTTTTCAAAACTGTACCAATGATGTTTGTTGAGAACACACTTATGAAAAAGACCATCTTTGCAAGAGACGAAAGGAATACTACTCACCATTTTCTAATTACATATTTGTTGCAATGAATGATAGTTTAAATGACCAAATCTGTAACACCCTGATTTTGACCTCGTTTGCATTGATTTAGTGTTTATGTTTCAGCAATTAAGGTTGGGCCGATGGTATTTTTTTGTGCTAGATAAACATTAAAAAGTTGGACATCATGTTAAATTTTCAATTTTAATTAAAAACCCACAACCGGCTATTGCAACGCAACTAAATGAGATGAGGGCATGATTTTTCCTAAGGATGAGGGAGTGGGGGATTGGAAGAGTGGGCAGAAATTCGAATTGGGCAGAGCACAAATTCTGGAAAAACGTTTTTAAATTTTCTTGGGCAAGAAAACAGAAAAAATGGCCACTTTTCCCTCATGCGGTAGTGTTTCTCCTTCCCTCACAATTTGGATTGAACAAAACGTTTTTGGAAACCCAATTGGGCATTCACGTAGCAGCAAGCAAGAAAAATCGATTTTGAGTCTAAACCTTTCACGAATTTCTCCTATTCATTGATCTGAATCCTTCACATTTTTTGTTTTCCTCTGTGGATTGTTCCCTCTCATGTTTTCTCATGTCTGCTAGTCGTTTTCCTGAACCAGATTGCCCAGAATTCGATTTTGTGTCTTTGATTTGAATAACCAGCAAATTTTTTCATTTTGGTATTTTGCACCAGTCGATCTAGCACCGGCAATGTTCAGAAATCCGTAAATTTCTATGTGTATGTAATCCCTAGCATCTGCTACATTTTGACAAATCTCAGGACTGAGATCACTGTGTGTGCATCCACATTTGGCATTTGAATTGATTGAAGGAATGGAAATAGAGTCTAGACTTTCTTGATAAACCTAGTGTGTGAAAGAACCTCGCAGACCAATCTAGAAGGATGGTTTTCTTCTTTGCATGCCTTGAATAGCACTGGAAGGGAAGGCATGGCCTGAGGGACTGTGTAGCAGAGAAGGGGATTATTCCTTGTGTTGGGTGTGTGTTGGCTTGACTGTGTTTTATTGTATCCTTGGCTATGGGGAAGGTCTGCTAGTGTTCCTTATTCCTTGGGGAAAATCATGCCCATCTTGGGGGTGGCAGTGTTGCTGAGAAATTAAAGAGCACACTGGACTATGGTTGGGTGGAACGTTGCAGCGACATAGCTGGTTGCAAGACAAGATTCTCCAAAGATAAGTATTCTTGTTTATTTAAATTCTGCAACTGTAATTGCTTATGAATTATTATGAAATTATCATGAACATGTTGAATGCATGAATGTGTTGAATGAATAATTTTGCTTCCGCTGTATATATCATGTACATTTTATTATGCATCTGTGTATTTATATGCTTTAAGTTCAATGCATTTTTATGTATGTATTATGTTCATGGGGGCTTAGATTGCCCGGCTCGTTAGATGTTCTCGCGTCCTCTCCACCGAGTAAGGGTTGGGGACGTGAGAGTGTGGTATCAGAGTTTTGTTTTTAGCTTTGGGCCTCAATGGGCCATGAAGAACCAGCCTCTGTGATCAGCAGGACTAAGAGGCAGACAGGAAAAAAAATTCTAAAATTCTTCTAAGTATGAATTTTTCTAAGTATTGGAGAAAATACTTCTTTGTGTTGTAGCTAAGAAACCTGAAGAGAACCACAACATCAGCTATGAATCTCTTTCCTTTCTGACACAGCGGGAAAGTTTTGTTGATTGAGACGCAGTGGCGGTAGAAAAGAAAAGAGTGAGCCGTTGTAGCGGCTGCGTCGCCTGGAAGGAGCCGATGAAAAATTTGTGGAAATTTTTCTACGTGTGAAAAACTCTTCCTTGTCGGCTGAGAAGGCTGAAGTGGGCTGACCGTAGCGGATGGTTTCCCAAGAGTTGAGTCGCAGTGGCGACAGACAAGGGAATTTTGGGCCGCACCAACAGCGGGAGAAAATTAGGCTTCGAGCCGCAACAGCGGGCAAAAGTCGGGCTTCGAGCCGCAACAGCGGGCAAAAGTCGGGCTTCGAGTCACAGCGGCGGAAGAGAGCCGGGGCTTGAGCCGCAACGGTGGGTAGAAACCAAGTTTTTCGCTATCGAAGACGAAGGAGAAAAAAAATTCTAAGTGTTGCCAGCGGCAAGCAAAAGAAGATTGGGGCCACAGTTGCGGATGGAAGTTGGGGAAAGAGTCGCTACGCGGTGGAAGAAATTTGAATATAGAGTCGATGTGTGGCAGAATAAATTTGAAGTTTTGAGCCGCAATGGCGGTAGGAAAAAGAAGATCGGGGCCGCAGTTGTGGGTCGGAGTCAGGGAAGGAGCCGCTACGGCGGATGAAACTCGAAAAGTCTTCTGATGCGGCGGCAGAAGGAAAAAGAGGATGAAGTCGACGAAAAGGCGGATGAGAAAAGAAGATGGAGCCACTACGACGGGTGGAAGATGAAGATCGAGCCGCTGTAGCGGGGAAAGTCTGAAATTTTTCCAATACAACGAGTGAAAATTTTGAAAATTTTTCCGAAACAGAGAAATTCAACAGGGTTTTTTCAGTGAGATCTGCAGAGCTAGGAAGATGAAAAATGGAAACCTGTTTATGTACTAGATTGTGTGAAATCGATGTATTTACAACAAACAAACAAAAATGATGGCATTTCCCTCGACCCTCATTGTCCCCTTAAGGCAATTGTTCTTTGTGAAAAGAAAATTATGTGTTTTGGCAAAGTTGTTAATGTATGATTTTTCTAAGTGAAGGTAAGTAGTTATGAATTTCTTAGAATGCTATAAATTTTTAATTTAACAAACTGTGTTATTAACAAATTTTGTAGAATCATAGTCACCTTCAAAAGTAGCATTCCAGATAGTGCAGTTGAGTAAAGTAAGTTGTGGTTCAACCATGAGGACAGACAACATGGATGATTATGCACGTGACCCCAATGAGTATGAGGAAGATGCTATGGGGAAAATTTTTCGAGTTGGAAATGCTGAGACAAAGTCTAATGGGAGAAGATTGCAAGAGACTCCCCCAGATTTTACAGCCACGATGAGAATCTTGATGGTGGAGATGCAGAGTTACAGGGTAGACAATGAAAGGTTGGTTAAGGCTCAGGAGGAGAAGAACCAACTAAATGCAGCCATGCTGCAAATTTTGACAGATATTCAGAGAAAGATGAACTCTGAGGACCGGACAGAAAATCCATAAGGGAGTAAGAACACTGCTAGAAGAAGAAAGAGATCACCTAGTGAGTCATCTGACTCTGAAGGGTCCACTGGAGATTCAAGTTCTTCTTCTCACAATAATCAGAGAAGAAGGCGCTGGCAGAACCACTCACAAAATGAATTTAAGAAGGAAAGGCCTCCTACCTTAAATGGTGAGATAAAGAATGGTCAAGAAGCTGAAGATGGCTTCTGGGAATGAGAAAATATTTCCAAGTCCAAGATTATTCAGGAAATATGAAAGCCAGAGTATCCATTTTCAATTTGACTGGAAGAGCATCCATATGGTGGTAGAATTTCAGGCAAGTAAAGAAGATCAATGAAAGGAATATTGTGTGGAAGCAGTTTCGAAAGTATTTCAAAGAGAAGTACCTCTCTGACAGGTACTATGATGACAAGATCAAAGAGTTCCATGAGCTGAGATTGGGACAGTAGACTATGGAAGAGTATGCCAAAAAGTTTTTGGAGCTATTGAGGTATGTCAGGTACATAAAATATGAGAAGGTGAAGATCCAACATTTTCTGAGTGGATTGCCTCAGTCTTACAAAGATAGGATTTAGTTCTATGAACCTAGAACTTTGGAAGAAGCAATAAGAAAATCTAAGTATTGCTACGAGCAAAGCAAGAACAAACCGGATTACCAGAAAACATGGAAGGACAAAAGGAGTGAGAAGTCTGATCAAAGGAAGAAAGGTTACAAACCTTCTAACTTCAGGAATCAATAGAAGCAACCAGTACAAGTTGAGAAGCATCTAGCTAGAGCGACGGGAGAGAAGCCAAAATATCCATAGCAGAACAGAGGACCACTCCAATGTTGGAAATGTGGAGGAACCCACATGCGTAGGTACTGTCCACTTGAGAATGAGAATGCAAGGCCAGGATACAATATTCAAGAGGTAGAAATAGTGGGACAAGTAGCAAGGGATATACCTAGAATTTATGCAGCATTGGAATATCGTTAGGCAGATCACTGGTCAACAGTGGTTGAAGTTGCAGGTAAGATTGTCGAGCAATCTATTTCTATTTTGATTGACCATGGTTCTAATCACAGTTATATTGCTCCTGGAGTAGTGGAGGTTTGTGCTCTTAGGAAATTAAAGCATAGCAAGTCTTGGTTAGTTCAACTAACCACTGGAACTAAGAGAAAAGTTAATGAAGTGGTGGAGAAATGTCCATTGGTAATGAATGGATTGGTCACTTGTGTTGATCTGAATGTTCTACCACTTGGTTCCTATGATGTTCTCATTGGAATGGATTGGTTAGAAGCTCACAGAGTGAAGCTTAACTGTTATAACAAGACTTTTGAATGCATGGATGAAGAAGGGAACCCAGTAGTTGTAAGAGGCATTCCAAAGGTAATTCCGGTAAGGAATATTTCAGCAATATAGTTAAAGATTTTTTGTAGAAAAGGTTGTCAGTCGTATGTAGCCCATATTGAGGAGCCAACCTAGAATGAAACTCCTAGGTTGGAAGACTATCCTGTGTTGCAAGACTTCAAGGGTGTTTTTCCTAATGAGGTTCCGGGACTTCCTCCAAAGAGGGACATAGATTTCACAATTGAACTTGTGCCAAGAGAAGCACCAGTGTCAAGGGCACCCTACAGAATGAGTGCACTAGAAATGTTAGAGTTGAAGATGCAGCTACAATAA
This sequence comes from Pseudotsuga menziesii, assembly GCA_001517045.1. NCBI lineage: Eukaryota > Viridiplantae > Streptophyta > Pinopsida > Pinales > Pinaceae > Pseudotsuga > Pseudotsuga menziesii. The sequence continues at coordinate 416,437 of LPNX011098041.1, forward strand.
TTGTTGGAGAAAAAGTATATCAGGCCGAGTGTGTCTCCTTGGGGAGCACCAATGGTGTTCGTAAATAAGAAAGATGGTACACTCAGATTATGTATTGATTACAGGCAGATGAACAAAGTCATGGTGAAGAACAAATATCCCTTGCCAAGAATTGATGACCTCTTTGATCAAATGAAAGGAGCGACGGTATTTTCCAAGATTGACTTGAGGTCTGGGTACCATCAGGTGACAATCAAGGACAAAGACATTCATAAGGCAGCCTTCAGGGCAAGGTATGGACATTATGAGTTTGTAGTGGTACCATTTGGTCTCACAAATGCACCAGCAACATTTATGTGCCTTATGAATAGTGTCTTCAGTAGGTATTTGGAAAAATTCATTCTTGTTTTCCTTAATGATATTATTTTTTATTCTAAGAATGAAGAAGAGCATGAAGAACATCTGAGACTAACATTGCAATTACTCAAAGAACATCAGTTGTATGCAAATTTGAGAAAGTGTGACTTTTGTAGGGATAGAATTCAGTACTTGGGTCACATTATTGCAGAGGAGGGTATATCTGTAGAGCCTAAGAATATTGAAGCTATTAAGAAATGGCCTACTCCAAAGAATGTGACAGAGGTAAGATCTTTTATGGGGCTTGCAGGATACTACAGGAGATTCATTGAAGGATTCTCCAAGGTTGCACATGCCATCACTTCTTTGCAGAGGAAGGGGATAAAGTTTGAATGGACCTCAAAGTGTGAAGAAAGTTCCTAGCGGTTAAAGTATCTTCTCACAAGTGCATCGGTTTTAAAAGTTGCAGACCCAGAGAAATATTTTCTGGTATGTATGGATGCATACGGTCAAGGACTTGGAGGAATTAATATGCAAGACAACCACGTGATATGTTATGAGTCAAGAAAATTAAAGGAGCATGAAAATAACTATGCCACTCATGATCTAGAACTTGTAGCCATAGTACATGCTCTCAAGATGTGGAGACATTATTTGATGGGCAGAATATTTGAGCTAAGGACAGACCATTGTGGTCTAAAAAAATTGTTTGACCAGCCTACTCTGAATGCTAGGCAAGCGAGATGGTTGTAGTTTTTATGTGAAATTGATTTTGAAATCAAACACATAAAAGGAAAAGAGAATGAGGTAACTGATGCACTCAACAGGAAGGTGCAGGAAATGCATGTGGCGTCTCTTAGTATTTGTCAGTCAGATTTGAGGCAGAAGATTGCTAAAACATGTTGCTGAAGATGAATTGTATGCACAGGTCAAGAACAAGTTGCAGCAGCAAAGCCTTGAAAAGAAGTATGAGGGATATAAATTGGAAGAAGATGGAATTCTTACCTATAAGAACAGAGTCGATATTCCAAATGTAGCATATTTGAGGAGGGTTGTTATGGATGAGATCCATCAAGCTTCATATTCTGGTCACTCAGGATATCAGAAGATGATTGCTACAGCTAGAAAGCAGTATTTTTGGCCACCAATGAAGAAGGACATGGATGAATATATTTCAAGGTGCATGAAGTGTCAGCAAGTGAAGGTTGAACTTCAACACCCAACAAGTTTGTTGCAGGCTTTGCTAGTTCTGGAATGGAAATGGAAAGTTATTTCCATGGATTTTATTACAAGATTGCCAATGACTTGGAGACAACATGATTCCATCATGGTTTTGGTGGACAAGTTGACAAAGGAAACACATTTTATATCGTTTAAGTCTATGCATAAGAGTGATGACATTGCAAAGATATTCATGAAGGATATTTTCAAAGTGCATGGATTACCTAAGGCAATAGTCTCTGACAGAGATGTCAAGTTCACTTCCAATTTTTGGAAGGGGTTGTTTGCAGATTTGGGTACAAAGTTGAATTTCAGCACTGCCTACCATCCTCATACCGATGGGCAGACCGAGAGAGTTAACCAGGTGCTAGAAGACATGGTTCGCATGTATGTGATGGACAAACCAACCAAGTGGGAAGATTATTTACACCTGGTAGAGTTTGCTTATAACAATGGACAGCAAGCATCCTTGGGGATGAGTCCATATGAAGCTTTGTATGGCAGAAGGTGTAGGACACCAGTGACATGGGATAATCCAGTGAATAGGATTGTGCTTGGGCCAGAATTGCTCAAGGAGATGGAACAGGAAGTTGTAAAGATCAGGCAGAATTTGAAGGCAGCCGAGGACAGACAGAAAAGTTATGCAGATAAGAATAGGGTGAACGGAGAGTTCAGTATTGGGGATCATGTTTACCTCAGAGTGAAAGCAAAGAAGATTTCCTTGAAGCTTGGAAGTTGTGCCAAGTTGTCACCTAGATACTGTGGGTCGTTTGAAGTGCTTGAAAGAATAGGGCCAATTGCATATAGAATTGCATTGCCTACTAGCACTAGAGCTCGTAATGTTTTTCATGTTTCTTTGCTTAAGAAATATGTACATGATCATAACCATGTAATAAATTGGGATGTGATACAGGTGGAACCAAAGGGAGAGTCCCAAATCGATCCTATGCGCATCCTCACCAGGAAGGTCACAATGCTCTGGAACTGAGCAATAGGAGAGGTGAAGGTGCAATGGGAGCACTACGGTCCTGAAGAAGCTATGTGGGATCTAGAGGATGCCATGCGACTAGCACATCCATTTTTGTTCAAATCTCCATATTGTTGAGGGCATTACCAGCAAGCATTTTTGTTCAATGTTATAAATCAATGAGGACAGTGTTGTTAAAGGGGGAGGGGAATGTAACACCCCTGTTTTGACCCCGTTTGCATTTAAATAATATGATGTAAATAATCATGGTGTGGATCTAGGAAAAATACCCACCATTGATTTAGTGTTTATGTTTCGACAATTAAGGTTGGGCCGATGGTATTTTTTATGCTAGCTAAACATTAAAAAGCTGGACACCGTGTAAAATTTGCAATTTTAATTAAAAACCCACAACCGGCTATGTCAACGCAACTAAATGAGATGGGGGCATGATTTTTCCTAAGGATGAGGGAGTGGGGGATTGGAAGAGTGGGAAGAAATTTGAATTGGGCAGAGCACCAATTCTAGAAAAACGTTTTAAAATTTTCTTGGGCAAGAAAACACCAAAAATGGCCACTTTTCCCTCATGCGGCAATGTTTCACCTTCCCTCATGATTTGGATTGAACAAAACATTTTTGGAAACCCAATTGGGCATTCACGCAGTAGCAAGCAAGCAAAAATGATTATGAGTCTAAACCTTTCACGAATTTCTCTTGTCCGGCGATCTGAATCCTTCACGTTTTTTGTTTTCCTTTGTGGATTTTTCTCTCTCACATTTTCTCCTATCTGCTAGTTGTTGTCCTGAACCAGATTGCCCAAAATTCAATTTTGTGTCTTTGATTTGAATAACCAGCAAATGTTTTCATTTTTGTATTTTACAATAGTCGGTCTGGCACCGGTAATGTTCAAAAATTCATAAATTTCTGTGTGTATATCCCTAGCGTTTTCTACATTTTGACAAATCCCAGGACTGTGTGTGCATCCACATTTGGAATTTGAATTGATTGAAGGAATGGAAATAGACTCTATACTTGCTTGATAAACCTAGTGTGTGAAAGAACCTCATAGGCCAATCTAGAAGGATGGTTTTCTTCTTTGCATGGCCTGAGGGACTGTGTAGCAGAGAAGGGAATGTTTCCTTGTGTTGGGTGTGTAATTGTTTATAAATCAGGCTAGATCTAGTGTGGGTGTTAATAGATCTGGGGTTGAGCTCACTAGCTTAGCAGTCAGTCTTTCCACCTCCTCTGCAGCCTGATAAACCCAACTGGAAGGATGGTTTAGCTGGTAGCCTGATAAACCCATATGTTGGCTTGGTTGTGTCTCATGTGAATTTGGTTAAGTGTAAACCAATTCCTGTGTAAGTTTGATAAACCCAATTGTGTTGGCTTGACTGAGTTTTATTGTATCCTTGGCTATGGGGAAGGTCTGCTAGTGTTCCTTATTCCTTGGGGAAAATCATGCCCAACTCAAGGGTGGCAGTGTTGCTGAGAGATTAAAGAGCACACTGACCCATGGTTGGGTGGAACGTTGCAGCGACATAGCTGGTTGCGGAACAATCTTCTCCAAAGATAAGTATTCTTGTTTATTTAAGTTCTGCAACTGTAATTGCTTATGAATTATTATGAAATTATCATGAACATGTTGAATGCATGAATGTGTTGAATGAATGATTTTTCTTCCACTGTATATATCATGTACATTTTATTATGCATATGTGTATTTATATGCTTTAAGTTCAATGCATTTTTATGTATGTATTATATTCATGGGGGCTTAGATTTCCCGGGTTGTTAGATGTTGTTGCGTCCTCTCTGCCAAGTGAGGGTTGGGGACGTGACAAAATCACTCATGCTAAATATTTCCCATGTCATCACTATGAGCAATAAAACTTATGGAAAAGGTGATGACCCAAATTTGTTGAATTTGTACAACTTGGTAATATCATCAACAATTCTAGTTTCTAGGACATGCTTAGATTCTTTCAAATCCTTGATTACAACTTGGTGAGGTGTAAACTCTATCATCTTATCTTCACCATAATGAGTGATTTTATAGGTTAACATTAAATTTTGGGAAATTCTTGGAACACATAATACATTATTGAATTGACCATTGTCCAGATGAACTGTCCCAAATCCTACAACATTTAGAGATCTATCATCACCAACAAATATTTGTTTGGTGTCACATTCACTTAGAGTAGAAAATATGGATTTAGCCTTAGCCATATGATAATATACTCCAGAATCAATGAGACACTCATTATAAGAAGAGGAAGAAGATGCACTTAAGGAAAAAACATAAACAGAAAGTGCATGTCCAAGAATTGTAGAGTTATATCATGAATCAAGGTTGGTGTTTTGCTTCTTCATTACTTCTTCCAAGGCTTCCATATTTTGAAACACTTAGATTCCACATGAAAATCATTTTTGCAAAAAATGCAATGGCATTTAGTCTTCTTATCTTTCGGTTTGGTTCCCTTGTCACCATTGGAAGGATGAGTTGGTTGAGAGGGTTTGCGAACTTTTTTTTCTTATTGTTGCGAGGATGTTTCTTTTGGGGATTCTTGATTTAATTCTTCTGTTATTCCACTGGGGATTTGTTAGATGTATCGGCAGTGCTAATTACTCCAAGATGCATGAGATTATATTGCTCTCTAATCAAGGAATCACAAAAAGATTCAAGAGTGGGTTATGTATAGTTAGTCCCCAAAGTTTGTTTCATGGAGTAAAAGGTAGATACAAAAACAGAATAGGCAAAACCAAGCTCAATGGAAAGAATAATATAAATACATTACTTATATGGCTTAGTTATTTTGTATTCTTCAACTAAGGTTCCAGTGTTTTGAATTTAGACAAATAGTCTTGGATGCAAGAAAAATCACTTGGATCAAAGCAACCAACTCATTTTCAAACTAGTGAACTTGAATCTCATTGTGTTTATCAAACATGTTTTCCATTTTTTCCCAAGCCTTATATGGTTCATCAATTCCTTGAAGGTGGAATCATAACTCATTAGAGAAGAACATCTCAATTAATCCAAATTAGAGGAAATTTAGGGTCTCAAATGGCCTTATAATAAAATGAGCCATTTATGCTTTAAATTTCAAGAACCAATCAAATTGGAAGAAAATGAGTCAACCATAATGGTTGACTTGGCATATCTGTCATGAAAAAAACTACTTTTTGTTTTCATATTTTCAACTTATCTCACTGTGGTTTTACTCGAATTTCAAGAAGGAGCACTCATTGGTTGGGTAATTCAATTTTGCATACAACAAGTAAGCACACTGCATACTTTCGACGGACACCACTCCATGAAAAATGAGAAATACAATAAAAAAACTTGAAAGTAACACTTTTTTATTGTATTTCTCATTTTTCGTGGGGCGAGGTCCATCAAAGTATGAAGCGTGGGTATTCATTGGATGCGGAATTGAATTCCACGTTCAACAAGGGATTCTACTTGAGAGTAAAACCATAGTGAGATAAGTTGAAAATAAAAAAACAAAAGGTAGTTTTTGTCTTTTCTTTCAAAATTTAGAATATTATTTTATTATTTTCCTTAGGAGGGTCATTTTAGACCTCAAATTTCCTCTAATGTGGGATTCATCGCATTTATTGTCTCATTTTATTTTTTATCAACATCAGTGAGAACAATTTATTTTCCCAAGGTAAACCAATAAAGTCCCCTACTTCGTAGAACATCCTCCATACGGGATTTCCATGAGAAGTAGTTTGTATGGGTAAGTAGAATATCACTTGGAGTTGCCATATTATAATATTCAAGTAACATGGCTTCAAAGGTAGAAATGGATAGTTTAGATGCAAATATATTGAAAAAATATGCAGTTTCGAAAAACATGGCATTGAAAATGGACTCTAGATGCCAAAGTTATGCCCTTTTAAAGAAAGACATAAAAAAGAGAAAAGGGGGCATGTGGCAGGAAAAGGTTGATCCATTTGGTGATGGGAGCAAAAATACAGTAAATAATTCTTCACCTTACTAACTTTACCTATAAGATCACTTTTACAAATACGATTCTTTAAAATAACTGACCCATTTTATAAAACAAGTGGAAAGCATTTTTACAAAAAGTTACATGAACTTTTGCAATAAGTAACAAAAAATTTACCATAACCCAAGGCCTATTACTTATTAAAGTAACTTTCAGCCAAGTAAGTTAAGAAAAATATTTGGTGATATTGTGTCCCAACTTCCATATTACTATTTTGTCGAAAATGGGGTATAAAAACATCAAATACGTTAATCTCATTGTCATAAGGTGTGACAAATTATGATGAAGTACAACTTCCACATTACTATTTTATAGGAAATGAGGTATAAAAACATCATTCCAATAAACCAAATATGTTAATCTCATTGTCATAAGGTGTGACAATTGGTGATGAAGTATTTTTCCCATCGTTTATTCTTACATTAACCTAGCACAAGGAATGCAATTACCTCACCATGTTAATATTCCTTCATAAACTATCACTTATACAATAAATTCTCTTTAAATGAGCAATATGCCAAGGTAGTATCTATCTTTCTTCTAGTAATTTTCCACACAATTAGTTAGTGTTAAACACATCCTTATAATATTTACATCCATCAAACTATTATGAAACATTCTTTTAATTAATATAAAAAACCCTTAACTGTGCCATATTAGCTTTCAAGTATGAATCGTTAGACATTGGGAATATAGATATCTTCCTCTGAGATAAATAAAGATTACATTCCACATATTTAGTGGTACTTTAACCATAACTTGATTAATCCATTCAAGGTATGATGGCAACACATCCTAAGTGTTTTGTATTATTATGCATTCAATTACATAACATTTAATCAAAACAATCCATAATTATTTCTAACAATTTCTTCCTTCCCAATTATAGAGATCTTACTTTTGAGTTGAACGCTTGTATTATTATGTATTCAATTACATAATATTTAATCAAAACAATCCATAATTATTTCTAACAATTTCTTCCTTCCAAATTATAAAGATCTTACTTTTAGGTTTTAAGACATAAAGATCATATCACTAAGAGTTTTTAATTTACTCACCCAAGGTTGAGATTATTTATTAACAATTGAATGCTATTCTTGTATCCTTGGAAAAGATAAAGTTCACCATTAAAAAATTTCCAATCACTAGTCACATAAGTAACCATAAGGATATTTCTACTATCATATTTTTATCACATATTAATATCATGCTTGAAGGATCATAATCTACCTTCTTCAATCATCAAATTCAACTAACCAATTTTATCATTATCGAGGTTATTCGTGAAATTATTAAGACTATTTACAAATTATATTATTAGTTATATTTGTTATGATTCTCACATAATCAATCACTTTAACGTTACCTTTTAAAAAGGAAAACTAACACAATAGACACGTAACACTTTTTAGTGAGATCATTCATAAATTAAAATCACAAATATCGAATAAAACAGAAAGGAAACACATAAAGTGCAAATATAAGAGGAACACCAGTATAAGTGGTTCACCCAAATATGGGCTACGTCCACCAAAATTTTCATTCTCTTTATTATTTCACCAACTGAGAAGGAGTACAATCTACAGCACATTAGCCGCAATTTATTTTCTACTTTCTTAAAGTCTCTCTTCAAAGAACATTTTCAGATACTATATAACCTTATCGTAAAAGCTCCCCTTTTAACCATGGACTAAAAATTCAAAACCTCTTCCAAATTATGTATAAGGTTTGAAAAAGGTAAGAAATGCTTTGCATATATATATATATATATATATATATATATATAGAGAGAGAGAGAGAGAGAGAGAGAGAGAGAGAGANTTCAACTCTCAAGCCAAGCATCCTTTTAAACAAACTATGTGTGTGTGTGTGTGTGTGTGTGTGAAACGTTCAAGCCCCACTCCGAGAGGCTGAGTTGAGTTTTAGTTCAATGAATTGTGTATGTTTATACGAAAAAGGGTAGGCTACATTGACTGTTCCTACCCTTTTTCAATGACCCGAGTCTATTAGGTTCATAATGTGCCTACCCTTCAACACCCAAGGATACCATGACGATACATGATTGTTAATAATTAAGTTCCTAAGGCTTGACTTACCTTTCCCTTCTCTCCCTAATGGATACCTTTGCCTGTTTCATTATGTTGCAGCGCACATTAGTCTCCTAGGTATATTTTGTTACTTCCATTCAGTTCATACATTACCATGCATTAACTTATAAGATCATAACCATTCTACAATGTTCATTAACAAGGCCTTGGCCTTGAGCCTTCATTAGGAATTATCACTTAGTTACATTTACATTTTGGTTACAACAAGGAAGGGGTCAAGAGGGGTATTATCAATTCATAAACAAATTACAACCATGAAAAACTTTAATTGTTGCATTGAAACTTCAACATTGCATGAAAATTTTAATTGTCAAATTGAAACTTCAAAATTGCCATGAAAATTTTAATCATGAAGAAGGGTGTTCTTATTATAAAAATTTAAGTCATGCAGAATCATTCAAAACCCTAGGCCGCCCTTACTGTAAAAATTCGAATCATTGTGAAAACCCTGAGGAACCTTTATTTATTTCAATTGATTTCAAATATAATTATTTTGTCAAAAAAATGGAAGCGGATTTCAAATATAATTATTTTGTCAAAAAAATGGAAGCGGATTTCAAATATAATTATAATTATTATTATAATTATAAAAGTCTATCGAGCTTCCTGCAACCCGCAATTCGCATTGCGGAAGTGGAGTTGAGGAAGGAAAATTCCATTGCGGAAGGCTTGTTGTGGAAGACTTCTTAAGCTTAAGATTTTGGAATCAAACCAGTTAAAGGAGTTAGGATAAAATTTGAAGGCTATTTTCAAAGAGTCCCTCGTACTTTTGTTATTGAATGTATGATAGAGAATGAGTAAAGAGATTATGACTTATGGATTATCTTTTGTGTGATGTTAAAAATTTTAATTTCTAAGCAGCTTTAAGCACCCTCATTTGGTGATGTTAATGGGGGCCTGCCCCGATGGAGGATTCATTGTCTACGAGTACATGCCCTGTGGAAGCTTAGAAGATCGACTACTCTGCAAAGATAGGACTCCGTCGCTTCCATGGTTCGACAGAATGTGCATCGCTGCATAAATTTGTGAGGGTTTGTTGATCATGCACAACATACAGCCAAAGTTGATCGTTCACCACAATTTGAAATCCTCGACCATATTGTTAAACAATAATTTGGGAAGCAAAATCAGCAATTGTTTGCTCCTCCGACTCATTTTGGATCATTCTCAATTACAGTACCTTACTCCCGATTCGAATGTGTACAAATTCGGAATATTTGTCCTACAGCTTCTATTCGGGCAGCCCACAATTGATCCGGTGTCAAAAATACTAGTCGAAGGTGTGGCTAAAGCACTTGCCGATGAAGATGAAGAGGAGTTCATGTATGTATTGGATGAGAAAGGAAAGTAGTTGCTGGAGCAAGTGAGAAAACTGGCAAAGATCACTTTAGAATGCATGGCCGAGAGCAGAAGTGTAGACCTTCCACAGGTGATGCAAAATTTAGAGAGGATTCTTGACTCCACTAAGCTCAAACCTCTGTCTTAGCAATTTCTACAAGTTCTTGATGGTTATCACTCTATGATCAGTTGGGTAAGCAATCATCAGCATCCATCACTTCTGTTTATTGCATTTACGCATACTGGTGTTAGCACTATTTTTGAGCTAAGTAGTTAGAGGGGGTTAGATCAGTGAGAGAAGGAAAAAGATTTCAAAATTTTCCGCGTCACTTGACCTTGAATGGTGTTGAATAAATTCCTACATGTTATAAGGGATTTGTTCATTTCTTTGAAGTGTAAAATTGTTTAAAATCCCAAATTTTAACCTTGAAAATATGTTCGAATAAGAAAAATTTGCTCAGGGTTATGCATTAACCAAAATGGAGGGCCTAAATGCATAACGGAGGAAATCAACGGTTGCAAGAGATTTCTCTAGGGAAAGATGCACTTTTTAAGAGAAATTTGATGTTGGTGGAATAAGGTTAAAATTCATGCAGGATTAGTCGTCAAATGAACAAGTGGAAGCAGATCAATGAAGGAGAAAGATTTCTCTACACGAACATGTGCAAACAAAAGAATTATGAACGATTGTGAAATCGGTTATACTCTTCATGTTTCAATGGCTGAGATTAAATGATGTTTAAGATCAACGGCAAGTGTAGATTTCCCAATTCCAACATGCGCGGGCATATTTAATCTTCGCCTTTGGGAAATCCGTTATAAGATGCATCTTTCAACAGTTGAGATATAGTGATGCTAGAGATCTACGGTTGATATGGATTTCGTAGCGGCAACAAGCACTAGGTAATTAAGTTTCTTCATTCGCGAAATACTATAGGACCCACACATCTCAACAGTCATGATTTGATCATGAAAAGATCTACTGTAGAAGTGCATTTCACAGCCGATACATGGACAGAAGATAAAATATTTCAGGGCTGTGAAATCTTGTAGACCCCACACTTTTGAATGGCGGAGATCTTGGCGGAGTTTTGATCTATGTTCTAGGTTGATTTCGTGATGGGAACATGCAAGAATATTATCAAGACGGAGGATTGCGAAATAGGGTAGGGGCCACATCATGGGACGATTAAGATTTATGGTGGATCAAGATCTACGGGTGAAAATTATTTCGCAATGGAGAGATGCAAGGAAAGGAAGAAATACGGAAGTTGTGAAATGAAGATAAAGGATGGATGAAATGAATGGTTTGGATTTGATCATGAAAATATCTATGGCCCAAAATAGTTTCGCAAAGGAAACATGCTCACTCTAAGTATGCAAATCAATTTATGAAATCAGTTAAAGTAAAAAGAAATCAATGGCTTGAAATGACCATGCCTAGATCAATGGTTATTGTCTAATCTCAAATTGCGCATTATAGGGAGGATAAGGGTAACATTGATTTGGAGGGAGATAGAAAATTAAATTGGCATAAAGGATCGACGATGCAGAATTGATCCGGCAGGATAGAAGGCTGAGAAATGTTTCAATCACAAAAGATGCAAGATGGATAAGAATACAAAAAATTATAAAAATATTGTGCATGTGAAATCGGGTTATTATTTTATTCGCTTACATCAGAAAACGAAAGTTACAAACAATGCAGAAGAAGCCAACTCATACGGCGTCCATTGGCCACTTGTCAAAACACTAGGTAGGACTTTTTGTCCTCTCTAAAACTATATAAAATGGCCCAAGTGGAAACTGTAGAAGCTCAGAGCCTAGAATATCATAAGTTAGAAGAGTTGTTTGAAGGTAGAGACACTAATGTTTTTGATACTATCCTATTAAATGGGCCCATTAATGTTGTTAAGCGTAAGTTGAAAGTGCTTAAAGTCTAAGGAACTGACATTCATAATATTTACCAATCCTACTTTCACTTTTTTGCTACTGACTAAACCCTGAATTGTCCAAAATTTGTTGATTGGTGTGCTGATAATTATTCTCTCTCTGAGAGAGTGATAATGGATGTTACCATCTCTACAATCCTGTGTCCTGTTAATTCTCTGGTCATTAGAAAATCCCTATTGATCCTTGATGAATTTACCCTAAATTCTAAGGATTATAATGAGGATTCTATTGTTCAATGCTTTAGTGTAATACCCAGGTTTCAACCTCCAATTGCATTAAATTATAAATTATGTAAATAGCGTTAATAAATCATGGTGTGGAGCTCAAGGCAAAGGCCCCGCCATGGATTTAGTGTTCTACATTTTGACAATTAAAATCAATGTCGACGGTTATTGTGCTAACCGATGGCACAATATAATTTCTACATCATGTAAATATGCAATTAATAAAATACCCACAACTAGCTATGTCAATGCAACATTAAAGAGATGGGGGCATGATTTCACAAGGAATGGGGGGGGGTATTCAAACCCTTGAGCCAATGGGGAAAATAAAAATGTCTATGGGAGAAATCATTAAGCTGTCAACCACCTTCTTGTCTTACTCAACCAACCACTTAATTCTCCAAGGAGTTAGTTGGGGCAGTTATTGCCTTGGGTATTGGGAGGTATGGGTAGTCGTAGAATTGGAAGGAGCTATCATTTCTGGGGAGATTCGCAAGCCTTTGACCACACGCATTTGCAAGGGGATATCGCTCAACCATTATCCCTCACATGGAAGAAAAGAGTCGCATTACTCACTCACACAAGATTTTTTTGCTCTCTCATGCTGCTGTAGCTCCTGTGCATTTCCCTTCACGATTTTGGTTGATTTCTCCATTTTTCCCATGGTTGGAAATTTGTTTTGGGTCTTGCTGAATGTATGTGCAGCTGGGAAGTCGTTTTTGGGGTTGTTGAGTGTATGTGTGGATAAGAAGGTAGACCCACGATTTGGGTGTGAACAGAGGTCGTTTTTTCCTCTATGAAGCCATCAAACATTTTCTGAAACGATTTGGTCACTTGGGTTGTTCTCCCCATTAGTCATTTTCGATTTTGGTTTCCAAGACGTTTTTGTCCATGCCCAGAACTTGTATTTTGCTGTGTGGTGCATCCTTGTGTTGGCTTGGTTGAGTAAGTCCAAGAATCCAATGGTTAGTGGGTTGATTGTATTTGGATGTGGTTATTGGCTTGACTGTGGGTGTTTGGCCTTGCTGTGTGTAAGTCTGTGTTCCTTAGTTCCTTGTGGAAATCATGCCCATATTGGGCGTGGCAGTGATGCTGAGAGATTAAGGAGCATACTAGCCTATGGTAGGGTGGAACGTTGCAGCAACATAGCTAGTTGCGGGGAAGCTTCTTCTCAAGATAAGTATTCTTGTATTTAACTCTGCAATTGCATTTTCTTCGTAAATTATCATGAACATGTTAAATGCTTGAACAGGATGAATGTAGCTTGTTTTATGAGTATGAACAGCATGAATGTGTTGAATGAAATGTATTTGCTTCTGCAGTATATTGCACTATGTGTCTGTAAATGTTTTATGTTCAATGCAATTTTTATTATTTATGTTCATGGGGATTAGATTGCTCGATTAAATGATAGCAGTACCAGTAGGTCGCATCCTCTCAGGCGGGAGAGGACATAACATTTAGAGAGTCTGTAGTAGAGAAAAAGGAAGAGTTTTTCAAGAAATTATTTAAACCAGATGTCGAGCTATTAAACCAACCATTTCCAGTTGATGCTGCCCTTTTCAATGAAGAAACCCAATGCGTTGTAACCTTGTTAAGCCAGGTTTTAGGTCTATACACGGACAAATACATTACTGATCCTCTCATGAGTCTACTATTTGTCTTGATTACTTGTCCAATTGAGTTAGATGAGTCCAGTCAGTCCATACAAGTTTCATGCCTTAAGTTTGATGAGTTCTTAGCTGAGAATATTCATTCTCAGTTAATGGACTTCCACAACACTAAGACCTTCATATTTCAATCTTATTTATTGAAGATTTTTCTTGCTTTCAATGAGGAAAATTTGCATCTACCAGAAATGGTATTGATTGATGAGATGAATAGAGATTATACCAAGTTTATGAACTTTCTCATGTCAGAAGTGTTTTCTTCTATTTTTCAAAAGAAGCTGCCCAAGTTACTGCTAGAGATGAGAACTACATTGCAGCTTTCTACAGAGAAAAGAATAGGAGATTGGTTCCTGTTTGAGAATAGAACATTGATCAAATTATATGGTTTTGTGCATCCCCGTTATAGGTTTCCTTCCTTCTTAACTTCCAGATTTTTATCCATGGAATTCATTAGACAAAAGGTAATAGTGGAAATTGAACACTTCTTAAATTTTAAGAAGTCTACTGAAATCAAGTATCCACGGGTTCTAGGTCGATTTGTCATCAAGAATAAGGATGCTTTACCAATGATTGAGATTTTACTTAAAGAGAGGGGATTTCCGACAGAACCTGTTGTTAACTATGATCCTCATCATGTTATATCAAATAGAAGAAAAGATCTGAAAAGAAATCCTTTTGAGAATGAATAAATTATGGGATTGGCAGATGTTTCCAATTGGTCTGATTTTCCAAAAGAAACTCCAAAAGATACTGACATGCAGGAGGATTCAAATTCTCCTATAAGAGAGGTTGTTTCATTGCTTCCTGATATTTCCAAGTTGATTTCAGTAGTTGAGAACATCACACCATTGGCCAATCATTGAGAAAGAACTAATAAGCGAGATTTTTCAGATGCAATGGATACTGAGGAGGAAGACACTGTTAGAACTCCTAAAAATCAGAAGACTGAAGCAGAAGGACAACTTGTCCAGAATACAGATGAAGACAAAGGAAAGAAAAAAATTAAAATAATAGGGCATGTTTTCGAGGTGAAGGAGTATTCCTTTGTTGACACACCAGCTGACTCCACATCTCAATTAAAAACCAAGGTGGAACTGCTGGAGAAATACAAAGGTACCAAAGACATAACTTTAGAGGAAACTCTAAAGTTATATTCAGAAGTTAGAAAAATATCAATTCAAGATGTTTCCCTTGTTTCTGTCATAGATTATTCCCAAAATACTCTGAATTTAGCTCTAGGAACCAAGAATAGAGTTCTCAAAATAAAAATGGACTTGGAAAATATCCCAATAGCTGATATGATACATTTACATAAGAAGACAGGGGATATTTTGTTTACTGATTTGTTGAAAGCCACTCTGGAATCAACAAAGTTGCAAACCCTAAAAAGCAAAATTGAAAATCAGTTGAGACAAGAAAAGGTGGAGAATAAATCCCACCAAACACAAATAAAAAAGATGCAAATAGATTTACTGGCTGTTGAGAGACGAACTAAAAAGGAAGCTGGGATGCAGAAGTTACTGAATGAGAAATAAAAAGACATCTAGTTGTTGGAAAATAAATTGAAGACACCTGCTACACAGCTAATACAAGGACCTGAATTAGTTCAAATGGAGAAAGAAAAGGAAATCTTGAATAATGAGCTCACTGATTGCAAAGCTAAATTATTGAAATTTTCTGATAAAGAAAAACAGTGGCAGGAAGACATGGCCCTGGTGGTAGAGAGTTGGAAGACCATGAAACAAAATTTTGATGAAATGGAAAGAAAGTTGTAGGAGAAAGAAAAAGAGTTACAGGACAAGGAGAAGGAGTTATAATTGAGGATTGTTCCTCCTGTAGATGTTTCCAATGAGAAGAACATTGTCCAAGCCATGTCACAATTCAACCTCAAATATTTACAGTTAACATGTTTAAAAAATCAAAACAAAAATCTGGAAAACCTGGCATTACAAAGAGAACAAGAGAGGAAAACTTGGGAAGCTAAATCCCAAGCTTGGGAGGCCAAATGCCAGGAATTGCAAACTGAAAATGATAAACTAATGAAGCAGGTGACAGGCCAATTGCCAGTGTAGGGGGAAAACACATTATTTATTATCAAGGGAAAAAATACCTGCCCTTAAAAAAATGTCATATAATTAAAAAACACTCAAGGATGATGACCTTGATGACCAAGTCTAAGAAGGCCAATCCTTTTACATAAAAGAACATCATGCTATGTCATTTATTACAATTCCCTCGAAACGGTCTAAATATCCAAAAGAGGCCACAATTGTCACTAATGAAACCATGGAACTTCCAAGCACCGAGTAAGAACAAGCGATTTGTTCCGATCCTTGGTGGCTCACTTGAAAAATCCCCTAAGTGCAACTTAGTGGATAACAAGGGCAATGTGGCAAGCAAAGATTGATCCATGTGGTGATGGGAGCTAAAAAAGCAGTAAAGAATTCTAAGCTCACTTTTACAAATAAGATTCTTTAAAATAAGTGACCCATTTTTATAAAACAAGTGGGAAGCATTTTTACAAAGAGTTACATTAACTTTTGCAAAAAGTAACAAAAAAATTACCATAGCCCAAGGCCTCTTCCTTATTAAAGTAACTTTCAGCCAAGTGAGTTAAGAAAAATATTTGGTGATATTGTGGAGAAGAATGGGGTGTTATTTGTAACTTACCCAACTTCCACATTACTATTTTGACGGAAATGGGGTATAAAAACGTCATTCCAATAAACCAAATATGTTAATCTCATTGTCATAAGGTGTGACAAATAGTGATGAAGTACAACTTCCACATTACTATTTTGTAGGAAATGGGGTATAAAAACACCATTCCAATAAACCAAATATGTTAATCTCATTGTCATAAGGTGTGACAATTAGTGATGAAGTACTTTTACCATCGTTTATTCTTACACTAACCTAGCACAAGGAATCCAATTAACTCAACATGTTAATATTCCTTCATAAACTACCACTTATACAATAAATTCTCTTTAAGTGAAGCAATATGTCAAGGTAGTACCTATCTTTCTTCTAGTAATTTTCCACACAGTTAGTTAGTGTTAAACACATCCTTATAATATTTACATCCAACAAACTACTATGAAACATTCTTTTAATTAATATCAAAAACCCTTAACAATGTCATATTAACTTTCAAGTATGAATCGTTAGACATTGGGAATATATATACCTTCATCTGAGATAAATAAAGATTACATTCCACATATTTAGTGGTACTTTAACCATGTCTTGATCAATCCATTCAAGGTATGATGGAAACGCATCCTAAGTATCAAACAAGTATATTATTATGTATTCAATTACATACTATTTAATCAAAATAATCCATAATGATTTCTAACCATTTCTTCCTTCCAAATTATAGAGATCTTACTTTAAGTTTCAAGACTTATAAAGATCATATCACTAAGAGTACTTAGTTTACTCACCCAAGGTTGAGATTATTTATTAACAATTGAATGTTATTCTTATATCCTTGGAAAAGCTAAAGTTCACCATTAAAAATTTTCCAACCAGTACTACTCACATAAGTAACCATAAGGATATTTCTACTATCATATTATTTTCACATATTAATATCTTCCTCAATCAAGGATCATAATCTACCCTCTTCAATCATCAAATTCAACAAACCAATATTATTGAGGTTATTCGTGAAGTTACTAACACTATTTACAAATTATATGATTAGTTATATTCTTCATGATTCTCACATAATCAATCACTTTAACATTACCTTTTAAAAAGGTAAACTAACGCAATAGACACGTAACACTTTTTAGTGAGATCATTCATAAATTAAATCACAAATATCGAATAAAACGAAAAGGAAACACATAAGGTCCAAATACAAGAGGAACACCAATATACGTGGTTCACCCAAATATGGGCTACGTCCACCAAAATTTTCAATCTCTTTATTATTTGACCAACTAAGAAGGAGTACAATCTGCAGCACATTAGCTGCAATTTATTTTCTACTTTCTCAAAGTCTCTCTTCAAAGAACATTTTCGGATACTATACAACAATATCGTAAAAGCTCCCCTTTTAACCATGGACTAAAATTTCAAAACCTCTTCAAAATAGCACATATGTGAAAAGTGCATTGGCTCTCAAGCCAAGCATCATTTTAAACAAACTATATATATATATATATATATATATATATATATAATGTTTATACGAAAAAGAGTAGGCTACCATGACTGTGCCTACCCTTCAACACCCAAGGATACCATGACGATACCTGATTGTTAATGATGAGGTTCCTAAGGCTTCACTCACCTTTCCCTTCTCCCCCTAATGGATTCCTTATCTCATTTCATTATGTTGCAGCGCGCATCAGTCACCTAGGTATATTTTGTTATTTCCATTCACTTCATACATTACCAAGCATTAACTTATAAGATCATAACCATTCTACAATGTTCATTAACGAGGCCTTGGCTTTGAGCCTTCCTTAGGAACTATGGCATAATTACAGTTACATTTTGGTTACAACAAGGAAGGGGTCAAGAGGGGTATTACATTCTTGTTTTGTTGTTGGGAGAATGTGCCTACCCAAAAAACCTTGTTTTTTTGTCTACAAGACACTTTACACAACTACACACAAACAAACAAAAAAATCCAAATACAAATTTCTTAGATTTAGGGTTATTCCTTGGTTAGGTTAAATGGAAAATGTAAGTTTTCTTATTGTTTCTGGTTTACCAAGTTCACACAACACACACAGCAAAGAGCATGTGTAGTTAAGAAAATCCTTTTCGCTTTGTTTCTAATTTGTCGAGTTCACGTAGAAAAGAGCATACGCATACCGAAAATGTAACAAACAATAAATAAAACAAAAAAATCAAGCTAAAATATGAAATAATATGAGAAACATTTTTTAAAATTTTGTAAATGTAAACAATATAACTCTAGATATGGTAAAATGATGATATTTGGGGAAAACATAAACCTTTTTTAGTGAAACAAAGAGTGTTTCCAGCTGAAAGCAGTGCTCTGGGTGAAATGGAACACCTCTCTCAAACTAGAAATGTATAGAAATATCATAATATAGAAATCATTGATGCACACGGCCACACCGGTTCAAGATCTCAATTAACAACGGAAGCATAATGTATTTTTTTCACACAAACGGAACGTGACTTCATAAAATATTTAATACCAGGTTCAACTAACACAATATATTTCCAAAAGCTTGAACACCTTGACCAACCACTCACAAAAACAAATCAGAGATCAACACATCAATGTTTTATGTGGTTCAAACCCTCAAAGAGGGAAACAGTCTAGTGCCCCAGCCAAATAGCTACTTGAGGTAATATATTATGGAAAGAAAAAAAAATTGCATATGAGTTTCTGGCAATCGATCATTGAGAAAATGACCCAACATTCTTTAAAAAATAGATCATGGGCCAATCACATGCTAAGCCATGAATCAATAACCATTAAGATCAGGGTGAAGATGGATCGTCATATCACTCTATGTCTAGAAAATATTGTGATTGTTGGATTATATAAGCACAAATGCATACTAAAGAAACATACTTTACCTAAAGACACATTATACCATGTTTGTATTCACTAACTCCTAAGTGTCTAAATATCCTAAGAAAGAAGGCATTGACTATGCAGAGACCCCCCCCCCGTAGAAAAATGGGCTACCATCCATACTCTATTGGCTTTAGCTATGCAGAACGGGTGGAAATGGATGTGAAGACTAATTTCTTGAATGAATACTTGAAAGAGAATATCTTCATGTCTTAGTTAAAAGGTTTTGTCGTGAAGGGGAAAGAAAAGAAGGTATGCAATCTCATCGAGTCTTTGTATGTTATGAAATACACACCTCACACCATGTTTTAAAAGATAACCGAACATCTTCTAAAATTGCATTTCAAACACTTTAATCTTGGTGATGCAACGTTGTTTGTCAGGAAAATTGGAAGATTTGTTGTCTATATTAGCATATGTAGATGATCTTCATGTCTTAGTCAAAAGGTTTTATTGTGAAGGGACAAGAACATAAGGTATGCAAGCTCATCAAGTCTTTGTATGGCCTAAAATAAGCACCTCACACATGGATTGAAAAGATAACCAAGCATCTTTCTAAAATTGCATTTCAAACACTATAATCTTGATGGTGCAACGTTGTTTTTCAGGCAAATTGGAAGATTTGTTGTATATATTATAAAATATGTAGATGATCTATTGGTGCCATGGAACAGTGAAAGCTACATTGCATCCATAAAGAAAGAATTGAATAAAGTCTTTAAGATGACAGATTTGGGACATCTTCAGTACACTTGGGTATTAAAGTGACTCATAACCCAAAGTGCATGTTCATCTCCCAAAAGAAGTACATTGAATACTTGTTGAACATGTTTTGCATGACAAAGTGTAAACTTCTCTCTACTCCAATGAAACAGAATTTGAAGCTCACATCAAAAGAAGGAAATGAATTTGAGGATGCAACCAAGTACAAATAGTTTGTGAGGAGTCGTTACCTTACCACCATTAGACTAGATATTTCATTTGTTAATGGGATCCTTTCTAGGTTTTATTCAAAAACCTAGTGAGGGACATCGGTCTGCTGCAAAGAGAGTTCTAAGATACTTGAAGGGGACTCCAGTCTTTGGAATCAAATATTATAAGGTTGATGACTTCAAATTGATTGGATATTCTGATTCAGACTTTGGTGTCAATAAAGAGAATGGAGAATCTACTTCATGCTACCTTAAGAGTCTTGTATGAACATCTATCTCATCGAGATCACACAAACAAATTATTCCAACAGATTCCACATCAAAGGTAGCATATGTGATTCCAGCAAAAGTAACAAATGAGATTATGCAGTTTAGGAAGATACTTGAATATTTGCAAGAGAAATAAATGAATTATATTCCTCTACCTATTAATAATACTTTTGCAATCAAGTTGGCCAAGAATCCCAAATTCCATGATAAAACTAACCACATCAACATAAGTACCATCTAATTTGATATCATGTAGAGTCCAAGACTATTCATTTGACACATTGTTCCACAAGTGAGCAAATTGTAGACATCTTCAGCAAAGCACTTGGAAGAGAAAAGCTTGAAAAGTTCATAAAGATGCTTGGACTCACAAACACCCCTTCAGATTAAGGAGGGATATGTTGAATACCTAATCCTATAAGATTATGGTTAAAATATGTAAATATTATAAATAGATGTCATAGAATAATATGAAGATTCGCAGGAGAATAATGTACCTTTTGAAAGATTAAAACCAAAGTTCACTCATTCTGGTATTAATACCTAATTATTGTTAGTTCAAAAGCATCCATCTTGGAGTTTACCGAGCGTGACATATATGATCGATGTATGTCTAGAACATCGTCTAGATTCTGTTTATTATGTATCTACTATAAATTTTGTTGCCATTGTTCCATAGGAGATATAAATTTTATGTTAGTAATTCTACTTCATGAGATAAGGGAATGAATTTATATTTGCACTTCTATTTCATGTGACAAGGGAATCATTGATCATGTGGACAACAAACTTTACATTTTTTGTGTCAATTTTCAAGAGAATAAAAAAGGAAATTACAAATAAGTAATGTAATGTAATGCTAGAATCCAATTATGGGATTGGCCCACTCAGTTAAGTCTAATCCCCAAGTAACTCTGCATTAAGGGCTTGTTGTGATGTTGAGTTTACTCTAAATTCTTGTCCGCGTAATTTTCTTAATGAACCTTGTTGTAGCTCTTACTCTATCCTCCCAAAACAATAATTCTCAATCTCTAATATACAATTTTAACCTCTCCCTTATTTGCAAATATGATAAATAGTGTAGGAGAAAGTGTTTCTTAGTTTCTACCTCCCCATTTCCACATACTCGAGATAACCTTTCCTCCCATTGCTCATTTGGTTGTTCCCAACTTTGTATTTCACATCTCAACCTAAGTGAATTAGTGCTTATTTGTGTTATTACCTATTTTTTGTGCCATGCAATGTCAAGCTTCAAGTAGTTGTGCACATTGGTTTCCTTTTGCCCACGAAAGTTGTTGATGTTTTCTTTTAATGTATTTCTCCATGTTCCCTCCTTGTATCATTATTGTACATAACTTTTCAGCACATTTAATATTATGGCCATCTTTCTTTTTATATATCCTACTTTTCATACCATTTCTTTCACTTTTGATCTCATTATTTCTTTCTTCTTTTTAGCTATTGATTTTAATTGGAATCCTATCATTGTCCTTGGTTGCCATTTTATGTTTATACATAAATCAATTTTATTAGCATTTCCAATTCTATTAGGTATAGTCTTGTTTCAACGAGTAACTCATAACTATTGTTCTTTTGTACTCTTACTCACACGTTCAATATGGAATCATTTATTTCTAAATATAGTTGGTCTCAAACTTCACATCCATAAAAGAGTATTGGAGTTATGAGCATTTGAAAAGGGGAGTGCATTGTAACAAATAAATAAATAAGTAAAATTTTAAATTTTAGAAAATGGGTTACTCCAAATTCCCTATAGTTTTTACATCAAGCATGCATATCACCTTTATGTCTACTAGAAACAGAGCCAAAGTGCCCTTAGGGTTTCAGGTATGGAGGGTTTGGGTTTACAGGCCTCCATGGTGGTTTACTGGGTAGCAAGGAGGACCCTCCATTCATGGTGGCTCAGCTATATCTACATGATTGTGCCCGTTTATATGAGCTTTCTCCTGTAGCGTAGACCGGACACCTCTCCTCCACCACCCTACGTTTGATGTCAATCATGGGGACTATTTTTTAACTCCACCACCCTTACGACTGGAGATTCTGGTGATTTTTTTGTCATCTCCTGCGTCACATTTGGTCACGGATTGGTTTCTATGCTCTACCTGGTGGCAATTTGGTTTTACCGTGGTTGAACCCTGGTTTCTCGGCAGTCGATTGACAGTTCTCAGCATTTTGCGTCAGTTTCTGTGGAAAGTCTTCAGCGCTTGGTCAACCTGTCTACTTTTGGCTTCGACACCACCCTGGTCCATTACTGTTCAAGTACACTCCTGATACACTTGCTTTTTTAACTTTCTGGGTTTTTTATTCATTGGGTTTTGGCATGTCTATCCCTTCTAGTCCTTTACTAGCTTGTGGGTTGTCTTAGGTTCATGGAGTTCACCCTCTTCCCAGAGGGCTAGTACCAACCATGCCAAAAAGTGGGAATTAGGTGGGTACTTTTTTATTTTTTGTAGGGTTTGGTATATTGTATCTTTATGTCCTAGTGATGGGTTTAGTTTCTTCAGGGGTTTATATCTCTTGGGTTTCTTATCGTCACTTATTACCATCACTGCTTCATGCCTCTTGTTGCTTACTGGTTAGGGTTTAGGTACCTCTATCACCTTCCTGCCTTTGATGGCCTCCTCGGGACTTACCCCGCCCTTCGGAACTAGGGGTGGCACTACACATCCACCGTGTCTTCAGGCTCACAGTAAGACCAAGATTCTTACTGCACTTGACCATAAACGTTGTTTTGTTGTCGATAGAGACGTTATGCTTGACAGAGTTTCTGAACTATGTCACTGGGCACTCATTGTACGCTTGGAGTATTGTACAATGAACATGGAGGAATGGGTGGCCTGGGCCACTCTTCATTGAAACCCATCCTTAGTTATGTCCCTACTATCAATCTTCTGGCTAACCGATGGTTGGTCTTTGTATTTCTCGAAGACACAGATGCCTCTTCTATCCTGAACTCGCTCTGGACCATAGGTAATGGCTCCCTAGTTCTCAACTGGTGGCATACGAATTTTGACCCTTTAAAAGAACGGCTTTTCAAACGACATCTCTGGGTTCTTTTGTCGGTACTGTCGTTCCCTCTCTGGTCCAAGGTTATCCTTACTAGCATTGCAAATACTATTGGAAGGTTTGTCTCGCTGGAGAAAGAATTCCATTCTATCTTTGACAAATGCACTGCCAAAGCTCTTGTCGAACTTGACGTCACTCATGGTCTCTTGCCTGAAATTGATATTGACTACAATAGCGTGGTCATTACCCAAAAACTTGATTATTTGAATATGCCCTTCCACTATAGTTATTGTCATGAGACGGGACATTTGAGGAAAACATGTACCTCCTTACTCCAGGGTATTCCCTTGTGTGTTGGCTTCTCTGACTCCAATTTATCACTAGACTCCTCACAGACACTTTCGCCTCAGCACTCGCCCTTGCTTGGTACACAACCGGAGACCACTCCTACTCTCAATTCCATTGGTACTCCTTCTCCGGTCGAACCCTATGACTCCTCCTCACCTACCTCCTTTGGGGACCTTACTAAAGGCGAACTTCAATTTATTACTAACGTGGAGACACTAGCCATCTCGGCTGCCCGAACTCGACCAGCCTCGGCCTCTACACTTCCTTCTTACCCTCCTACTCTTTCTGATACTTCCCTCCATCCTGTAGTTGTCTCTCCTCCTCCTTACACCTTGGAGAACTTCCCACCCCTTCCTCGATCTTCCCCACCTCTCTGTATTGGTTCCCCTAGTGTTGGAGCAGGGTCCCGCAGCTACAGAAGAAGCTGCTAGTTTTGGCGGAAAGAGGACAAGGCAGAGCTACGACGCCGTAGCACGTTTCCAGCTGGAGAGCAGAGCC